>CP139506.1:209773963-210333963 GCA_021014915.2 Artemisia tridentata subsp. tridentata | reverse complement strand
TTTGCTGGAAACAAAAAATTTATTGTTAAATCTTGGTTTTCAAGAAGTACAGGAACTTTATAGTTTTATACTAGTAATATTTTTTACTATACTAAATTATTTTATATGTGTCATATGTTTGTGTCTTGATATTTCAAGTAATAGCTTATGTTTTGATTTGTAATGATATCATTTATGTGTTGCTTTACATGATTAGTTACTGCTCGTTGATGAATAAACATGGTGTTTTTGAATATCTATATTTTTCATAACTCGTCACTACTACAAAAATGGACTTAGAGCCCGGTTTAGAAGGTACAAATAGCCTGGCACTACTAGATATAAGAAAAGATTCACTGATATTACAACTCTACATTTCAAAAAGCTAGACTACTTGAACGAAAATGAAAGCGAAAAATACAGCATTGACGTTACTGTGAAGTCTCGTTATTATGCATTTCCTTTGAGTAACCTCACCAAATGAGATGGGGTTTGATGAAGTTGATGACGTCCCAAATCTGTCTTTGCCCATTTCTCAGGTTCTTCAGTTTTGGTTGTGGCATATTAGAAAATCAAAATCTAGTCTACCTAAATATGATGGATAATACAGACACATATAATCTTCAGCATGTGGAAAAGGTCTAAACAAAAAATAGAAAATAAGGACTCACTTCAAGTTCTGAGTTAGACGTCGAGTCTGTGCATTGACCACTTGACACTTGACCAGATGAAAGGAGCTACCTGAAGCTTCGATAATATCCAACCTCCTTAATCAGAAACTGGTCAAACAGATGACCACTAATTGAAACCTGCAGAGTCAATGATCAATTGTTATTGAAGATATATGTTTAAGAAATGATCACATGTTACGCATTATTTAATTATGCTGAAAGCTAATTAAATAAGAATGAAACAGGAGAGTCTGCAACAAAATCAGAAAGAACATCACCAAAATGTTGGGAAGCCTGAATGAAATACATTAGCAATTTAGACATCGGAATTTAAGAATGATGGTAGCTGAAAAGTTAAGTTTCATGGAGATGGAGCAAAACAAAAACATCTGATTAGAGAGACCAAGGCTGTCAAGATCACGTGTAAACTTGTAGGATAGTACGAGTTTACGTGCTTACTCTCTAAAACCGTGTAGGATCGTCAGAGGATCGCATCTGAGGTAGGATCGTAAGTAAGATCGTAGGATCGTAAGATCGCGTGTTGACTCGGTTTTACCTAGGCCCAAATCCATTTAATTTTTTTCTAATCTTTTAGGCTTTTAGCCTATCTTTTTGTTTAAGCTCAAAGAAAATAGACAAGTAGCAATAAGTGACGTCTCATTTACCCCAAATCAAATTCTAAGAGATAACTATTGAAGATTTCTTTTCATCTCATCACTTGATTGAAGATCTTGTATTTTAACAGCCAACAGGTAATTTTGTAATTATTTTTGGTTCTTGATTCTTATGTATACCTTTTGATTAGTTAGAGTTTACACTTGCCATCTAATAGTTAATTTAACTTAAATGTAAGCAATCTTTCTTATTGATTCTGATATGTGTAATATGAGGTGCACGACATTTCATAATTGATGTCTAATACTCATTCACATCATTTTCAAGAGGATATTATATGAATTTATCTTTGGCATTGAGTAGAAATGTAAAACATTTTGACTCGTTTATCCTTTATTTACAAAATATGACAAATTGGTAGGATCATAGGATCTCGATCCGATCTTATGATCTCGATCTTGCAAAGACAAAAACGATCTCAGGTGGGATCGCGATCTTGACAGCCTTGAGAGAGACCAATAACATACGCACCTCCTTGGAAAATTCAGTTTGCAAAAATGACAACAGCTAAACATATTACACCATTACCATCAATGTCTTCGTGGTATGAGCCACCAGCTGGGTCATATCTAGTAGCCAGAATAAGTTTTAATGACCAAGACAAGGTAACATAAAAGGGGGCAGGACATTCAAATATAACATATCAATAATGCACCTCTTCATTTACATGCTTAATCTGTAAAAACAAGTAGATAATGTAACACAACTAAGTACATACCCATTAAGAGGGAACTTTTTAAATACAAGTATTGGGATTCGATACACTATAAGATGGTTAAACCTTTTGTATTATGTGTATATGATATATTGAGTGAATATGATTAAGTATGCGGAATCTACTTATTCACACTTAGAAGGTTATTATGGTTATGGAAATGGAACAGTTGTGTTTCTTATATGACAATAAACAATGAAAGCTTATCACCAAATGATTCAATATTATTAAGATAATAATACGAGTGATCTTGAGTTATCACTAGGGTTACAACCTTGAATCTTATGTTTCTATATCTTGTGATATTATTTTTGTTCTATGTTCTTGAGAGAGATATTTTGCACTATAAGTTTAACACACTTATATCTCTAGTCTAAGATCTTTCTTTTATAACATAAGAAAGATCTTTACAATAATGTTAAGTCTTGTCAAACAACTTTCTAGCTTTTCTTATGTGTGTCAGTAACTAAGATACAACATGTATCTATGTTTACAACTTGTTCTGTGAGTATAAGATAAAGACTGAGCACATGGGGTAAGATATTATCTACCGTGTATTATTGACTTTTAGTCAACCAGACTTAATATCTTCATCAAGCAGACTTAACTCTGATAGTCACCAGAATTAACACTTGACTTAACCACCAGACTTAACTTTAACGACCAGACTTAACCAGAAGATAACCAGCAGACTTAACTTTGGAACTCACCAGAATTAACTCTACTGCTACCAGATTTAATCACTTGAGAGATTTTCCCGATACTTAAACTTCAGAATATTTAATTCCCAACAATCCTCCCCTAAACATGTGAATCCATTTCAACATGTCTCTGAATTAAATTATGGATTGTGAAGATCTTTCAAACACTTCATCGTCAGACCCTTGGACTGAACTTTCTTCTATTCTGAAAGATTAATATCTATCTCAGTAACTCATCTGCTTTCTGATCTTTGACTTCAACAATATCAATACACATATCTTTAGGCTTCAAACATTGACCTAAAAGATGGTGCAATTTCCTTGGATGGAGGAATTATAAGAGGCAATGGTGCTATGTATCTTGGATGATTGTTTCAACAAGTGAAATCATCTATCAGCATGCCTTTGCAAGTGATGAACAAACGTAGTGAACTGAAATTGAAACTGAAAGCTTTCTTCGTTTGACCTAGATAGAACTTTCTCCTTTGGAATGCTTCATCCCTTCTGAATATATAGAATACTCCAGAATCAGCTCTATTCTTGTCATTTTCAACTTCCTCATCATCTTGTATGCTCTTGTCTTTTCCTCCCTTTCATTGGTTAAACTTCCAACTTTATTTCCTCCCTGAGATGCAAATAACATTTCCTCCCCTGTTTGGAAGATCTCTCACAATGTATCTCTCCCTATCATCTGAGCTATCAATTAGAACTTGTTATCAGACAATGTTGTACATGTAGCCATCAATTCCTTAAGAGTTTAATTGGCTGCCCTCATCACTTCTAGGTGTGTTAACTCCTATGAGAGGTGATTCATGGGGCAATAACTCATAATCCATCAGTTGATGGTTGTCTGAGTCATTTTTATTTCAAAAATTCTTTTAAGAAAAATTTTGACTTTTAGCAGTATGCATATGATTTTATTATGAAAAATCATACTGCTTTCAACCATTTTGAAGGGATTAAGTGTATAACAGACACTTAATCAAGATTTCGGTTTAAAGCAACCTCTGGTTGTGTGAGAACCAATGTTTTCAGTGATAAATAACTGCCTGTGTAAAGATAAACCTATTCAAAAGGCTTTCTTGACAGGGTTTCCAGCTCATAGCAATTGTTACCTCTAACACAAGTGTTAGATTCACTTTTACTAGCTATTCTTTCTATCAGATGTCCTTAGACTTGCTCATTATACTTAAAAGTATAAAATGATAGAAAGTGAGTTGAATCAGTTACTGTCTGATCAACTAAGTCATTAATTCAATGTGAAATATGATAACCAGGTTTCAAGAAAGTAGTTTTAAAGAATTAATGAACTTAGGTATAAACCTTTGTTAAGAATCCCCAAACTCAGTCCATCATAAACCTGTTATGTAAGCAACTGATATAACATTCTGTTGCTTCCATTTCACTTGAAATATCCTTTTGTGCTCAAATGTTCATACCTGAAATTGTTAGTCTAAAACCAAAAGAACAATGTACAAAGTACTTGTCTTATATTAGAATAAACATATGACTAACTGTATGAAATAACACAATTTTAAAGTAATAGCTAGTACAAATTTACAAAGACAACAGAACAAACAAAAATTTTAACTACCAGACTTAATTGAGTAACCACCAGAATTAACTGAGTAATCACCAGAATTAACCACACTGGTATATAAAAACACATAGATTGAAAAATTTAAGTATTAAGCATTCCAATACTTGCTACCAAGTACTGAAACCTTCCAACATCAAAAGCTTTTGTTAGCAGATCTGCAAAATTATGTTCTGAAGCAATTTTCATTACTTGAATTAACTTTTTCTCATTGCAATCTCTAATAAAATGATGTCTAATTTCAATGTGTTTTGTTTTAGAATGTTGTACCGGATTTTTAATAATGCAAATTGTACTACTATTATCAATATGAATAACAGTGTTCATAAAATTGTACCCATAGTTAAGAAGTTGGTTTTGAAGCCACAAGACTTGAGCACAGCAACTTGCAGCAGCTACATATTCAGCTTCAGTTGTTGAAGTAGCCACAGTTGTTTGCTTCTTACACTGCCATGAGATAAGTCTACACCCAAGGAATTGACATCCTCCAGTTGTTGACTTTCTGTCCAAGCTAGCACCAGCATAATCACTATCCGAAAATGCTACCAAATCAAAAGGTGATTCCCTTGAATACCATAGACCCAACCTAGGTTGACCCTTGAGATATCTAAAAATCCTCTTGACTGCTGTTAAATGAGAAACCTTTGGAGTTACTTGAAATCTTGCACAAGCACAAACAGAGAACATGTTATCAGGTCTTGATGATGTGAGATACATCAAAGATCCTATCATAGATCTGTATGTTTGTACATCCACATTTTCTCCATCTAAATCTTTTGGAAGTTGTTTCTCAGAATCCATTGGTGTGCTTGCCATTTTTGAATCAGCAAAATTGAACTTTCTAAGTATTTCAGCAACATATTTATCTTGACAAATAAATATGCCTTCATAAGACTGTTTAACTTGCAAACCCAGAAAGAATGTAAGTTCCCCCATGGAACTCATCTGAAACTTATCATGCATAAGCTTCTCAAAGTCCAAACACATCTCCTTCCTTGTAGATCCAAAGATAATGTCATCCACATACACATGCACTAACAGAAGATCCTTCTTGTGCTGTTTGATGAAAAGTGTCTGATCAATCTTTCCTCTTTGAAATCCATTCTCTTTTAAATAGGAAGCCAGTGTTTCATACCAAGCTCTAGGTGCTTGATGAAGGCCATAAAGAGCCTTAACAACTCTGTACACTTTGTCTGGATGGTCAGGATCAATGAAACCTGGAGGTTGTGAGACATACACCTCTTCTTCAATGGTGCCATATAAAAATGCACTCTTGACATCCATTAGGTAAACTGTGAAGCCTAAAAATGAAGCATAAGCTAAGAAAAGCCTAATTGCCTCAAGTCTTGCTACTGGAGCAAAAACTTCATCATAGTCTATACCTTCTTGTTGTGTGTACCCTTGGGCTACTAATCTAGCCTTATTCCTAATCACTATTCCCCTTTCATCCCTTTTATTCTTGAAAACCAATCTAGTGCCAATTACCTTTGCATCCTTATGTAAATCAACTAGCACCCAAACTTTCTGAATCTTGAACTGAAGAAGCTCCTCTTACATAGCTTCTACCCAGCTAGAATCATCTAAGGCTTTCAGAATGTTCTTTGGTTCAGCTTGTGAGAGAAAACATACAAACAAGCAAGAATTTGAAAACTCATGCTGTTTTGAAGCATAAAGGGCATCAAGAAGCCCTTTTTGGTCTGAAGACATCAGTTGTTGTCTTGTCTTCACCCCTGATTGTACATCTCCTATCACATTTTCTAGGGAGTGGACCTTGTGAATTCTGGTTTGTGGTGTAAGTGGAACATGATAGTTTGGTGGGAGATTGCTCAAATCCACCTCATCGTTTGTTAATTCTGCTTCCTTTGTTAAGTCTGCTTCTTCAGTTAAGTCTGTTTTAGAGCTACTTAACTAACAACGAGTTTACGTGATCGTTTATGGGCTCAAGGCTGTTAGACCTTGATCTAGGATTTTAACTATGACGAGCACCATGATAATATTAACAGAATATTCTATGAAAGAAACAATACTATTACAACAAGGTTTTTCCAACTTCACTGTTTGTTATTCCAACTAGCCCCAATGCTATGTGATCAAGTATAGCACGAATCCAAAGATAATCAGGGATCAAAGATCCTTGAGGCTAAACAAACCTAACAACATTAGACCCCATGTCTAATGTTCCCACACACACTCTTTTTGGTGCTTTACATTTTAACACACTTGGTGTTGTTATAATTTGTAAGTATGAAGCACCTTGGTGATTAACATCTAACCACACATTTATCTAAGGGTAAGATCTTCCTTTTATAGCACAAGGAAGATCTTTTACAATATGATAAGTCTTGTCATCTACTTGCTTTACATGTGTTAGTCATTAAGATACAACTTGTATCTTTGTTTACAACTTTGTTGACTGAGCAAATATCTAGATTTTATCTAAGGATAATATCTTCTTCATCCTTATCCATCCAGCAGTAGTATGACTCATAGCAGCACCTGATACACTACAAGACTTAACTGTGTAATGACCAGACTTAATGAGGAGACTTAATCGGGAGAAGACTTAACAACTCCTGTAACAGCTTCATTAGCGTATTTTGCTTATCATTTCAGTATTCTTCATGTTTCATTCTTCTTGTTCTGTGATCATCAAATCTATGAAAATATAATTCCCAACAATCTTCCCCTATTTGATGATTACAAAACAAACACGTTCTTGTACGAATTTCCCTAGACGAAGTAGAGAAATTGAGATAATTAAATCTCACCATGAATGAAACTATATTGTCTTCCCCTTAATCTATGCTATCCACCACATCTCTTCCCCTTTTTGTTATCAACAAATAGAGAATATTACAAATATGATCTTTACAACTACGAACTAATACTACACATCCAATCTATCCTTCTAATATCTCAAATTACCATCCATTAAGTTTTCCGCACTAAAAATGAACTTGAGATAGTAAAAATCTAAACCATCAGTAGCAATACTAATTAACAGTAATAAGAATCAATAACTTTCCCTTGTGGTGATGCATAAAATGGTTAAACACTTGAACATTTAAGCTTCCCCTGAAACCCATATGTTAACCATTTGAATCTCCCATTCTGTAGGCTTTTATGATTGATGAAGAAAAACCAACCATTACTAACTTGATGATGAAATAGAATAAACCAATCTTGTGTCCTATATCTTGTACTAAAACTGACTTTGAACATATACCCATTCTGATGTATAGGGAGACCTCAATCTCTTGACAATAAACTCATCTTCTATGAGACACTGAGCACTACAACGTTACTCCTTTAAGTGTTTGTCAATTCGTAGTCATATAAAATTGCAGCACAAACAAGTTACCTTCAAGGAAAAGGTATGATAAAACACAATTTTGAAAAATTCCACTTCAACTTCAAATAAGCAACAAATAGTCTTTTTCACCAATAATAACTTGATAAACAAGCCTTTAATCTTTTAAGAACATCATCCTAACTCTCTGTGTGTGTATTCTTCCCCTGTGTGTGTATTTCTTGAAAGAAAACCAAAAATTCGATCATACCTCAACTGTTTCTGCAGCAGTTTTCAACGATGCATATCTTGCAACCTAAGGCTCAGATTAAAGATCCCTCTTGTGAGAATCTACCTTGATATACTAAGAACCTTCAATAAAAATTTCAGCCCCATCCAAAGGTTAACGAATGAGCTATAGCCTTTGCAAAACTGCTCTGCAGAAAGTTGCGAAAAATTAAGCAAAAACGAATTTTTCTTCTTTCTTTAGCTAAAACCTTTTATTTTCCTAGATCCAGAGCCCCCCGCTCTGATACCGACTATTGGGATTCGATACACTATACGGTTGTTAAACCTTTTGTACTATGTGTATATGATATATTGAGTGAACATGATTAAGTATGCGGAATCTACTTAATCACACTTAGAAGGTTATTATGGTTATGGAAATGGAACAGTTGTGTTTGTTATATGACAATGAACAATGAAAGCTTATCACCAAACGATTCAATATTATTAAGATAATAATACGAGTGATCTTGAGTTATCACTAGGGTTACAACCTTGAATCTTATGTTTCTATATCTTGTGATATTGTTTTTGTTCTATGTTCTTGAGAGATATATTTTGCACTATAAGTTTAACACACTTATATCTCTAGTCTAAGATCTTTCTTTTATAACATAAGAAAGATCTTTACAATAATGTTAAGTCTTGTCAAACAACTTGCTAGCTTATCTTATGTGTGTCAGTAACTAAGATACAACATGTATCTATGTTTACAACTTGTTTTGTGAGTATAAGATAAAGACTGAGCACATGGGGTAAGATATTATCTACCGTGTATTATTGACTTTTAGTCAACCAGACTTAATATCTTCATCAAGCAGACTTAACTCTGATAGTCACCAGAATTAACACTTGACTTAACCACCAGACTTAACTTTAACGACCAGACTTAACCAGCAGATAACCAGCAGACTTAACTTTGGAACTCACCAGACTTAACTCTACTGCTACCAGATTTAATCACTTGAGAGATTTTCCCGATACTTAAACTTCAGAATATTTAATTCCCAACAATCCTCCCCTAAACATGTGAATCCATTTCAACATGTTTCTGAATTAAATTATGGATTGTAAAGATCTTTCAAACACTTCATCGTCAGACCCTTGGACTGAACTTTCTTCTATTCTGAAAGATTAATATCTATCTCAGTAACTCATCTGCTTTCTGATCTTTGACTTCAACAATATCAATACACATATCTTTAGGCTTCAAACATTGACCTAAAAGATGGTGCAATTTCCTTGGATGGAGGAATTATAAGAGGCAATGGTGCTGTGTATCTTGGATGATTGTTTCAACAAGTGAAATCATCTATCAGCATGCCTTTGCAAGTGATGAACAAATGTAGTGAACTGAAATTGAAACTGAAAGCTTTCTTCGTTTGACCTAGATAGAACTTTCTCCTTTGGAATGCTTCATCCCTTCTGAATATATAGAATACTCCAGAATCAGCTCTATTCTTGTCATTTTCAACTTCCTCATCATCTTGTATGCTCTTGTCTTTTCCTCCCTTTCATTGGTTAAACTTCCAACTTTATTTCCTCCCCTGAGATGTTTCCTCCCCTGAGATGCAAATAACATTTCCTCCCCTGTTTGGAAGATCTCTCACAATGTATCTCTCCCTATCATCTGAGCTATCAATTAGAACTTGTTATCAAAAAATGTTGTACATGTAGCCATCAATTCCTTAAGAGTTTAATTGGCTGCCCTCATCACTTCTAGGTGTGTTAACTCCTATGAGAGGTGATTCATGGGGCAATAACTCATAATCCATCAGTTGATGGTTGTCTGAGTCATTTTTATTTCAAAAATTCTTTTAAGAAATATTTTGACTTTTAGCAGTATGCATATGATTTTATTATGAAAAATCATACTGCTTTCAACCATTTTGAAGGGATTAAGTGTATAACAGACACTTAATCAAGATTTCGGTTTAAAGCAACCTCTGGTTGTGTGAGAACCAATGTTTTTCAGTGACAAATAACTGCTTGTGTAAAGATAAACCTAATCAAAAGGCTTTCTTGACAGGGTTTCCAGCTCATAGCAATTGTTGCCTCTAACACAAGTGTTAGATTCACTTTTACTAGCTGTTCTTTCTATCAGATGTCCTTAGACTTGCTCATTATACTTAAAAGTATAAAATGATAGAGAGTGAGTTGAATCAGTTACTGTCTGATCAACTAAGTCATTAATTCAATGTGAAATATGATAACCAGGTTTCAAGAAAGTAGTTTTAAAGAATTAATGAACTTAGGTATAAACCTTTGTTAAGAATCCCCAAACTCAGTCCATCATAAACCTGTTATGTAAGCAACTGATATAACATTCTGCTGCTTCCATTTCACTTGAAATATCCTTTTGTGCTCAAATGTTCATACCTGAAATTGTTAGTCTAAAACCAAAAGAACAATGTACAAAGTACTTGTCTTATATTAGAATAAACATATGACTAACTGTATGAAATAACACAATTTTAAAGTAATAGCTAGTACAAATTTACAAAGACAACAGAACAAACAAAAATTTTAACTACCAGACTTAATTGAGTAACCACCAGAATTAACTGAGTAATCACCAGAATTAACCACACTGGTATATAAAAACACATAGATTGAAAAATTTAAGTATTAAGCATTCCAATACTTGCTACCAAGTACTGAAACCTTCCAACATCAAAAGCTTTTGTTAGCAGATCTGCAAAATTATGTTCTGAAGCAATTTTCATTACTTGAATTAACTTTTTCTCATTGCAATCTCTAATAAAATGATGTCTAATTTCAATGTGTTTTGTTTTAGAATGTTGTACCGGATTTTTAATAATGCAAATTGTACTACTATTATCAATATGAATAACAGTGTTCATAAAATTGTACCCATAGTTAAGAAGTTGGTTTTGAAGCCACAAGACTTGAGCACAGCAACTTGCAGCAGCTACATATTCAGCTTCAGTTGTTGAAGTAGCCACAGTTGTTTGCTTCTTACACTGCCATGAGATAAGTCTACACCCAAGGAATTGACATCCTCCAGTTGTTGACTTTCTGTCCAAGCTAGCACCAGCATAATCACTATCCGAAAATGCTACCAAATCAAAAGGTGATTCCCTTGAATACCATAGACCCAACCTAGGTTGACCCTTGAGATATCTAAAAATCCTCTTGACTGCTGTTAAATGAGAAACCTTTGGAGTTACTTGAAATCTTGCACAAGCACAAACAGAGAACATGTTATCAGGTCTTGATGATGTGAGATACATCAAAGATCCTATCATAGATCTGTATGTTTGTACATCCACATTTTCTCCATCTAAATCTTTTGGAAGTTGTTTCTCAGAATCCATTGGTGTGCTTGCCATTTTTGAATCAGCAAAGTTGAACTTTCTAAGTATTTCAGCAACATATTTATCTTGACAAATAAATATGCCTTCATAAGACTGTTTAACTTGCAAACCCAGAAAGAATGTAAGTTCCCCCATGGAACTCATCTGAAACTTATCATGCATAAGCTTCTCAAAGTCCAAACACATCTCCTTCCTTGTAGATCCAAAGATAATGTCATCCACATACACCTGCACTAACAGAAGATCCTTCTTGTGCTGTTTGATGAAAAGTGTCTGATCAATCTTTCCTCTTTGAAATCCATTCTCTTTTAAATAGGAAGCCAGTGTTTCATACCAAGCTCTAGGTGCTTGATGAAGGCCATAAAGAGCCTTAACAACTCTGTACACTTTGTCTGGATGGTCAGGATCAATGAAACCTGGAGGTTGTGAGACATACACCTCTTCTTCAATGGTGCCATATAAAAATGCACTCTTGACATCCATTTGGTAAACTGTGAAGCCTAAAAATGAAGCATAAGCTAAGAAAAGCCTAATTGCCTCAAGTCTTGCTACTGGAGCAAAAACTTCATCATAGTCTATACCTTCTTGTTGTGTGTACCCTTGGGCTACTAATCTAGCCTTATTCCTAATCACTATTCCCCTTTCATCCCTTTTATTCTTGAAAACCCATCTAGTGCCAATTACCTTTGCATCCTTAGGTAAATCAACTAGCACCCAAACTTTCTGAATCTTGAACTGAAGAAGCTTCTCTTGCATAGCTTCTACCCAGCTAGAATCATCTAAGGCTTTCAGAATGTTCTTTGGTTCAGCTTGTGAGAGAAAACATACAAACAAGCAAGAATTTGAAAACTCATGATGTTTTGAAGCATAAAGGGCATCAAGAAGCCCTTGTTGGTCTGAAGACATCAGTTGTTGTCTTGTCTTCACCCCTGATTGTACATCTCCTATCACATTTTCTAGGGAGTGGACCTTGTGAATTCTGGTTTGTGGTGTAAGTGGAACATGATAGTTTGGTGGGAGATTGCTCAAATCCACCTCATCGTTTGTTAATTCTGCTTCCTTTGTGAAGTCTGCTTCTTAAGTTTAGTTCTGTTTTAGAGCTACTTAACTAACAACGAGTTTACGTGATCGTTTATGGGCTCAAGGCTGTTAGACCTTGATCTAGGATTTTAACTATGACGAGCAACATGATAATATTAACGGAATATTCTATGAAAGAAACAATACTATCACAACAAGGTTTTTCCAACTTCAAACGTTTGTTATTCCAACTAGCCCCAATGCTATGTGATCAAGTATAGCACGATTACAAAGATAATCAGGGATCAAAGATCCTTGAGGCTAAACAAACCTAACAACATTAGACCCCATGTCTAATGTTCCCACACACACTCTTTTTGGTGCTTTACATTCTAACACACTTGTTGTTGTTATAATTTGTAAGTATGAAGCACCTTGGTGATTAACATCTAACCACACATTTTATCTAAGGGTAAGATCTTCCTTTTATAGCACAAGGAAGATCTTTTACAATATGATAAGTCTTGTCATCTACTTGCTTTATATGTGTTAGTCATTAAGATACAACTTGTATCTTTGTTTACAACTTTGTTGACTGAGCAAATATCTAGATTTTATCTAAGGATAATATCTTCTTCATCCTTATCCATCCAGCAGTAGTATGACTCATAGCAGCACCTGATACACTACAAGACTTAACTGTGTAATGACCAGACTTAACGAGGAGACTTAATCGGGAGAAGACTTAACAACTCCTGTAACAGCTTCATTAGCGTATTTTGCTTATCATTTCAGTATTCTTCATGTTTCATTCTTCTTGTTCTGTGATCATCAAATCTATGAAAATATAATTCCCAACAATCTTCCCCTATTTGATGATTACAAAACAAACACGTTCTTGTATGAATTTCCCTAGACGAAGTAGAGAAATTGAGATAATTAAATCTCACCATGAATGAAACTATACTGTCTTCCCCTTAATCTATGCTATCCACCACATCTCTTCCCCTTTTTGTTATCAACAAATAGAGAATATTACAAATATGATCTTTACAACTACGAACTAATACTACACATCCAATCTATCCTTCTAATATCTCAAATTACCATCCATTAAGTTTTCCGCACTAAAAATGAACTTGAGACAGTAAAAATCTAAACCATCAGTAGCAATACTAATTAACAGTAATAAGAATCAATAACTTTCCCTTGTGGTGATGCATAAAATGGTTAAACACTTGAACATTTAAGCTTCCCCTAAAACCCATATGTTAACCATTTGAATCTCCCATTCTGTAGGCTTTTATGATTGATGAAGAAAAACCAACCATTACTAACTTGATGATGAAATAGAATAAACCAATCTTGTGTCCTATATCTTGTACTAAAACTGACTTTGAACATATACCCATTCTGATGTATAGGGAGACCTCAATCTCTTGACAATAAACTCATCTTCTATGAGACACTGAGCACTACAATGTTACTCCTTTAAGTGTTTGTCAATTCGTAGTCATATAAAATTGCAGCACAAACAAGTTACCTTCAAGGAAAAGGTATGATAAAACACAATTTTGAAAAATTCCACTTCAACTTCAAATAAGCAACAAATAGTCTTTTTCACCAATAATAATATTTTAAGAACATCATCCTAACTCTCTGTGTGTGTATTCTTCCCCTGTGTGTGTATTTCTTGAAAGAAAACCAAAAATTCGATCATACCTCAACTGTTTCTGTAGCAGTTTTCAACGATGCATATCTTGCAACCTAAGGCTCAGATTGAAGATCCCTCCAGTGAGAATCTACCTTGATATACCAAGAACCTTCAATAAAAATTTCAGCCCCATCCAACGGTTAACGAATGAGCTATAGCCTTTGCAAAACTGCTCTGCAGAAAGTTGCGAAAAATTAAGCAAAAACGAATTTTTCTTCTTTCTTTAGCTAAAACCTTTTATTTTCCTAGATCCAGAGCCCCCCGCTCTGATACCGATTGTTGGGATTCGATACACTATAAGGTGGTTAAACCTTTTGTACTTTGTGTATATGATATATTGAGTGAATATGATTAAGTATGCGGAATCTACTTAATCACACTTAGAAGGTTATTATGGTTATGGAAATGGAACAGTTGTGTTTGTTATATGACAATGAACAATGAAAGCTTATCACCAAACGATTCAATATTATTAAGATAATAATACGAGTGATCTTGAGTTATCACTAGGGTTACAACCTTGAATCTTATGTTTCTATATCTTGTGATATTGTTTTTGTTCTATGTTCTTGAGAGATATATTTTGCACTATAAGTTTAACACACTTATATCTCTAGTCTAAGATCTTTCTTTTATAACATAAGAAAGATCTTTACAATAATGTTAAGTCTTGTCAAACAACTTGCTAGCTTATCTTATGTGTGTCAGTAACTAAGATACAACATGTATCTATGTTTACAACTTGTTCTGTGAGTATAAGATAAAGACTGAGCACATGGGATAAGATATTATCTACCGTGTATTATTGACTTTTAGTCAACCAGACTTAATATCTTCATCAAGTAGACTTAACTCTGATAGTCACCAGAATTAACACTTGACTTAACCACCAAACTTAACTTTAACGACCAGACTTAACCAGCATATAACCAGCAGACTTAACTTTGGAACTCACCAGACTTAACTCTACTGCTACCAGATTTAATCACTTGAGAGATTTTCCCGATACTTAAACTTCAGAATATTTAATTCCCAACAATCCTCCCCTAAACATGTGAATCCATTTCAACATGTTTATGAATTAAATTATGGATTGTAAAGATCTTTCAAACACTTCATCGTCAAACCCTTGGACTGAACTTTCTTCTATTCTGAAAGATTAATATCTATCTCAGTAACTCATCTGCTTTCT
This sequence comes from Artemisia tridentata subsp. tridentata, assembly GCA_021014915.2. Taxonomy (NCBI): domain Eukaryota; kingdom Viridiplantae; phylum Streptophyta; class Magnoliopsida; order Asterales; family Asteraceae; genus Artemisia; species Artemisia tridentata. The sequence continues at coordinate 210,318,784 of CP139506.1, read as the reverse complement.
GATCTTTGACTTCAACAATATCAATGCACATATCTTTAGGCTTCAAACATTGACCTAAAAGATGGTGCAATTTCCTTGGATGGAGGAATTATAAGAGGCAATGGTGCTGTGTATCTTGGATTATTGTTTCAACAAGTGAAATCATCTATCAGCATGCCTTTGCAAGTGATGAACAAACGTAGTGAACTGAAATTGAAACTGAAAGCTTTCTTCGTTTGACCTAGATAGAACTTTCTCCTTTGGAATGCTTCATCCCTTCTGAATATATAGAATACTCCAGAATCAGCTCTATTCTTGTCATTTTCATCTTCCTCATCATCTTGTATGCTCTTGTCTTTTCCTCCCTTTCATTGGTTAAACTTCCAACTTTATTTCCTCCCCTGAGATGTTTCCTCCCCTGAGATGCAAATAACATTTCCTACCCTGTTTGGAAGATCTCTCACAATGTATCTCTCCCTATCATCTGAGCTATCAATTAGAACTTGTTATCAGACAATGTTGTACATGTAGCCATCAATTCCTTAAGAGTTTAATTGGCTGCCCTCATCACTTCTAGGTTTATTAACTCCTATGAGAGGTGATTCATGGGGCAATAACTCATAATCCATCAATTGACGGTTGTCTGAGTCATTTTTATTTCAAAAATTCTTTTAAGAAAATTTTTGACTTTTAGCAGTATGCATATGATTTAATTATGAAAAATCATACTGCTTTCAAACATTTTGAAGGTATTAAGTGTATAACAGACACTTAATCAAGATTCTGGTTTAAAGCAACCTCTGGTTGTGTGATAACCAATGTTTTCAGATATAAATAACTGCCTGTGTAAAGATAAACCTATTCAAAAGGCTTTCTTGACAGGGTTTCCAGCTCATAGAAATTGTTGCCTCTAACACAAGTGTTAGATTCACTTTTACTAGCTGTTCTTTCTATCAGATGTCCTTAGACTTGCTCATTATACTTAAAAGTATAAAATGATAGAGAGTGAGTTGAATCAGTTACTGTCTGATCAACTAAGTCATTAATTCAATGTGAAATATGATAACCAGGTTTCAAGAAAGTAGTTTTAAAGAATTAATGAACTTAGGTATAAACCTTTGTTAAGAATCCCCAAACTCAGTCCATCATAAACATGTTATGTAAGCAACTGATATAACATTCTGCTGCTTCCATTTCACTTGAAATATCCTTTTGTGCTCAAATGTTCATACCTGAAATTGTTAGTCTAAAACCAAAAGAACAATGTACAAAGTACTTGTCTTATATTAGAATAAACATATGACTAACTGTATGAAATAATACAATTTTAAAGTAATAGCTAGTACAAATTTACAAAGACAACAGAACAAACAAAAATTTAACTACCAGACTTAATTGAGTAACCACCAGAATTAACTGAGTAATCACCAGAATTAACCACACTGGTATATAAAAACACATAGATTGAAAAATTTAAGTATTAAGCATTCCAATACTTGCTACCAAGTACTGAAACCTTGGAACATCAAAAATTTTTGTTAGCAGATCTGCAAAATTATGTTCTGAAGCAATTTTCATTACTTGAATTAACTTTTTCTCATTGCAATCTCTAATAAAATGATGTCTAATTTCAATGTGTTTTGTTTTAGAATGTTTTACCGGATTTTTAATAATGCAAATTGTACTACTATTATCAATATGAATAACAGTGTTCATAAAATTGTACCCATAGTCAAGAAGTTGGTTTTGAAGCCACCAGACTTGAGCACAGCAACTTGCAGCAGCTACATATTCAGCTTCAGTTGTTGAAGTAGCCACAGTTGTTTGCTTCTTACACTGCCATGAGATAAGTCTACACCCAAGGAATTGACATCCTCCAGTTGTTGACTTTCTGTCCAAGCTAGCACCAGCATAATCACTATCCGAAAATGCTACCAAATCAAAAGGTGATTCCCTTGAATACCATAGACCCAACCTAGGTTGACCCTTGAGATATCTAAAAATCCTCTTGACTGCTGTTAAATGAGAAACCTTTGGAGTTACTTGAAATCTTGCACAAGCACAAACAGAGAACATGTTATCAGGTCTTGATGATGTGAGATACATCAAAGATCCTATCATAGATCTGTATGTTTGTACATCCACATTTTCTCCATCTAAATCTTTTGGAAGTTGTTTCTCAGAATCCATTGGTGTGCTTGCCATTTTTGAATCAGCAAAGTTGAACTTTCTAAGTATTTCAGCAACATATTTATCTTGACAAATAAATATGCCTTCATAAGACTGTTTAACTTGCAAACCCAGAAAGAATGTAAGTTCCCCCATGGAACTCATCTGAAACTTATCATGCATAAGCTTCTCAAAGTCCAAACACATCTCCTTCCTTGTAGATCCAAAGATAATGTCATCCACATACACCTGCACTAACAGAAGATCCTTCTTGTGCTGTTTGATGAAAAGTGTCTGATCAATCTTTCCTCTTTGAAATCCATTCTCTTTTAAATAGGAAGCCAGTGTTTCATACCAAGCTCTAGGTGCTTGATGAAGGCCATAAAGAGCCTTAACAACTCTGTACACTTTGTCTGGATGGTCAGGATCAATGAAACCTGGAGGTTGTGAGACATACACCTCTTCTTCAATGGTGCCATATAAAAATGCACTCTTGACATCCATTTGGTAAACGGTGAAGCCTAAAAATGAAGCATAAGCTAAGAAAAGCCTAATTGCCTCAAGTCTTGCTACTGGAGCAAAAACTTCATCATAGTCTATACCTTCTTGTTGTGTGTACCCTTGGGCTACTAATCTAGCCTTATTCCTAATCACTATTCCCCTTTCATCCCTTTTATTCTTGAAAACCCATCTAGTGCCAATTACCTTTGCATCCTTAGGTAAATCAACTAGCACCCAAACTTTCTGAATCTTGAACTGAAGAAGCTCCTCTTGCATAGCTTCTACCCAGCTAGAATCATCTAAGGCTTTCAGAATGTTCTTTGGTTCAGCTTGTGAGAGAAAACATACAAACAAGCAAGAATTTGAAAACTCATGCTGTTTTGAAGCATAAAGGGCATCAAGAAGCCCTTGTTGGTCTGAAGACATCAGTTGTTGTCTTGTCTTCACCCCTGATTGTACATCTCCTATCACATTTTCTAGGGAGTGGACCTTGTGAATTCTGGTTTGTGGTGTAAGTGGAACATGATAGTTTGGTGGGAGATTGCTCAAATCCACCTCATCGTTTGTTAATTCTGCTTCCTTTGTTAAGTCTGCTTCTTCAGTTAAGTCTGTTTTAGAGCTACTTAACTAACAACGAGTTTACGTGATCGTTTATGGGCTCAAGGCTGTTAGACCTTGATCTAGGATTTTAACTATGACGAGCACCACGATAATATTAACGGAATATTCTATGAAAGAAACAATACTATCACAACAAGGTTTTTCCAACTTCACCGTTTGTTATTCCAACTAGCCCCAATGCTATGTGATCAAGTATAGCACGAATCCAATCATAATCAGGGATCAAAGATCCTTGAGGCTAAACAAACCTAACAACATTAGACCCCATGTCTAATGTTCCCACACACACTCTTTTTGGTGCTTTACATTTTAACACACTTGGTGTTGTTATAATTTGTAAGTATGAAGCACCTTGGTGATTAACATCTAACCACACATTTATCTAAGGGTAAGATCTTCCTTTTATAGCACAAGGAAGATCTTTTACAATATGATAAGTCTTGTCATCTACTTGCTTTATATGTGTTAGTCATTAAGATACAACTTGTATCTTTGTTTACAACTTTGTTGACTGAGCAAATATCTAGATTTTATCTAAGGATAATATCTTCTTCATCCTTATCCATCCAGCAGTAGTATGACTCATAGCAGCACCTGATACACTACAAGACTTAACTGTGTAATGACCAGACTTAACGAGGAGACTTAATCGGGAGAAGACTTAACAACTCCTGTAACAGCTTCATTAGCGTATTTTGCTTATCATTTCAGTATTCTTCATGTTTCATTCTTCTTGTTCTGTGATCATCAAATCTATGAAAATATAATTCCCAACAATCTTCCCCTATTTGATGATTACAAAACAAACACGTTCTTGTATGAATTTCCCTAGACGAAGTAGAGAAATTGAGATAATTAAATCTCACCATGAATGAAACTATACTGTCTTCCCCTTAATCTATGCTATCCACCACATCTCTTCCCCTTTTTGTTATCAACAAATAGAGAATATTACAAATATGATCTTTACAACTACGAACTAATACTACACATCCAATCTATCCTTCTAATATCTCAAATTACCATCCATTAAGTTTTCCGCACTAAAAATGAACTTGAGACAGTAAAAATCTAAACCATCAGTAGCAATACTAATTAACAGTAATAAGAATCAATAACTTTCCCTTGTGGTGATGCATAAAATGGTTAAACACTTGAACATTTAAGCTTCCCCTTAAACCCATATGTTAACCATTTGAATCTCCTATTCTGTAGGCTTTTATGATTGATGAAGAAAAACCAACCATTACTAACTTGATGGTGAAATAGAATAAACCAATCTTGTGTCCTATATCTTGTACTAAAACTGACTTTGAACATATACCCATTCTGATGTATAGGGAGACCTCAATCTCTTGACAATAAACTCATCTTCTATGAGACACTGAGCACTACAATGTTACTCCTTTAAGTGTTTGTCAATTCGTAGTCATATAAAATTGCAGCACAAACAAGTTACCTTCAAGGAAAAGGTATGATAAAACACAATTTTGAAAATTTCCACTTCAACTTCAAATTAGCAACAAATAGTCTTTTTCACCAATAATAACTTGATAAACAAGCCTTTAATCTTTTAAGAACATCATCCTAACTCTCTGTGTGTGTATTCTTCCCCTGTGTGTGTATTTCTTGAAAGAAAACCAAAAATTCGATCATACCTCAACTGTTTCTGTAGCAGTTTTCAACGATGCATATCTTACAACCTAAGGCTCAGATTGAAGATCCCTCCGGTGAGAATCTACCTTGATATACCAAGAACCTTCAATAAAAATTTCAGCCCCATCCAACGGTTAACGAATGAGCTTTAGCCTTTGCAAAACTGCTCTGCAGAAAGTTGCGAAAAATTAAGGAAAAGCGAATTTTTCTTCTTTCTTTAGCTAAAACCTTTTCTTTTCCTAGATCCAGAGCCCCCCGCTCTGATACCAATTGTTGGGATTCGATACGCTATAAGGTGGTTAAACCTTTTGTACTTTGTGTATATGATATATTGAGTGAATATGATTAAGTATGCGGAATCTACTTAACCACACTTAGAAGGTTATTATGGTTATGGAAATGGAACAGTTGTGTTTGTTATATGACAATGAACAATGAAAGCTCATCACCAAACGATTCAATATTATTAAGATAATAATACGAGTGATCTTGAGTTATCACTAGGGTTACAACCTTGAATCTTATGTTTCTATATCTTGTGATATTGTTTTTGTTCTATGTTCTTGAGAGATATATTTTGCACTATAAGTTTAACACACTTATATCTCTAGTCTAAGATCTTTCTTTTATAACATAAGAAAGATCTTTACAATAATGTTAAGTCTTGTCAAACAACTTGCTAGCTTATCTTATGTGTGTCAGTAACTAAGATACAACATGTATCTATGTTTACAACTTGTTCTGTGAGTATAAGATAAAGACTGAGCACATGGGGTAAGATATTATCTACCGTGTATTATTGACTTTTAGTCAACCAGACTTAATATCTTCATCAAGCAGACTTAACTCTGATAGTCACCAGAATTAACACTTGACTTAACTACCAGACTTAACTTTAACGACCAGACATAACCAGCAGATAACCAGCAGACTTAATTTTGGAACTCACCAGACTTAACTCTACTGCTACCAGATTTAATCACTTGATAGATTTTCCTGATACTTAAACTTCAGAATATTTAATTCCCGATACTTAAACTTCAGAATATTTAATTCTGAACCTTTTCAATAGTAGAACCCGACCCATCAAGTAAGGGTATCTCAACAGTGAGACTCTCCTTAAGAACCTCATCTGCCTTCACTTCAATCAAGCACCTAGCAAAACTACTTCGGTCCCATGATTCTAAACACATTTGACTAGTATAAGAATCCAACATTTTCGGCGTACCAATCAATGTAGCAAGAAGACTGAGACCATCATCAGAGAACATTGCAAGGGGGACATCATAGAATTTAACCCACACTGAAATATTAGTCAAATCCTCTTTAAGTAAATTAGTGTTCAAAGTCCAAGGTTTAAGAATAATAGGCACATTCCTAATCATCCACGGACCATTTTCAATGACATCTTCAACACCTTTCTTCGTGGAAAACTTAAAGAAAAAGAAGCCTTTAGCATTCATCATAACCTTTTGAATACCATACTTAGCCCACACATTACGCACATAATAATCAACAACTGGAAAAGCAATACGTTTACCAAGGAAATAACCATAGAGAGTATTCTCAAATCTAGAATTTACCTCTTCAACCACTTTCAGCGGAACTGAGAGATCAACACCATTTGTTTTACCACTACACTCCAGCCTACGAAAGTTACATTTCAGCTTCTTAGAATCATTAGACATTGCACCCTCATATGAAACCGGCTTCACATTAGGTACATTTAAAGTTGTAGGCTGTTCCAAAACACTTGTAGTGTTTTTAAAAGAAGCAACCTGAGGTGATGAAGTAGCAGCTACATTCTCCGCATTCTTTAATTCAATATCGTGCATTTTTGTCCTCAAAATCCTTACAAGCATCCAAAACCACTTGATCAATACCATTAGGTTGACTAGCATTTACATCCGGACCAGGTTGTATGACTTCATTAGAAGGGTTAAGAACAGGTTGTGCAAAGGTAGGTTGTTCAAAAGCACTAAGGGTGTTATTGGAAGTAACAGCCACATTAACATGAGATGCACCTGTAATACCCCGTAATTTTATGAATATATTTTATACGAGATTATCTCAGTTTTTCATTTACGAACCTTTTCTGAACTCATCTGGTTTGAAAACGTGAAAATTTATCTCGCGAAACGTGAAATTCGTACACAACGCGTACTGGCACAACCGACGATTTGTTTTGATTATTTTATCATTCATAAGAAACGAGGCGTATGAATAGCCGTTTTATTGGAAAAATTAATTTAAACGCGAATATTAATTTATTCGGACGACGAGGAATAAACCTACGCATATTTATAATCAAAATTAATGGAAAAACGATTTTAAAGTTAATGGAATAACTTTCGGATGCTCGGGAAATGTTTACAACACGATTTATTAGTCTCGTTGGTGTTTCGTTAAAAATATGAAGAAATTGACAGTTTTAGTCCCTGAGGGCGCGTTAGGGTTTGTGCTTAGTCCTACCCTCACACTATAAATACCCACTTATAAAATTTTTAGGGTTACATATTTCATTTCCTTTGCTTCCAGCTGACATTTTCACCAACCCCCTCTCTCTCTTATAATTCTTTTCCGGCCAATAAGATCCGGCGCCATTTCCGGCCATTTGAGCCGACACCGCCGCTCATTTTACTACACCGCCACCACCACTTTGTTTATCTCACCCTCCCCTTCACTCCTATATATCTCACGCGCCTCCAAAACCACCCTTATCTATTCTTTTCTTTTCCGGTAACTTATGATTTTCCGGCGAGTTTTTCCGACGACACCATTATTGTAGTTATACGAGTATAGATCGAGCATATTGGGGTTGTTGGGGGTATATTTTGGTTCGTGCATCACCACAGCTACTTGGCCGCCATCCGGCTCCACCGTCTCTCATCTCTTCTTCATCTCGCTCTCGTCCGTGTGGTATGGTAAAAACCACATTTTGTTTTAATTATTTATTAACCGAACTTATATATATATTTTGATGTCGTATGTTTTTCCGTGGATTGAGTGGATATTAAGACACGTTTAAATCGGTTATATAACTTTTGAGGCTATAGAAAAATGGATTTAAATCATGTTTTGAAACATTCGTGTGGTAAGAAATCGTTATGGTCCTTGTGGTTGTGTCATCGTTGTTATGTTGTTGTATTGATTGATGGGTGCTCGAAAAGGGTGTGAAGCCGAGACCCCTTGGTCTCGGCATAACGAAGTTATTTTGTGCTTGTCTAATTTTTCTGGTCTCGACAATTATTTGTGGCATTATTGTTGATGTAGATTGTTGATAGTTGTGATCTCGGTAAGTTTGTAAAATCCATAAGGGTCCATTCGATAGTGTTTAGTAGAGGCCGAGACCACTAGGGTCTCGGTATATATATTTTGGTTTTGTCATGGTTGTCGTTATGTGGTTATTCTCGTTTGTCTTGCGTCTAGGTTTAACAGCCTACGAGGGTGTCCGGTTGCTTCGTCTTTGGTCTCGTGTTATGTCTCAGTGGAGACTTGGTTTGGCTATGTCATGGTATTAATGTAACAAGAACAAGAATGGAAGTTACATTCTTATTAGTTTGTGTTGATACTGGTAATTGAATCTATATTGCATGGTGTGGATTTGGGCTATGATTGAGTAAGGTTGCTTTTGAGTTGACAGCCCGCCTGCGTTAGATTGGGCCGAAGCCCGTTGTAACTAGAGGGCGTTTGGGATTAAATCTGGGCCTAAGCCCAAGAACTTGAAACGAATTTTTGGATTGTGTAACATTGAAATGTTACATAAAATGTTATCGCGTCGGTTATTGGGTATATGTAGTACGTTTCGGATAACTCCTTGTGATTTAATACTTGGTTTTGGACTCAGAAAATATTTAACGGATTGTAACCTCGGATTTAGACTTGACCTTGGATATTGGACAATATGAACTTATTGGACTGGAGACGAATACAATATATTAGACTCACGACGACTTTAATATATTTGATTCGTAACGGACACACAATAAGGAAATAATGTCTAATAACTAACGAATACTTTTTACTAAATTCTAATAAAATCTTTTGAGAAAATTGATTTAATTAAGTCACGACGATGTGAGAAAACTGGTTTTATTAGTTAATCTTATTTCTATTATAAAACATTTATGTTTTATACAAGTTATTTGGAATATTGGGGTAGATAACGAAACGTACAAATTGATTTATTTGAGGGTTTAATTGTCATTAACTTCTAAGTTTGTCTTCCTTGGTTTGAGTTCTCGTCAGTATGCTCTCGACTATGTCGATGTCTATTTTCTTTGGCGTGAGTTGTCTGTCGAGTCTATGTCTTCTTACCACACCACACGAAACGTTAAAACTAAACTTTTGATAAGTTTTGAAAACTGAGTAATCCACGAAAATTACGACGCTCTGTCTTTTACAGACTTTATTATTTCTGCGAGACGTGTTTTGAGATAATCGTATACGTATTAGGTTGTGCCGATCCTAGACCTTTGTGTACCGCCGTGCTTATACCTCCGTGTACCGTCGTGCCGTATGTCTTGACTGTTGTGTTTCGCTTCTCGATGCCAGTCGTGTTAGTTGTGATCTTTTGCATTTCTGTGACTAAGGTGAGTTCATGGCCCCTACTTTTACTAGTTTTCTAACTATTTTTGGGGGAGAATACATGCACAGTTCTACTTAAACCCAATACTGGTTTTACTTGAAACGTGATTTGTTTTCTCCAACGTACTGTTTGGCTGATATATCTGACCTGGTTACTAGAATGCGTTATGTGCTTACCTGTTATTTGATGTGGCCTATTTGATGTGGCCTGAAACTGTTATGATACTGTTACGCGAGCTGGCTATGGTTATTATATACAAGGGCTTGTTGTGCCTAACTAAATACTAGGGCATTTGTGCCTATTACCAAGGGCTCCTAAGCCTATAAACTGCTATAGTGTGCACCTATAGGGAACTGTTATTGTGATTTGACTTTTATGACTTAGCCAACGTAACAGTTAAACTTGCGTGACACTATATGAGTGTAGTATCTGTATGATTGATTATGGTTCGAGATGCTTTGACTATGTTATTATTTGCTGATTTGGTTCTAGAACTATGACTTAGGCAGTGTTAGCCTACGTTGGACTTGACTTGTTTGCGAACGATGATTTGAACTTGAAAACCTTTTGGTTCAACCATACTGTTTTTAAACTAAAACCTGTGAACTCACCAGCGTAAGCTGACCCTTTTAGCATGTATTTTCAGGTTTTAGATGATACCTTATCTCTGGAGGCGCTTGGCAAGGGAATATGGTCATAGACGACTCTGATGTTTATATTTGGGACCGCTTTAATCGTTTTGGGCCTTACTTCCGCACTATATTTTAAATGATGTAAACTTACAGTTTTGATAATAAATTTTATTCTAAACGGTTAAGGTAAAACCGTTCTTTGTACCTTGTGTTGTGATACCAATTGAGTAGCACCCCAGTGACATGTATGCTTCCGCTAAAACCAGATTTTCGGGGTGTTACAGATTGGTATCAGAGCCTAGGTTATAGAGAACTGGGTTTACTTTCAAAAACCTGGACTATAACCACTTTTGGCGAAAACTTAACCCTATGACCGACACGTGCCTGCCTGCCAAGCTGATGCCTCGCGTATGACTTTGTTTGACGAGATAATTGATGATATATGAGATGAGATGTTTATGATATATTTGATGAGATGCTTGATTATATATCTGTTGAATTGTGTGCCTGACTCCTGGATATTTTATATCCACTCGTTTTAGCTGTTCACTATAAGCATTTCTATATGCTTATACACGCACCGAACCTGTCACAGAGTTACGCTATTTCCTTGCGTAATTTCACTATTGAATGTCGAGTTTGTACGTTTGTCGTAGTTTTGGGAATGATTTTAGATATAAAGGACATACTACTAGTATAACTAGGCTTAGCATTCCAAAATTCATTGAACCTCGGGTGAATATAGACTGATCACCTATATTCAACCAGGGACAGTGGGACATAGCCTGATCACCTATGTCCGACTCAGAGGTGAATTTTGCAATACTCAGAGTAGTTATAACAGAATTATGTTCGGGTTGGTCTTTGATTTTTGGAATGGTACAATTTTGCGTGTGTACACGGACATGGAATTTTACTTCCACACACACTACACACTGGCATCACAACACCACATGAATCGTAATGCCCTTGGCATCGCTATACGTCTCCATGATATGGAAATCCTGTTTGCCGCCGTCTGGCCGTATTTTGCATCGGGTCGAGTTAGATCCGATTGGCACCGTTTGAATCCGAGTTACTTAATTGTAACCTCTTAAGAGCGCTATAAGCCGTCCGAGCTTACCGGAACGTCTAGATTCGATTTTGACCACGTTTGGTTTTGATTTTGGCCACTTTGGATTTGATTTCTAGCCACGTTTGGATTTGATTTCTGGCTACGTTTGGATTTGGTTCTTGCTACGTTTGGATTCGATATCGACTATGTTTGGATTGGTTTTGATTATGATTTAGTTCGAGTTGTTTGATTTTATGATTTTGGACGTCATCCTGGATTTGGATTTGTTATCCGACCTCGTGTTGTTGTGACCTTGTTACAGTTGCCTCTACTCTAAACCTTGTGCTCAGTCTATGATATTCACCTTTCCAAGTGATGTTGTTCAATCGAAGTTGTTCAGTCAATGTTGTACCTTCCGTTTTGAGTACATTGTACATTACTGATTCAACCAACTGATTGCTTGTGGCAATCAACATCTTCCCTCAGATTTGTACTCTGAACTCGCTAAACTCTCTATTTGGCAGAGATTCCACGCCCAACAGAAATCTTGAGACTCTAAGGAGTAACTGAACCCGCGATTCCTTGGGACAACCACCTGACTTTTCACTTGTCCCTCGGAAGTACCAGTGATCCTTGCTGCTTTCTTACCGGATAATTAATTACATCATGAACAAAACCTTAGAAGTAAATCCCGCGCCGCTACCAGAGAAATTGTTGATAACCCTATCTAATCTACTCACCTTCTCTAATCAATGAAACGACAGTATTGGCAAACTTGCTCGTCCATACTCATATGAAATCATTACCCGGTATAGAGTGTCGACTCTTACCATTCTCTGATCAAGATAGTTGTTTCACATCAGATTCCTGGCAATCACTCCAAAGAGCCATGAGAACAGATTTGGAGATGAATACTGTGTATCATCTCTAGACTGATGGCCAAAGTGGAAAAATCATTCAAGTGTTGGAGGACATATTGTGTTCCTGCGTAATTTGGCAATAGTTGGTATCGACACCTCCTGTTGGCCAAATTCTCTTATAACGATACCTATGACTCCAGTATTTCGACGGCACCATATGAGCCACATTATGGCCGCAAGTGCCGATCGCCGACTTGATGGGTAGGAGTTGGTGGTACCCAACTTACTGACCCTGAACTTGTTCACGAGACTACCGAGAAAATCACTCAGATCAGAACCGAGTTGCAAGCTGCTCACGAATCGTCAGAAGACTATGCTGACAAGTGACATAAACCTCTTGAATTCCCAGTTAAAGCCTAGATTATGCTTAAAGACTCACCATGTGAAGGTGTGATACGTTTGGTAAACGTGGAAAGCTTAATCTCGCTGTATTGATCCTTTTGAAATCCTTGCTAGAGTTGAACCGGTAGCACACAAGCTCGAGCTACCGTCAGAACTCAGCAGAGTTCGCGACGTTTTTATGCGCATTGAGAAGAAATGACTCGCCGATGAGGCAACCGCTATTTCCCCGGGAGAGATCCAGATTTATGAATGTTTAAACTTTTTTGAGAAACCCATCTAAATCATGAACCGTGAAATCGAACGACTTTAGTAAAGTCGCATCCTTATCGACAAAGCTCGTCGAAGCTCGCGAAAAAGTCCTGAATTCATGTGAGAACGTGACGATGAATCCCCGTGTGTATATACTCATCCCTTTTCAACCGTAACGGGTAACTTTAATTGAATCGTGAGGACGCGATTCTGTTTAAGGAGGTGAGACTGTAATACCCTGTAATTTTATGAATATATTTTATACGAGATTATCTCAGTTTTTCATTTACGAACCTTTTCTGAACTCATCTGGTTTGAAAACGTGAATATTTATCTCGCGAAACGTGAAATTCGTACACAACGCGTACTGGCACAACCGACGATTTGTTTTGATTATTTTATCATTCGTAAGAAACAAGGCGTATGAATAGCCGTTTTATTGGAAAAATTAATTTAAACGCGAATATTAATTTATTCGGGCGACGAGGAATAAACCTACGCATATTTATAATCAAAATTAATGGAAAAACGATTTTAAAGTTAATGGAATAACTTTCGGATGCTCGAGAAATGTTTACAACACGATTTATTAGTCTCGTTGGTGTTTCGTTAAAAATATGAAGAAATTGACAGTTTTAGTCCCTGAGGGCGCGTTAGGGTTTGTGCTTAGTCCTACCCTCACACTATAAATACCCACTTATAAAATTTTTAGGGTTACATATTTCATTTCCTTTGCTTCCAGCCGACATTTTCACCAACCCCCTCTCTCTCTTATAATTCTTTTCCGGCCAATAAGATCCGGCGCCATTTCCGGCCATTTGAGCCGACACCGCCGCTCATTTTACTACACCGCCACCACCACTTTGTTTATCTCACCCTCCCCTTCACTCCTATATATCTCACGCGCCTCCAAAACCACCCTTATCTATTCTTTTCTTTTCCGGTAACTTATGATTTTCCGGCGAGTTTTTCCGGCGACACCATTATTGTAGTTATACGAGTATAGATCGAGCATATTGGGGTTGTTGGGGGTATATTTTGGTTCGTGCATCACCACAGCTACTTGGCCGCCATCCGGCTCCACCGTCTCTCATCTCTTCTTCATCTCGCTCTCGTCCGTGTGGTATGGTAAAAACCATATTTTGTTTTAATTATTTATTAACCGAACTTATATATATTTTTTGATGTCGTATGTTTTTCCGTGGATTCAGTGGATATTAAGACACGTTTAAATAGGTTATATAACTTTTGAGGCTATAGAAAAATGGATTTAAATCATGTTTTGAAACATTCGTGTGGTAAGAAATCGTTATGGTCCTTGTGGTTGTGTCATCGTTGTTATGTTGTTGTATTGATTGATGGGTGCTCGAAAAGGGTGTGAAGCCGAGACCCCTTGGTCTCGGCATAACGAAGTTATTTTGTGCTTGTCTAATTTTTCTGGTCTCGACAATTATTTGTGGCATTATTGTTGATGTAGATTGTTGATAGTTGTGATCTCGGTAAGTTTGTAAAATCCATAAGGGTCCATTCGATAGTGTTGAGTAGAGGCCGAGACCACTAGGGTCTCGGTATATATATTTTCGTTTTGTCGTGGTTGTCGTTATGTGGTTATTCTCGTTTGTCTTGCGTCTCGGTTTAACAGCCTACGAGGGTGTCCGGTTGCTTCGTCTTTGGTCTCGTGTTATGTCTCAGTGGAGACTTGGTTTGGCTGTGTCATGGTATTAATGTAACAAGAACAAGAAGTGAAGTTACATTCTTATTAGTTTGTGTTGATACTGGTAATTGAATCTATATTGCATGGTGTGGATTTGGGCTATGATTGAGTTAAGGTTGCTTTTGAGTTGACAGCCCGTCTGCGTTAGATTGGGCCGAAGCCCGTTGTAACTAGAGGGCGTTTGGGGTTAAATCTGGGCCTAAGCCCAAGAACTTGAAACGAATTTTTGGATTGTGTAACATTGAAATGTTACATAAAATATTATCGCGTCGGTTATTGGGTATATGTAGTACGTTTCGGATAACTCCTTGTGATTTAATACTTGGTTTTGGACTCGGAAAATATTTAACGGATTGTAACCTCGGATTTAGACTTGACCTTGGATATTGGACAATATGAACTTATTGGACTGGAGACGAATACAATATATTAGACTCCCGACGACTTTAATATATTTGATTCGTAACGGACACACAATAAGGAAATAATGTCTAATAACTAACGAATACTTTTTACTAAATTCTAATAAAATGTTTTGAGAAAATTGATTTAATTAAGTCACGACGATGTGAGAAAACTGGTTTTATTAGTTAATCTTATTTCTATTATAAAACATTTATGTTTTATACAAGTTATTTGGAATATTGGGGTAGATAACGAAACGTACAAATTGATTTATTTGAGGGTTTAATTGTCGTTAACTTCTAAGTTTGTCTTCCTTGGTTTGAGTTCTCGTCAGTATGCTCTCGACTATGTCGATGTCTATTTTTTTTGGCGTGAGTTGTCTGTCGAGTCTATGTCTTCTTACCACACCATACGAAACGTTGAAACTAAACTTTTGATAAGTTTTGAAAACTGAGTAATCCACGAAAATTACGACGCTCTGTCTTTTACAGACTTTATTATTTCTGCGAGACGTGTTTTGAGATAATCGTATACGTATTAGGTTGTGCCGATCCTAGACCGTTGTGTACCGCCGTGCTTATACCTTCGTGTACCGTCGTGCCGTATGTCTTGACTGTTGTGTTTCGCTTCTCGATGCCAGTCGTGTTAGTTGTGATCTTTTGCATTTCTGTGGCTAAGGTGAGTTCATGGCCCCTACTTTTACTAGTTTTCTAACTATTTTTGGGGGAGAATACATGCACAGTTCTACTTAAACTCAATACTGGTTTTACTTGAAACGTGATTTGTTTTCTCCAACGTACTGTTTGGCTGATATATCTGACCTGGTTACTTGAATGCGTTATGTGCTTACCTGTTATTTGATGTGGCCTGAAACTGTTATGATACTGTTACGCGAGCTGGCTATGGTTATTATATACAAGGGCTTGTTGTGCCTAACTAAATACTAGGGCATTTGTGCCTATTACCAAGGGCTCCTAAGCCTATAAACTGCTATAGTGTGCACCTATAGGGAACTGTTATTGTGATTTGACTTTTATGACTTAGCCAACGTAACAATTAAACTTGCGTGACACTATATGAGTGTAGTATATGTATGATTGATTATGGTTCGAGATGCTTTGACTATGTTATTATTTGCTGATTTGGTTCTAGAACTATGACTTAGGCAGTGTTAGCCTACGTTGGACTTGACTTGTTTGCGAACGATGATTTGAACTTGAAAACCTTTTGGTTCAACCATACTGTTTTTAAACTAAAACCTGTGAACTCACCAGCGTAAGCTGACCCTTTTAGCATGTATTTTCAGGTTTTAGATGATACCTTATCTCTGGAGGCGTTTGGCAAGGGGAATATGGTCATAGACGACTCTGATGTTTATATTTGGGACCGCTTTAATCGTTTTGGGCCTTACTTCCGCACTATATTTTAAATGATGTAAACTTACAGTTTTGATAATGAATTTTATTCTAAACGGTTAAGGTAAAACCGTTCTTTGTACCTTGTGTTGTGATACCAATTGAGTAGCACCCCAGTGACATGTATGCTTCTGCTAAAACCAGATTATTGGGGTGTTGCAGGAGATGCACCAAAAGAACCACAACCACTCGAAGTGTTTGTACTAGAAATAACCATGTTAGCCATTGGTTCAACCACTTGAGAAGTTGTCACAACCCTTGGCTCAGTCGCACAATAGGAACCAGGTTGTTCAATACACGGACTACCAATATTATCATTAAACGCATGAACAGATTGTGGAGTAGACATATTCTTACTTACAATTCCAGTAGCACCATCAAACGAATCACCCGTATTAGTAGGTTTAATCAAATCCGACACAGACTACTCATAATTACTAGTAGCAACACCAGTAGACATGTTCGTATTAGCAGCACCACTAGACACGTTCCCATCAGATTCAAAACTAGGGTTTCTCAAAACCCTATGTTGGACTATAATCTTCGATATAAAACATTAAATGTAGCATATTATAGATAGTTTAATATGCAGGTGTGACAATGTGTATAGTTAAATAAGTCACATATAAGTTATTTATAAGTTAGTATGTTTATCATAAGCAGTTAGGCAATTAGTTACAGGAAATGTAAGTTAGTTATAGGTGGTTATACTCGAACCATCATGTCAGTTCAAGTTAAGGGTCACAACCCTTCAATATGTATAAATAGGGCTTTCATTCATCAATAAAAAACAATCAATTTTACTGCTACTTTGCTGTTCTTTTGCTTCTGCAAATTCGACACACAAAGAACATATTATTATTGTTGTTGATTCATGCCAAAACTCAACATGGCATCAGAGCCCAAAGATTCGAAGACCTGTATAAAGGACCGATTAATATGGTTAAGTAAGAGATGCCTTAAAGGAAAAGATGTGGAAGATTTTCAGGAAGATTACAAGGCCAGAAGATGTGAGGAATCATCATTGCTCCAAGGTACTTCTCAAAGGCAAAAAGGCAAGGAGAAGATTGTTTATGATCAGATTGATCATCAGAGGAACTATGGCAGAAAGAGTTGTAATCAAAACACCCATCTGACCAAAGGCAGTGTGTTTCAAAGGAAACCAGATAGTATGATGGCAGGAAACAACAAGTATGGTATGGAGGAAATCGATTGGCAGTATCCCAAAGGTATGTGTTGTTCCTTTTGCAAACAACCATTCCACTACAGGAAAAATTGTCCCGAAAGGATAGGAAAAATTGAATTCATGATCAAAGGGACAGATGATAAAACGTGGAATGAAATATGGTTTGCAAGTGTGAATAGGCAACAACATGCCACGGGTTATAAAAATCTTTACAAGAACTTAGAAGATTCATTTGGAATAGAAGGCAATTGTTGATGCAAATAATGTTCTAAAAACGTTATTTCTATCTTTCGATAACTTCATGTTTTGAGGATGACAAAATGTGAAAACACGTTACATTAAAATTAAAGTAAACAAGTTTTTAATCAGAAGATCACGTTTCTACACAAATAACTCTAGAACAAATTTACAACTTGACTAATAATCAAAGAAGTGAATTTGTGCTTAAGACTTCACAATTTTTTGTGACAAAACATTTCTTTCAAAAATATAGTCTACAAATTATTTTTGGAATAATTAAGAAATGTTATAATGGAAAAATAAGTTTAAAATACATAACAGCTATTTTCCCCCCAAAATCAGCTCCAAACTTCCCTAAATAAGTTTTCACCAGGAAAGACAAAAAGAGGAGCGTTTTTGTCTGACACGGCTCCACGGTTCCACTAAATTTAGTGGAGCCGTGTGTGATTTAGTGGAGCCGTCCCTTTATAACGGCCAGATTTTTTCTGCCTATAAATACCAGCCCACTTCACAGATTTTGGGCATCCTTTCTAACACAAAACTTTCTGAGTTTAATACTTTCTTCACATCCTCTCTTCTTGATCATTTAGTTAGGTTTTCTTTTGTTCAAGAGTGATCCAATCATCCTACTTAGAGATCCTCTTCATTCCTCTTCATTTGCAAGAGAAGAACTCAAGATATCCAAGAAGATACAAGAGTTGTAGTATTAGTTAGGATACTTGTAACATTTGTTACACACTTGTTGTATCATAGCATACATCAAGATCATTTTTCTTTTGTGAGAGTGTGAGTGAAGATCATTGAGATCTTATAGAGATATTGAATATCTCTTGAAGCCATTGGGCTTGTGTGATTGATCAAGAAGATCAAGGTTAGATAGGTTAGAGTGAGTTGAGAGAGTTGATCATTGTGATCTTGTGAGATCTTGGAGATCTCTTGTGTCTTGTGTGTTAAGTGTGTGAAGTAGAAAGGATCAAGTGGATCATGGTAGATTGGTGCTAGCTAAGATTAGCACTCGACATCTAGCTTAGTGTCAGAAAACAAGTTAAGCGACGTGTACGGTTTTCTCCGCCTAAAGGGAGGTTGTTGACATAGTGCTTGAAACTCTCGAGTGTGGTACTTGGGGAGTGGAGTAGGGCGAAGAAGAGCTTCGTAGCCGAACCACTATAAATCCTTTTGTCCCGGTTTGATCTTTCCATCTCTTCTTTTTACTTTCATTCATTACTTATAATTAGTTAGTTTAGTGTATAGTTCATATTAGTGTTGATTGATTGCACATAAGATTCGAATCAAGGTTTTTCATAAGTAAAGTTTTAAGAAGTTTTAAAAGAACTTAAAATCCGGTAAAACTATTCAACCCCCCTTCTAGTTTTCCACAATTGGTATCAAGAGCCACGTCAGTCAAGATTTTAAAATAAATTGTATTTTAAAACTTGAATCGATCAATGGATTCCGACAAATATCTTGAAGGGCAATCTATGCAAAGACCACCACTTTTTGAAACCGATTGTTTTATCTATCAGAAAACAAGATTCGAAACGTATGTAAACTCAAAAGACATTGATCTTTGGCATGTTATTACCGAGGGTGACTTTCAACCGATTCAAAAGAATCCGAAAACTAGAAAAAATGAAATAGTTCCTTATGATAAACAAAGTGATGAACTTAAAAGAAAACTAGCCAAAAATAATGAGGCTAAAATGATGATTTACAATGTTTTGCCTAAAAAGGAGTTTGAAAGAATTTTCATGTGTAATACGGAAAAAGATATTTGGAAAACTTTGTTAGTCACTCACCAAGGTAATAACCAAGTCAAAGAGAACAAGATAGATCATCTTGTTCAACAATATGAACAATTTTCCATTTCGGAAGATGAGTCAACAGATAATGCTTTTGCTAGATTTAATACCATTATTACTAGTCTTAAAGCTCTTGATGAAGGTTACTCTAGCAAGAATTATGTTAGGAAGTTCCTTAGGGCTCTTCATCCTAAATGGAGAGCAAAGGTCACCGCCATTAAAGAGTCAAAGGACTTGGCGACATTATTACTCGATGAACTAATAGGAAACTTGAAAGTTCACGAGATGATAATCAAGAAGGACTCCGATATAGTCAAAGGCAAAAGCGAGAGAGTTAGATCTCTAGCAGTGAATGCCAAGATGGAGTCTAGTGATGAGGAATGTTTGAGTTCCGATAGTGAAGATAAAGAATATGCGTTAGCGGTTAGGGACTTTAAAAAGTTCTTTAGGAGAAGAGGTAGGTTCGTTAGACAACCTCGTGATGAAAAGAAGACATCACAAAAGAACCGAGTTGAAAAGAAAGGGACGAGTGATAGGAAATGCTTTAGATGCGGAGATCCTAATCACCTCATAGGAGAGTGTCCCAAACCACCGAAATCCAACAACCAACGAGCTTTCATAGGAGGCTCTTGGAGTGATAGTGGTGAAGAAGAAGAGAATAAGCCCAAGGACGAAACATGCCTAATGGCTCAAACTTCTAATGAGATATGCTTGGGAATTGACTTGGAGCCTAACGAATGGGTCAAGGATAGTGGATGCACTAACCATATGACGGGTAACCGAAGTCTATTCTCATCATACAAGGCATACAACGGAGGTAATGTCACTTTCGGTAGCAAACTTAAGGGCAACATAATAGGCAAAGGTACGATCACTCAAAACTCCCTCACTATTAGAAATATTGAGCATGTAGATAACTTAGGATTTAACTTGCTTAGCATTAGTCAAATGGTAGACAATAAGTGTAGAGTTATATTCTCCGAAGAGGGTAGTGAGATCATTAAGAATGGTAAAACCATAGGCAAAGGAGTTAAGAGGAATGGCTTATTTGTTATGAAAATAGGAAATAAGCCTCAGGATAAGATATGCTTAGCAACCATAGATGATAATTCCACTCTATGGCATAGGAGATTAGGTCACGCCAATATGCGCTTGATACAATCATTGGCGTCCCAGGAACTAGTTAGAAACTTACCTAAGATTAAGTTTGATAAACACTTTTGTGATGCTTGTAAAGTTGGAAAACAAGCTCATTCTAGTCACAAAGCTAAGAATATGGTCTCAACCTCTAGATGCCTAGAACTCTTTCACATGGACTTATTCGGTCCATCCGCCGTACGGAGCTATGGAGGAAATTACTACACCCTAGTAATAGTTGATGACTACTCTAGGTACACTTGAACTAGATTTCTTAAGAATAAGACACAAGCTTTCAAGGAATTCGAAATCTTTAGTAGGAAAGTCCAAAATCAATTAGGGTGTACAATAGCTTCTATTAGGATGGATCATGGTCGGGAATTTGATAATGAAGTGCAATTTGGAGTATATTGTGATGCTAATGGTATTACTCACAATTTCTCGGCTCCACGCACTCCACAATCAAATGGGGTAGTTGAGCGGAAAAATCGTACTCTACAAGAGATGAGTAGAACGATGTTGAATGAACAATCAATTCCGCAAAATTTTTGGTGTAATGCGGTGGACACCTCAACTTACATTCTAAATAGGATTCTAATTAGACCTATCTTAGGAAAAACCCCATATGAAATCATGAAAGGTAGAAAACCTACTCTTGATTACTTTAGAGTGTTTGGAAGCAAGTGCTTCATACTAAACACTAAAGACTACCTCACCAAGTTTGACCCAAAGTCTTACGAAGGTGTTTTCCTAGGTTACTCCCAAAATAGTAAAGCCTATGTAGTCTTAAACAAAGAAACAATGAAAGTCGAAGAGTCACTCAACGTGACATTCGATGAAAGTCCTCCACCAACTAAGACATCACCCTTGGTGGATGATGACTTAGATGAGGATGAAGCCATTAAGGTTAATGGCAAGAAACCCCTAGAAGATGACATTGAAGATGAAATAGTTGAAGTTTACGAAGTTGTCAACATTAAGGAATCCAAGAACCATCCTATTGAAAATGTCATAGGAAACCTTAACCAAAGAACCCTTAGGTCATAAGCTCAAAACAAAAGTAATTTCTTTTGTTTTATATCAACCGTAGAACCTAAGAATGTCGGTGATGCGATTAAGGATGAAAGTTGGGTAGTTGCCATGTAAGAGGAACTTAATCAATTCACCGCAAACCAAGTTTGGGATTTAGTACCTCCACCTACGAATCAAACCATCATAGGAACTAAATGGGTGTTTAGAAATAAACTTGACGAAAATGGCGTCGTAACTAGGAATAAGGCAAGGTTGGTAGCACAAGACTATAACCAACAAGAAGGAATAGACTACGATGAAACCTATGCACCCGTAGCTAGATCAGAGTCTATTAGAATACTCCTCGCCTATGCTTGTGCCTTAGACTTTAAGTTATACCAAATGGATGTGAAAAGTGCATTCCTAAATGGTTATACCAACGAGGAGGTATATGTTGCACAACCTTCGGGATTCGTTGATTTTGAGAAACCGAATCATGTTTATAAACTCAAGAAAGCACTTTATGGTCTCAAACAAGCTCTTAAAGCTTGGTACGATAAACTAAAGGCATTCTTGATCGAACATGAATATACCATGGGAGTGGTAGATAACACACTTTTCACAAAGAAACGTAATTCACATCTCATCATTGTTCAAATATATGTCGACGACATCATATTTGGCTCAACTTGTCCAGAACTGTGCGATGATTTCTCTAAGATCATGTGTGACGAGTTTGAGATGAGCACGATGGGCGAATTAAATTTCTTCCTTGGTTTACAAATTAAAAAAATGGAAGATGGTATCTTCTTTAACCAATCTAAGTATAGTAAGGAGATGCTTAAGAAGTTTAGTTTAGAAGATTCTAAGCCCATGAAAACTCCCATGTCCACGGAAATAAAACTCACGAAAGATGAAGAAGGCGAGTCCCTGGATAGCACTAAGTATAGAGGTATGATATGAAGTTTACTATACCTCACGGCGAGTAGGCTCGGCATCATGTTTAGTGTCTACCTTTGTGCTCGCTTCCAAGAGGATCCCAAAACCTCTCACCTTGAAGCGGTTAAGCGTATCTTCCGATACATTAAAGGCACTATACACTTGGGATTATTCTATCCCAAAGGGACCGGTGTAGAAACTGTTGTCTATGCCGACTCTGATCATGCGGGAGATTATGTGGATCGAAAAAGCACGAGTGGCGTTTGTACCTTCATGGGTTGTTGTCTAACTTCTTGGTTCTCCAAGAAACAAACGGCTCTTGCTATCTCCACGACCGAAGCCGAGTACGTAAGCGCCGGAAAGGCATGTCAACAAGCACTATGGATGAAATAAGCCCTTAATGACTATGACATCCATTTAGGTGACGTCCCCATTATGTGTGATAATAAAGGTGCTATTGACTTGAGCAAAAACCCCGTTCAACACTCCCGTACTAAACACATCGAAATTCGTCACCACTTCCTTCGCGATAACGTTCAGAAAGGAAACATTTCTATTGAGAAAGTTCCCTCTCAAGACAATATCGCCGACATCCTAACCAAACCTCTCAAACGAGAGTCTTTCAACTACCTTCGTCTAGGTCTAGGTCTAGGAATGATGGAACATATTCCCTAAATCTCATAACTGTTTATATATTTCACTGGAAATGTTGAAGTCATCTCGTGCGTCTCGTCTCATGACTCTTTGAAGTCATCTTCTTTCATCTAGAATAGGTTCCTCTCGTAAAAAGAATTTATTAGGTATAAATTCTTTCCTCGTGTCAAAAAGTCTCACTAAAACAGCGAGATTTATTCGTCAAAAATCAAAATGGGACGAAATTTCATCCCATCAGATCACGGCTCCACTAAAAGTGGCACGGCACCGTTAAATTTAACGGTACCGTTATATTTAACGGTACCGTGGAACCGTGTATCTGATACATCCCGTATTTCAGTCCTCCTTTCCCACATTATACATCCCAAACCTTCCCAACTTCTGCAATTGCTGTCAAAACCAAACCTCACAACCCAAAACTCAATTACACCTTTCCAAGATCATACTCAAGAGATTGATTTTCAAGATTATCAACCACCTTCACTTTTTCAACATAAATTGTAAGTCATTTAACTCTACTTTTCTTTAATTTTGAGTCTAGGGTTTGTTCATATATAAAAATTGAATTGGGGTTTTTCAATTACAAATTGATTCTTTATGAAATTAAAACTAGGGTTAGCCAATGCATAATATTCAACTTAGGATTTGCATAAACTTGTACATTTTAGTCCAAAATTTTTCATTTGAGAAAATAGTTTTGAGAAAAATCATTGCATTTTGGTATTAACATCTTAAAGTGGCCAAACACCCCGATTCCATTGCTTTTGAAAAATTTCACAAAATTAGGATCATGAAAAATGTTTTCATGCATTGTTGATACAAACTAAAAATGTTTTTCTCATGCATACATGATCTCACGAATATTAATCGAATTACATAACTAATATGTATTTTTCGACATATTCGTTTGAGCAAAAGTAAATTTAGGAGTGTTTGGGTAATCTCATTATTTTCTAGAGTCGAGATTACTGCACCTCCACATAGTTTGCATATAGGCACACACTAGGCACGTGTCCTCAAAGCAACTATTCTCAATGTTGATTTCTCCTTATATTATCTTATAGGTGCCAAAAATGTCTCATGATTATGATTTTGATCATCTTCTAACCGATACCTATACACCCAAAATCTCTCATGAAC
This sequence comes from Artemisia tridentata subsp. tridentata, assembly GCA_021014915.2. NCBI lineage: Eukaryota > Viridiplantae > Streptophyta > Magnoliopsida > Asterales > Asteraceae > Artemisia > Artemisia tridentata. The sequence goes on along the minus strand of CP139506.1, from coordinate 210,294,433 downwards.
CCACAACACCCGGTAATCACATTCGTGCTATGTCAATCTTGAAACCCGTCGGTTTCATGAAGGTCGAGTCGTTGATCCATCCTTAGTTTATCATAGGGATATCAACACTTCATTTAGAACTATAGGATTCAATTGTTTACTCCACATCAACGAGCACATTTGTCCTCGCTTTGTTTTGGAATTCTTTCGACAAGTTGAACTCGTACGTAACGAGGATCAATCTTTGTCACTTTGGTTTTGGGTCTGAAATTTCAAATTCGTTCTGACTCTTGAGCAATTTGCTCAAATTCTCCAAATTCCCAATCATGGGCATTGTGCCTATACTGAAGATTGGTGTCTTGAGTCCCTCTTTAACTATCGTGAAGAGGATAGTCCGTATTGTTCGTTTATACCCTCACCAACCGAACTTACCAAACTCATTCGTACTCATAAGTACTCCTCTTACCCAAATCCAACGAAAATTCGTCTGGATGAGGTTCATCATCAACTACTTTCTTGGGCAATCATCCTACGAGAAAATGTTTTAAGTCTAACAGGAAATCGTGAGCAACTTCCGGCGTGTTGTGCTCATATGATTTACTGTCTCCTACCCCAACAACCATACAACCTAGCCTACTTCTTCGCTAAGCGAATTGTACATCTCAAGGGTAACAAAAATAAATTGATACCTTATGGGATGTTCCTAACTCGTCTTTATCACCACTTCATAAACCATCACCCTTACCTTCGGGGTCCTCAATACTCACTTTTCAATCCCGTCATGAAACCCCTAAATGAGTCATTTGTCTCATCCATTCTCATTTCCGAATCCTCCACCCACTATGCTCCCTTTGATGATCCAAATCATGAGAATGAGATGCATGCTCAAGACGAGAGTGTGATGAAAACGGGAGAAAGCTCAAGTCATAAGTAGTTAGGAGGAGATTAGTATTACTATTAGGATTTATCTATAATAGATTAATACTATTGCATGCTTAATACTTAATCTATCACCTTGCATGAATATCTTATGTGACATTTGGATGATAGCTTATTTTGTCCATTATGCTTGCATGCTTATGATTATCTTGGAAAATTACATGATGATCTTTATATGCTAGAAGTAGCTTAATATGGGACATATTAGGCAAATAAATCTTTAGTGATTTGAGGCACTATCATTTTCAGGAACTAGTTCCCCTAGAAAACATCCCTCTAGCTGCCCAGAACTAGCCTACACAAGAAAATTTCTGACTATAGTGTCACGGTACCGTTAAATAGGCCACGGTAACGTTAAATTTAACGGTACCGTGAGGTATTTAGTGGTATCGTGCCCTTGTTTGACGGATTTTCACTGTTTCCACTAGATCCCTGAACCTCAAACCACAAACCTGCAAATTTTGCAATCTCACATACACCCCAAGATTCCCTTCCTACACCATAGGACACTCCTATCACCTTTAATTCAAATTTCCCAACACTTGCCTATATAAGGCCTCCCCATTGCAAGCTTATCTTGCACTTCATCTTCAACCTCACATCACACATACACCATGTCTTCCACTCAAGGATCCACAACTCACATCTCAAAGAAACCTAGGATAACCATAAGACCACCCACCAAACCTCTCTTTGTGGATCTTACAAAAGATGATGAAGCCATAACACCACCTTCCCAAGCTAGTCCCAACTCACCATCACCACCTAATGCACCCTCCAAAACATCCTCTACTTACACAACATCTTCATCATCTCCATCTCTCAAATACCATGCCATCATCCATGGACTACACCATCTCACCCATCACTCCATTGGATTATGCCATGCCAACCCCATCACTAACAAACTCACCACCACCTCCTTCCCCAATCATGGGTCAACCTATCCAACCTCATCTCTATGATTTACATAGTGCTAATTGCCTATGTTGCCTTCACAACCGCAACCTCATCTTCTCCTTGAGAGATGAGATTCACTTATGTTCTCCTATGTGGAGCATCTCTTGACACCACCACCACCCCCAATCATGTCACCATCACCACCACCTCCTAGCCCAAAAAACTAAACATGTTCATGTTTAGTTTTTCAACAATAAACCTTTAGGACCCCTCTTGGAAATGAAGCTTGCCTCTAGTCATTAGGGATTTATGCTTCTTGTTGTCCAATTTTATGCTTATTATGTAGTCATACATATGTATGACACTTGTTTTTTTTTTTTATGAATGGATGTTTTCTTTTATGTGGTTGTTTTATTTTTGGGGGCTTGGCTACTTAGTCATTTTTGTGGTTGGATATTTGTCATGAGTGCTACATGTTAGATTTTGTATACTTGTTATCTAACATTGTTTTGTAGCAAGAATCATTGCTCGATTCCTTGGTGTCCTCCAAACGAGGGGGAGTATACATCAAAGGGGAGCTTTAGCAACTTTTTGCTTCGACAAAAAGGGGGAGAAATGGGAGTAAACTCATTAAAAACTTGTTAAAACTAATTCTAACTTAAAATGAGTTTATGTTTTGTCATCATCAAAAAGGGGGAGATTGTTGATGCAAATAATGTTCTAAAAACATTATTTCTATCTTTCGATAACTTCACGTTTTGAGGATGACAAAATGTGAAAAAACGTTACGTTAAAATTAAAGTAAACAAGTTTTTAATTGGAAGATCCCGTTTCTACACAAATCACTCTAGAACAAATTTACAACTTGACTAATGATCAAAGAAGTGAATTTGTGCTTAAGACTTCACATTTTTTTGTGACAAAACATTTCTTTCAAAAATATACTTTACAAATTATTTTTGACTAATTAAGAAATGTTTTAATAGAAAAATAAGTTTAAAATACATAACAGCTATTTTCCCCCTCAAAATCAGCTCCAAACTTCCCCAAATAAGTTTTTACCAAAAAAGACAAAAAGATGAGCATTTTTGTCTGACACGGCTCCACGGTTCCACTAAATTTAGTGGAGCCGTGTGTGATTTAGTGGAGCCGTCCCTTTATAACGGCCAGATTTTTTCTACCTATAAATACCAGCCCACTTCACAGATTTTAGGCATCCTTTCTCACACAAAACTTTCGGAGTTTAATACTCTCTTCACATCCTCTCTTCTTGATCATTTAGTTAGGTTTTCTTTTGTTCAAGAGTGATCCAATCATCCTACTTAGAGATCCTCTTCATTCATATTCATTTGCAAGAGAAGAACTCAAGGTATCCAAGAAGATACAAGAGTTATAGTAGTAGTTAGGATACTTGTAACATTTGTTACACACTTGTTGTATCATAGCATACATCAAGATCAATTTTCTTTTGTGAGAGTGTGAGTGAAGATCATTGAGATTTTATAGAGATATTGAATATCTCTTGAAGCCATTGGGCTTGTGTGATTGATCAAGAAGATCAAGGTTAGATAGATTAGAGTGAGTTGAGAGAGTTAATCATTGTGATCTTGTGAGATCTTTGAGATCTCTTGAGTCTTGTGTGTTAAGTGTGTGAAGTAGAAAGGATCAAGTGGATCGTGGTAGATTGGTGCTAGCTAAGATTAGCACTCGACATCTAGCTTAGTGTCGGAAAACAAGTTAAGCGACGTGTACGGTTTTCTCCGCCTAAAGGGAGGTTGTTGACATAGTGCTTGAAACTCTCGAGTGTGGTACTTGGGGAGTGGAGTAGGGCGAAGAAGAGCTTCGTAGCCGAACCACTATAAATCCTTTTGTCCCGGTTTGATCTTTCCATCTCTTCTTTTTACTTTCATTCATTACTTATAATTAGTTAGTTTAGTGTATAGTTCATATTAGTGTTGATTGATTGCACATAAGATTCGAATCAAGGTTTTTCATAAGTAAAGTTCTAAGAAGTTTTAAAAGAACTTAAAAACCGGTAAAACTATTCAACCCCCCTTCTAGTTTTCCACAGCAATTATGAAGGTTTTAAAAGGGATTTGTACAAGGGCAAGGGAATCATTGAGATCTTCAGTTCAGGAGAGATCCACACTATTGATGAAGTTTATTATATTCCTACTCTAAAGAGGAATATACTTAGTATGAAGAAACTGAGGAATCAAGGATTCAAAATAATACTTGAGGGTGATGTATGCCACATCACAAAGGATTCATTATGGAAATGAAAGAAGAAACAAGCAAGTTATGATCCCGTTTACGAATGAATAGTCCACTGTTGGACTTGCAATGATCATCACCCCGGTTATATGTGTCCTTTAAAGGAGGACTCAACTAATGGTCAAAAGCCTTACACCCCAATAACAAAAGGGACAAAAGAAGAAAGTTCCAAAAGGAAAAGTAAGGCACAAAGTGAAAAAATGCAGGCTGATCTCATTAAGGAAGCAGTAAAAAAACAAGAGGAAGAGAAAACATGTATATGGAAGCATTATGGGAAAATCAAAACCGAACCTGATCAGGCCAGTAGCAGTCAAGAAGGACCAGTTGTATATCCAGTTCACGAATCTGCTTTGGACAATTGTGTGACATTCATGGATTTGCTCCACATTGTCACACAAATAGAAGTTCATAAGATCAAGTTCAAGGCCGAGTTTGAAAGAACAATTTCTTGGTTCTTAAAGAACTTCCTCAATTTCAGTATATACATGCCTATACCACCACTAGACCATTTGGGAAGGAAAGTAGACTTATTTGATCTCTACACGATTGTGGAGAATTTCGGTGGAATAAAGACAGTGAACGAATATGGCTTATGGGTTCAAGTAGCATTGAAGATGGGATATGGATATGGACTGCCTAAATTAGACTTGGAAGATGAAATAGTGAAGACTTTAAAAGCAATCTACGGCAAGTATTTGCAAATGCTGAATTGGTACCACTTAAAGCACAAAGGAAGAGAAATCCGAGTTAAAGAAAATGAAGACAGAAATGAATAAACGATGAACCAAAAGAAAGTGCAGACTAATATCCTACCACCAAAGAAAAGATCAAAAACCAGCAGCAGCAGCAGTGGAGTGTGAAGAAGTATACATTTGATAATTCGAAGATTAGGGGGGAAAATGTTGGACTATAATCTTCGATATCAAACATTAAATGTAGCATATTATAGATAGTTTAATATGCAGGTGTGACAATGTGTATAGTTAAATAAGTCACATATAAGTTAGTTACAGGAAATATAAGTTAGTTATAGGTGGTTATACTCGAACCATCATGTCAGTTCAAGACAAGGGTCACAACCCTTCAATATGTATAAATTGGGCTTTCATTCATCAATAAAAATCAATCGATTTACTACCTTATATCTGTTCTTTTGCTTCTGCAAATTCGACACACCAGAACAGATTATTATTGTTGTTGTTCATGCCAAAACTCAACACCCTAGCAGCTTTTCGTAAGTGAGTAACACCGGAATTACCATCGTCTTGTCCCTTCAAATGATTCATACGAGCAGCCAACTCATCGACATCAACATTGACATTCCCAACAGACCTTGTAACATTAGACGCATTCTTGTTATTAAGAAAACCCTTGTTAATCATCTCTCTAAAAACCCACATACAATAGAACAAAAGCAAACGACCAAGAAGACAGAAACCCTAACTAAAAAGTTAGGGTTTAGACAAGCAGCACCAAAAATCTAACCTCCAACCATGATGAATGTCGATCAATAACAGATATAATTATTAATGACCATTCGATTAACAATAAATAGGCAGAAACCGATTACACAGGGATAGGAATGATAAGTTGGTTTAAACCTTTAATTGCGATACCCTAAAAAATGATTCTTCAAGAAACCTACAAATCTTGTGAAGCAAACACAAAACCAATCAAGAAACAATTAACAATGGATGTTAATCATTAACTAAATCAGTTAGATGTAAGAGACACAAGGGATTTAGGCAGATTTGATGAAAAACGATTATAAAAGTTAGGGATAGAAAAATCGCCAAAGAGAGTTTCGTTTAGGGTTTTTATTTTTTATAAGTATGCACACCTAGTTAGCAATATAAATTGTATTTTCGAAATGAGTAGCAAAGAGCAATTAATGAAGAACCCCAAGCCATAGAAACAAATAGACCTTGAGATGTTGTTGATAAGTCAACAAGTGAAAATTCAATTGGACATGGCACTTAACTTATATCTGTAGCGACAACTAAGTTATATTGCCTATGCACAAATCTGTTGCAGCATACAATTCTGAAAAGTTAAGGGTGCGTTTAGTTGGGGGAAAACACCGTTGTTTTCCACAAAATGTTTTGTGGAAAACAAGGAAAATAGATATCGCGTTCAAATAAGCGTTTTCCAACAAAATGTTTTGTAAAACACAAAATCCCTTATTTCCCAGCTTAACAAGGAAAATTACAAAACAAATTTTAGTTGTTTTCCTTTGTAACCCCAACTCTCCTTCCCCTTCTTCAAAATAGAAATACAAACATCAACTAAACGCGTTTTCTATATTTTCAAGTGTTTTGTGGAGATAAATTTCCTTTCCAAATTTTTACAAAACTAGAGATAGAAAACAAGAGAATTTTTTTTTTCAACTAAACGCACCCTAAAATTCCGCATGTGTTACATAAATATATTTATATTCCTATGACATGTAGAACTACTAAAGACTCATCTAATGTTTCTTGTAACTTTTACTCACAAGGGCTTATAACATGTCTTATATCTCAGAGCTGAAATATATAGAAACAATAGTGTTAAAACAAAGTTACTGTAACATAACTACTCACTGGGTTGTCTCAAATAATCGGAGGGTGTTTGAGATTACTTATTTTTAAAAATAGTATTTTATAAATAATGCTTTTAAAGAAATACTTATATTCGTTCAAAAAAAAACATAAAGAAATACTTATAAACTACTTAAACAGTGTTTGGATTTTCTTTATTTGTAAAAGGATGTAATAATACTCAAAAACTCATAAAAAAAATAAAAAAAAAAAAAAAAAAAAAAAAAAAATTGATAAAAACATTTAATTATATGCATTTATTAAAGAATTTATATTGAATATAACAGTAAAATAAGTAATATAAAAGAGTTAACTTCAAAAATGGTTCTTATACTCGATCAAGTTTAACACTTTTAGTCTCTCTAACTTTTTTTTAACGGATATGCTCCCCAAACTTGCGACCCATAACGGGTTTAGTCCCTTGTCCAAATATTCGTCTGTTTGACTCGTTAAAGGGAGGGTAATTTGTCATTTTGCCTATCCTACAAATCTACTTCTTCCTTAGGCTGCATGCAGAAGGGTCGGTCGACCCTTGCTCGATCGAGTTAGGGGATCGATCTCATTAGTGTGAGACTCAATCGAGTGACTCGATCCCCATCTAGTTGAAAGGGCAATATATGCTTTAATTTTGTAACTTGATCACCTTACTGTGTCCAGCCTTATGACAAGTTATCTGAGTTCTTCTTCATTATTCAAAAACAATAAATCCAAATCCCACTAATCCAAAAACATACATCTACAAACAAATCCTTATATTTGTGTCTTAGATCTGATGATGAAATGTCTAATAAACCCATTTAAGCACATCCAAAAACATACATCTTCTTCATTAGAAGCTCGCAAGTGAGATGGCTACATGGATCGATTTCTGGAACTCAACTCAGCCACCAACAAAATCGATGGATCGATCTGTTTTTTTTTTTTTTTAATTTTGGGTTTATGTTTTCTTCACCGGAAAAAATGAAGATAGCCGGAAATTTTGCCGGAAAAGATGGTTGTTGCCGGATGTTGATGAAGATGATGTAGTTGCGATGACAATTGATAACTAAAAAGAAGAGGGTGGTGACCAAACTATCCTCATCATTAAATTCCGGCCAAACTGATCCGTCGCGGATACACCTATAAATAAATGCAGACAGCGGATGCTCGTGAATAATTACAAATTACCCCTTTGTGAAAAAGGATACTTACAAAAACTCACGTTTGTGTGTAGTGTGAAGACAGGTAAGTAATTACCCGAATCGTTTCCCAACGAGGTGTGAATGGGCAAACTGTGAAAAGCTAGGATTAGAGTGATTGATGATATGATATTTTTGATTTTGCTTTATATAATAATTCTAAATAACAAATTAAAACAAATATACACAATAAAATAAAACGCGAATTAATTAACCTAAAAACGCGTAACAGAAAATCTAAAACGGGACAAAAACTGAAATATATGAAATTTAAAACCTAAAAATGTAAAATTACTTAAAACTTATTTAAAAACTTAAATTATATATTTTTTTACACTTTTTATTTAATTATTACTAATTATTTATTATTTAATTACTAATTAAACTAATTTAATTTATAAAAAATACTAAATGAACAAAGAAAATTCTAAAAATTTTTCTAAAAATATTATAAGATGAAAAGAAGCTAAGAAAATTATAAAAATGAAAATTACTTAATTAAAATTTAAAAAGATAAATTCTATTAAATAGAAGCTATCACTATATTTCTATTTTTGATTTTCTTAAGGTCTAAAAATGAAATTATATTTTTCTTAGATTAAAAATGACAAAAGAAAATTATGAAAATTAAAATTATATTTTTCTGATTATTATTTTATTTATTATGATTTAATTACTATTAGAAACTAATTAAAAAGATTAAAAATATTAAATGACTTAGGAAAATTATGAAAAATTCTGAGTAAATCTAAAATATTATTAGAAAGCTAAGAAAAATAAAAGTGGAAGTTATCTAAGCCTGATAAGCAGTTTTGGGCAGATAAGCAGTTTGCCAATAAGCAAAAAATAAGCTAAAAAGCTAGGAAAATTACCAAAGGCTCAGAATAAGTTAAAACAACTTAATAAAGCATGAAACAACTGAAAAAGCACAATAAGCAATAGGAAATAAGCAGATAAACACATGCACAGTTGCTACTATTATGCAGAAAATCAGGAAATGGGACCAACTTGCAGAGCTATTTAAGCTAATAAATAAGCAGCAAATTCTGAATATTAAGGGGGCAAAAGTGAGCCTATACTACTGGCTACATAAAAACAACAAAAGCCCTATGGCTAACACACCAATTGGAGTCCAATTAGAGGCTAGATCAGGTGCTCAGAACTGGGCAGGCTGCAAAGGTTGTCTGTTTGGGCTGTTTTGTGTGCAGAGTTGCACAACAACACAAGGACCAAACCAACACTTGTAATTACTCTTATATGAACTAATGGACCTCAGAAAAGCAACAAATGAGGGTCAAATAAGCTTATGGCTTATGTAGGCTTATTTGGGCAGTTGAGCCCCTAAAAATGCACCTATGGGCTTAAAACCTCAAAAGTGCTCAAATCTGATTAACTACTAGTAACAGTGGCTTATATAACCTATTTAATGCAAGATTAAAACTAATCAAGTGACCAATGAACAGTACAACTGGGTTTACCCCAGTTAACAAACTGATCCAAACACTCCTTCAAAATACTACTTTTGCAATTTACACTACAACACACTAATTTAAACCATCATTTCATCTAAACTATGATTATCTAGGTTATTGATGATCTAAAAAGCAGAAGCAAATCACTAATAAGCAGTAAATATGATCAGAACTAATTTAAGCATAAACTAGGATAAAAAATGGATTTTGAACTCACAACTGTATTGCTGATCATGAATGAACAAAGAGTTAACTCTCATCCAGGCTTAACCATTAAGCCTTAAAACACCCAAATAAGCTGATCAAATCAGCTTATTCCTTCCTTAACTTATTTGACCAAAGTCAGTTGACTTTGGTTGACTTTTCTGGCTTTCTTAGAACAAGACTAAAATAAACTATAATAAGCACACAACAAGCTATGTATAGCTTGCATGAGCTTATGAAAACAAATAATAAGCTTTTAATTAACACTTTCACTTAATTCTAATTTAACAGTAGACTTGAAAATTTAGAATTTCATAAACTTGAGAATTCAGTACAATACATAAGTAATTTAAGAACAGGAAACTTGCAACAAACATAAATTGATAATCCAAACTGACTTGAAACTTAAAATGACAGTAAATAAAGTCTAAACTATGAAATGGTCTAAAAACTAGTGACAAAAAAACTATCTGTGTGTCTTCTTGGCTTTTTATACATCCCAAAAGCTTTATCTCTGTCTTCTCTCCAAATCCCCATCGTTTGATTGAATTAAAATCATCTCATTCGTCTATTCTTGTTTTGGCGGGAAAACGGATGAGGTGGCTTTTAACTTATCTGAGCACATGGGAAGGTGTAAGTAGCTAAGTGTAGTGGGAGGGAAACGTGTGTCAGTGAAATAGCAGGGATAAGGGGTTGATTGATGGTATTGCAGAGGTGAGGTGGGGGTAGTATTGTTTTTGGCGGTATGGGGAAGAAGAAGACGGGTCAAACATTGGTTTGACCCTGGGATATTTAGCAAAAAGGAAAGTGGGCCGGGTTATTTGGTTTTAGGGATTGGGCTTGGTTTATGTTATGGGTTGGCTGGGTTTTTTTATTTGGATTTTTGGGTTTATTGAAGTAAAGGGTCCGGATTTGGTTTATATAATAAATAAGCCCAAGGACTAAACTTGTAATTTCTGCATTCTTGAAGGGCTAAACCTGCAACATTTCATAAGTTATCACAAGGACCATTATTGCCAAGTTAGATAAACCAAAGGACCTATTTTGTATTTTGTTACAATTTAAAACACCCGAGGACCATTTATGTAATTTTCCAAAAGTTTAGGGGTGAAATTGTAAATTTCCCAAAAGTTATCAAAAGAGTTAAAATTGTAAATTATGAATAGTACAAGGATATTATTTGATAAATTATACTTTTAAATACCCAGGGACTAATTTTGCCAATTTTAAAACTTGAGGGGTAAAAGTTGCCAATTTTTGAAAACTTTCATCCAGGGATTATTTGTGAACATGTTTGATTATCCAAGGACTAAAGTTGACTTTTCTTCCATTTTAAACCTTCAGGGACTAGTTCTGCCAATTTGTGAAACTTCAGGGACTGAAAATGACAATTATGCAAACTTTGTTCGTTTTTCACTTATTTTCAATCTTTTTGTTCCTGAGTCACATAAAAACACATTTTATGATATTTTCTGTATTATTTGACTTTTCAAAGTGTTTTTGGTCGTTTTTGTGGGTTTAAACAAGGTAAAATATATGTGTATTTAGACACATATCACAAACCACCACCGATTACCACCTCACCGTCACCAACACATCACAGTCGCCGGCCAAACAACCACCACCTCATCTCACCTCATCATTAAATTCGTGCATGTGTTTCAGATCATATATGTATTGTTTTTTACAAGAACTGTGTGTGTATTTGGTTTGTTATAAAGTTGTGTGCGTTTGTTTGGATGAAGACAAGAAATGTGAGCGTTTGGTGGGATGTGGCCAGAATTTAGTGGTGATGGCCAGTAAATTGGAGTTGAAGATTGATGACGTATAGTCCGTATTCGGGTCACGAACCCGACCCATACTCAAGTCCATCACGAATGGACTTAAGCCCATCATGAATGGGCTATCACGATAGCGGTTTGGGCTCACGATGGCCCAAGCCCAATGTTATTTATGGTTTTGATAGTATATCTTCTATTTATGGGATATATATCAATTAACCGCCCTACGCAGGATAGACCGAAGATTGGGGAACACGAAACAAACAAGGATTTCGTGTCCATATATAGAGGGCACCACAGCCCTCACAAAGGTACGATTTACAAACCCTAACTCTTCAACTAAACCCTAAAAACCGATTACTTACTCTCACGCCGGAGGATAATCGTGGGAGACAATCCCACGATAAGCCTAACGGTGTCTTTTTGCTTTCTTAGTGCGCAGGTCTCAAGCATTAAGATCTGATTGGTACGGAATCAAGGAACGCCCAACTTTTGTATCAACAAGTGGCGCCATCCGTGGGACCCTACCCTAAGAACTTTGCTAAGAACTAGAATGACGAAACACGGAAATCAGCGGACTCCGCATGCGAAGAAAACGCATGACGACCTACTAGGGAAGAAACAGCAAACTGATGCGGCCTCTAAGCAGGCCTCTGGGACAACCAGTGCGCCCAGAAGCTTAGGATCGTACTCAGATCTGCTCTTTACTCCAATAGAACCGCTCACTATGACTACCAATGCTACTACAACAAGTACTAGCGCGGTAGACCTACAGCGCACTCCTCTCACCATGCCAGAAGTAAACTTCACTGAGCCACCAAATGCGCCTATCCGAAACAAGGATCTTGTTTTGGAAACAGACTCCCTCGCGCTAGAAGGAGTCACGCCTGAACTAGCGCCAAGTGATTTCGTATCTCAAAACTACGAAGCCTTGGCTGCGCTCATGCGAGAGGAGGCGAAAAAGAGGTCAAGCCAAAGTCTGCACGCAAGGCTCAACTTCGACCCTGAACATGAGGCATCCCCACCGCGCTACCGAAAGGAAAGACGCGAGAAGGATAGCCACAAACACCCAGTGTTTACTAGGATTGGAAGGAAGGTTGTGGATGACGAAGCAGCCGACTTTCAGTATCTGGAGGAGCATGAAGATGGGGAACGGCGCGCCAATGTCCACACTAGGCTTGGTAGTCGCAGGGTTCATGATAGGCTCGGGCGACGGTGCTCCCCAAGTGAAAGCCCTTCAAGCTCTGATTCTGAGGATAGTCGGCGCAAGCGCCGCAGAGGAGCAAGCTCGGATTCCAATGATAGTCGGCGCAAACGTCGCAAAAGAGTAAGCTCATCCTCAAGTGACTCCTCGGACAACGGGGACAAGGAAACAGGACACTGGAAATCAAGAGGAAAATACCGCGACCAGGAAGACGAAGACATGTCTCGTCCCTGGCGTCGCCAAAAAGTTGATGCGTTCACTAGGCGCATCAGCGATTTTTTGGAAAATAAGAGAAGGCGCATGCCTGCTAATGTCAAAACATATGATGGGACAGGTGATCCTGATGATCACCTAAAAATTTTTGAATCAGCAGCCACTATCGAAAATTGGCCACAACCTGTGTGGTGCCACATGTTTAACTCTACATTAGTAGGGAATGCGCGCAACTGGTTCAGTAAGCTTCCACGCAGAAGCATCGATGGGTTTGAAGAGTTGCGAAAGGCGTTTCGTTTAAACTTTACTCAGAGGAAGAAGTGCGCCAAAAACCCTGTCGAGCTCGCTAGGGTAAAACAGCGCCAAGGGGAATCCACAAGCGCTTTCATGGAACGCTATAAGGACGAATGCATACAGGTCAAGGCGTGCCCAGAAATACTAAAGATATCGGGGTTTATGAACGGAATCAATAACCCAGATTTGATTAAAAAGTTAAATGATAGGGTTCCCCAAACCTTTGACGAGCTCATGAAGCGCACGAGGTCCTTCGTCCAAGGAGAAGCAGCCGCTGCGGATAGCAAGAAAAGTTACTCGAACCATAGGTCACAAGAAGAGCCAAGGAGACAATCCAATGAACAGAGTGGCAATCGTAACAAAAGCTATCGCAGTCAAGGGGGCGGACGGGGAAACGACAAGTACACCCCACTAACGAAAACTCCAAAGGAAATATTTGCGACGGAAGGTGCGAACTTTCCAAGACCCCCACCTATGCGCACCCCTGAAGATCGGCGCGTAGGGAATGGATACTGCGACTACCATGGACAAAAGGGCCATACAACTAATGATTGCGTCCAACTGCGCCAACTAATAGATAAGTTAGTAAAAGAAGGCAGATTGGACCATCTCGTTAAAAATATTAAGGATGGGAAAGACAAACAGAAAACTGGAGGCAAGAAGGAAGCGCCTAAGGAAAAAGCTGATACTATCTACATGATACAATCATGGCAGCGAAAGACTAGGCAAAAGGTGAGCCAAAAATTTTCTCATGGAAGCGAAATCTCTTTCCCCACCTTGGCTGCGGACAACGCAGTGGCAGAGCCACTCACCATTGAGATAAATGCGGGGGGTCACGATATCCACCGCATGTATGTTGATGGAGGGGCATCAGCGGATATAATGTATGAACATTGTTTCAAAAGACTGCGCCCTGAGATACAAAGACAGTTAAGTCCATCCACGACTGCGCTTACTGGCTTTACAGGAGAAAAGATATGGTCCATGTGGCAACTGCGCCTACTAGTCGCTGTTGGTAATAAGGAACACTCCACGACAGCCTGGATGAACTTTATGGTGATCAGATCTCCTTCGCCATACAATGGCATTATTGGAAGGTCAGGAATCTCAGCGATGCGCGCGGTACCATCCACTGCACATGGGATGCTCAAATTCCCAGTAGAAGGCGGCATTGTCACCATTTACAACAACGCTGCGCCACCAGAAGAATGTAACACGATTACATGTGAAACGACACATATCCCGGAACGAAGCGCAGCTAAAGTACCAAACCTGAAGGTTGCAATTCACCCCGAATATCCAGAACAAGAAGTGTCGATTGGAGGGTCGTTGTCTGAAAAAAGTAGAGCGGCTGTATGCGCGCTTTTACAAAGGAATCTGGATATCTTCGCATGGGAACCAAAACACATGACTGGCGTGCCACGCTCAATTGCAGAACACAAGTTACAAATCCGACAAGGATATTCCCCAGTAAGGCAGAAAAAGCGCGGCCAGGCTCCAGAGTGCGCAAAAGCCATACTGGAAGAAGTACACAAACTTGTGGACGCTGGCATCATGAGAGAAGTCTATTACCACGATTGGCTCTCCAATCCCGTAATGGTCAAAAAGAGCGATGGCAGTTGGCGAATGTGTATGGACTTCACCGACCTTAATAAAGCATGTCCACAGGACTGCTACCCACTACCAGAGATAGACTGGAAAGTGGAATCTTTGTGCGGATATCCCTTTAAATGTTTCTTGGATGCATACAAAGGGTATCACCAAATCCAAATGGCTAAGGAAGACGAGGAAAAAACAGCCTTCCACACAAGCCAAGGCGTTTTTTGTTATACAAAGATGCCTTTTGGCCTGAAGAATGCGGGCGCCACCTACCAGCGACTGGTAGATAATGCGTTCGAGAAGCAAGTGGGACGCAACCTAGAGGTCTATGTGGATGACCTCGTCATAAAAAGCCATACTGAAGATGAAGTGGTGCGCGACATTGAACAAACATTCACAACACTACGAAAGATCAACATGAAGTTGAATCCTAAGAAATGCACTTTTGGCGCTACAGAAGGCATGTTCCTAGGATATTTGATAGAACCAGATGGCATTAAGCCATGCCCAGAAAAAACAGAGGCTGTCATCCAACTTCCCTCACCGCGCACGTTGAAAGAAGTTCAATCTCTGAATGGAAAGCTAGCCGGTTTGAACAGATTCCTGTCCAAATCAGCGGATAAGTCACTTCCTTTATTTAAAACACTCAAGAAGTGTACTAAAAAGGGAGACTTTCGTTGGACTGCGGAAGCGAAAGAAGCTTTCACACAGCTTAAGCAACATATAGCAGCGCTTCCTAAGCTAGTTGCACCCCGACCAGGGAGGAGTTAATCGTCTACTTATCCGCAACCCATGGAGCGATCAGCGCAGTGCTACTGACGGATAGGAATTCTGTACAAACACCGGTGTATTTTGTAAGCAAAGCACTCAAGAATACAGAGATTAATTACAGCTCAATGGAGAAGTTGGTCTTGGCATTAGTATTTGCTGCCAAAAGACTGCGTAGATACTTTCAAGCGCACCCAATAGCAGTGATTACCGACCAACCTATCAAACAAGTTATCTCTAAACCTGACGCATCGGGGCGATTACAAAAATGGAGTGTGCTACTAGGCGAGTATAACATCTCTTACAGACCACGCACTGCGGTTAAAGGGCAAATACTAGCAGACTTCATCATCGAAAAACCAGATACCGATGACGCACCCCCACCGAGCAAGGTAGAATTACAAGAACCATGGGTCTTGTTCATAGATGGATCTTCATGTGTGGATGGATCGGGCGCTGGCCTTATCCTCACTAATCCAGAAGGAATGGAATTCACTTACGCACTGCGTTTTGAATTCACAGCCACGAACAACGAGGCAGAATATGAAGCCCTAATAACTGGATTACGCATTGCAAGTCGAATGGGTGTACGTAACCTAGAAGCAAATGTGGACTCCCGATTGGTAGCCAACCATGTGTTGGGCGAATATGTGGCTAAAGAGGATAATATGGTCCAATACCTCGACAAGACCAAATTGCTAATACAAGGCTTTGACAGGTTTACCATTAAGCAAATTCCTAGAGGTGAAAATAAGAAAGCGGATGCGCTAAGCAAGATCGCATCTACTAGCTTCGCGCACCTGTCAAAACAAGTTTTAGTGGAGATCCTAAAGAACAAATCCATCTCGGAGATGGAGATATCCACAGTAATAGAGGAAGAGAATCCTACGTGGATGACCCCTATTATCGAATTTATAAGCAAGGGCAAATTGCCCGATGAGCAGAAGGACGCTCGATGGATACGGCGCACAGCGCAGAGGTTCGAACTTAGAGATGGTATTCTATATCAGCGCTCATTCCTACAACCATGGCTTCGGTGCGTTGGACCTCTTTAGGCAGATTACGTACTCAGAGAGATCCACGCTGGTTCATGCAGTATGCATTCAGGACCACGGTCCGTCGTAGTGCGAGCATTGCGCTCAGGATATTATTGGCCTACTATGCACCGTGATGCGTGCGATGTGATAAAGAAATGCAACGACTGCCAAGTTCATAGACCCATCCCGCGCAGACCACAACAAGAGCTAACACCTATCACTTCTCCATGGCCATTCTACAAGTGGGGTATTGACATTGCGGGTCCTTTCCCTGTCGCAGCGGGAGGACTTAAATTCCTTATTGTTGCAATCGATTACTTCACTAAATGGATCGAAGCGAAGGCAGTAGCGACAATCACAGGTAATCAAGTAAAACACTTTGTTTGGGAAAATATTGTATGCCGTTTTGGATTACCTGGGGAGATCGTTTCGGACAACGGAAAACAATTCCGTGATAACCCGTTCAAAGACTGGTGCGCAGAGTTACATATCACACAACACTTCGCATCAGTAAAACACCCACAAACCAATGGTTTAGTTGAGCGCGCAAATCGTAGTCTAGGCGAAGGAATTAAAGCGCGCCTGGACAAACACAAAGGAAGATGGGTGGACGAATTGTCGCATGTCTTATGGGCGCACCGCACGACAATCAAAGTTAGCAATGGAGACACTCCTTTTTCCCTTGTCTACGGGACAGAAGCTGTCATACCAGCTGAAATTGGAATGCCAACTATCCGCACCGTGGAAGTTAATGTCGCGACTAATGACAACGAATGACGGATAGATTTGGACCTATTGGAAGAAAGGCGCGAGCGCGCAGCTATACGAGAGGCAAAAACCAAGTCAAAGATGAAGGGATACTACGATGCTAAAGTTTGAAGCACCTCATTCAGACCAGGCGACTTCGTGTACTGCGCTAATGATGCAAGCCACGCAGAAGATACAGGAAAACTTGGACCAAAGTGGGAAGGACCCTATGAGGTCATTGAAGCACTAGGACAAGGCGCGTACAAGCTGCGTGACATGGATGGCCGTGAGCTACAACGCACATGGAATATCTGCAATCTCAAGAGATGCTATCTTTAGGAAAGGTTACGACCCAATACATGGACACCTACGCACTTTAGTAAGTGCTCAATAAACATCCGTGTATTTACATTTTTTGTTTTCATTTAGACAAATGTTTTTATCTTTTTACAAAAACTTGCAAGTATTAATAAAATGTTGCGGTTTCTAGCTAACTCCGTGACACACTTTACTTTATTGCTTACATATAATTTATGTCTCAATACTGTTTGTTATATTATCTTTTGCCTACATGGCGTGCATGCACCAATTAAAAACCCACGATGGTAAAAGGATGAGTAAACCTATTAAATGACTCGTTGAGTAAGAGGGTTGCAAACCCATCAACATCGGATCACGCATCCTTGTTAAACACCTTACTCTCAAGACGTTGGAGTAAGTTCGATGTGTACCCCACGACGGATACACATCATTGCACACTGTGCGCGTTTAACAAACTAGGAGTTGAGACAATTAACCCCTTAGTATGGTATTATTAGCACGCTGCAATCCATACACTTGTGCACCCCACGATGGATACACAACAACTTGTAAATTTCATACACAATTATGTTATATACAATCATGTCATACACGACTATGTCATAAATTTCATACACGATAATGATATAAGTGATTATAAATCCTTGTAACTTTTTCTAAATGTGTTTATACAAGCGGTTTGATTCTTAGACATCTTTTACGCAAAGACAAAATAACTAAGTACAAACGTTATAACCACAGTCAAATTTGATACAATATGCATACAATTGTATTTTTCAAAATCAACGCTTCATTATGGATAACAAGTTCATCAAAAGTACACATCCAACACGCATATGTACAACAAAAAGTGGACATACCACAAAAAATCACTACATCGAAACTACCAAGACATGCTACGAGTACGCCTGAGCCCTGAGCTACCCGCTTGGCGCGCCACACAACCAGCATCTCTAAGCCTCTGCAACAGCTCAGCATCCTTGGGTGCTACCGTTGGCACGCTAACGGGTACCCCATCAGATCTGGGAATGTGAGCTGCACCAAGACCACACAGAATGGCTTTTCCCGGCACACCCTTCTTCTTGGCAAGTCTCATCTCATGGGCTTCTAAAGACGCCTTCAATGGAATTTCTTTCTCAAGGGCAAAAGGGTTGAGGATGTCACGGGGGCGAGCAAAAATAGGCACATGTAGCTGCGACACATCTGGCTTCAGAAAGTAGTCAACCTGCTCCTCAGCGTCTTCGGTTGAGTGCCTAGCCAAAGTCAAACCCTGCATGATCACGCTTATGGGGTAATCCTGGTCACGCTCCAGCTGCGCAATATGAGGAAGCTCAAAAAGTTTTAACCTCTCCATAGCAGAAACAAGTTCACCATAAGCGTTCTCATTATAACCAGGCACTTCGGAGGGAGGCATCGCCAAAACCTTGGCCGCACACAGTTCCTCTACTGCTTCTGCCTTACCACGCGCTAGGGCACATTGAACCACATTCCCAAAGGACTCCTTAACCTCTCGAGACTCCAGTGTGGTCATAGCAGCAAGACACAAGCCATGGCTGATAAGCCACCTGCGCTCAGCAATTGTTGACACCAAATGTGGATACAACTCCTCATCATATTCGATGCTGAGCTTGCGCAGCTTGGTCTCCTGATTTTCCAGCAAACTCTCCACAGCCTTGCGGAATCCATCCAAGTCAGACATGAGTTTCCCTTTATTTAGCTCCATATATTTCAAAGCCCAAAGGCAGGAGGCCTTGTATTCTTTTGCTCCAGTGCGCTCCATATTCAGTTCGGCCATGAGCGACATCTTCTCATCAGCAATTTTCTGGTCATACATAGCAGATGCCCTCAATTCAGCCTGCGCATCAGCCAACTGCGCCTTCAGAATTTCAATCTCCTTGTCTTTCTGCGCAACCAGGCTACCCTCACCACCATACTCAGCCTGCAGCCGCGCAACCAATGAAGCCTGGTGCGTAGCAGCCAACGCCAACTCCTCTATAAGGCTATTTCTTGGCGCATCTCCAGAAGATTTTTCCTCATCCACTGGGCTCTCAGGCACAAACTCACCAACATATCCAGAACCAGTCTTGGGTGGCGAGTTCCCAACATGTGCATCATCATCAACAGCAGTTTCAGTACTGCACGCAAATAACAAGGTTACTCTATAGTATTAAACGCGGATTAAAGGAATGAAGATCCAAAGATACAAGTACTTACTTGAGGGGAGGAGTTTTATGCGATGACGCACCCTCCTCAGATGATTGCCTGACAGAAATAGCAGGGCGCTTACTTGATGTCCCTGCGCCATCGTCACCAGATGCTCTCTTGCGCTTTAAACCTTGGCCCTCTTCCTCAGACTCATCCATAGCACTCCCCGACGAGTCTATATGCAACAACTCAACAGGGATCTGCGACCCAGAAGAGGGAAAGCTACGCAGAGGAGTAGCCATAGTGACACCTGTGGGGACCTCCCCTATCTCCTCTGTCTCCTCTGTCTCCTCCTGCGCGATCACCATCGTGCGCCCTGCAGTAGCCTGAAGCAATGGCTGCTCCCCATCTCTCAATGGGCGCACCCCTACGATCACCTTCGTGGGCTTCGCCAAGCGAACAACATCAAACAAATCCATCTCTGCGCAACAAAACAACAAACAAATAGAAAATGTGTTAGATAAGCTACAAAGGGAAGAATGCTTACAACTACTAAGCGAAGAGGAAGGAAGAGACAAGTACCCACCCCGGCTATTTTCATCCAAAAATGTTGGCACCTCTTCCGGACTACCAAAGTAGTTGCGACTGATGCCCATGTGCACCAAAAACTCTTCTGGATACGCTTCAATCGGTATGCGATTGGTGTTTATCGTATCCGCATCCACTACGTTATACAATCCGGGGTCTGGGCGCTCATCTCTCGGTAACGATTCTTGAGTATAGAACTCAAATATCCAGGGAAAAAATGCACTATCAATCCAGAAAAAAATTTCCCTCCATACCCTCAGTGCGTCTAATTTCTTCGTATAGCACTGCAGAGATCCTGCGCGCTTAGCAAAAGATACCCACCCGTTTGACCACGACGTGTGGTAAAAAGCGCGGAATAGATGGACTGTGGGTTCAATCGCCAACAGGCGACAATTTACCTCAAAATTGGTAACTTTCGCCGCACCTATACAGTGCAGTTGTGAGATATGTAAGCGATAATGGTTTAAGATATCGCACAAAAATAGGGAAATGGGAACACGCTGGTTCGCAAATTCGAAGAAGCGCGTATAAACCCCCACCTTCCCTTGCGGGAAATTCGCTATTGACGCATTTGCGGCCGGAACTACCGGATGCAATGCGAGAGGGATGTAATAATCTGAGGTGAACTGACGAAGTTCATCCTCAGATATTTCGGAATTAATATCGGACAATTGAAGAACCATGATTAACCTTCAATAACTATTATAAGCGCACGCGCTATTACATTCGTTCTTGTTGATTTTTTGATTACTGCTTGGAGGTTTAACAATGGCGGAAAATGATGCTTTTTACTGTGATAACCACAGTGAAATGACGGCTCAAGTTTATATAGGGTTACACATATTCGTGGATGAACGACATGTGTACCCCACTTGTTCTAATCGGATGGTTGGGAACCCAAAAGGTAAAGCACTTTTTCACCCACCCTCACGATTTTCGAAGAAGATACTTGGACTAGGTTAACTTGCTAATTTTGGCGGGAAATACTTGAAACTTCCCCGCTACGCATCGAGGAACATTTTTAGCTACAATTATTAAGTCTAGCGTCCGCAATTTCGCATTGCGCACACTAGACTGGGGGACATGATGACGTATAGTCCGTATTCGGGTCACGAACCCGACCCATACTCCAGTCCATCACGAATGGACTTAAGCCCATCACGAATGGGCTATCACGATAGCGGTTTGGGCTCACGATGGCCCAAGCCCAATGTTATTTATGGTTTTGATAGTATATCTTCTATTTATGGGATATATATCAATTAACCGCCCTACGCGGGATAGACCGAAGATTGGGGAACACGAAACCAACAAGGATTTCATGTCCATATATAGAGGGCACCTCAGCCCTCACAAAGGTACGATTTACAAACCCTAACTCTTCAACTAAACCCTAAAAACCGATTACTTACTCTCTCGCCGGAGGATAATCGTGGGAGACAATCCCACGATAAGCCTAACGGTGTCTTTTTGTTTTCTTAGTGCGCAGGTCTCAAGCATTAAGATCTGATTGGTACGGAATCAAGGAACGCCCAAATTTTGTATCAACAAAGATTAAGGGTGTTTGTGGATTTCAAAAGGCAAGAATACATCAAAGATATTTAGTTAAGGTTTAGGGTCTCTTGAAAGTTGTGTTTATGAGTGTGACTCTCGACTTTGTTAGCTGTTGAAAAAATCTAAATAGTTGAGATGGTAGGTGATGAATATAATGTAGTGAAATGAATTTGAAGTAGTTGGGATTTGCTTATTCCCTGAAAAAATGTTTTAATAATAATAATAATAATAATAATAATAATAATATGAGGGTAGTTTGATCATTTCAATTTTCATCCAAGAAAATTTGGTCAAGGGATCAAATCCGTTATGGCTCGCAAGTTTGGGGATCAGACCTGTGATGGGTCGCAATTTTGGGGAGCAGATCCATTAAAAAAAGTTAGAAGGACTAAAAGTGTTAAACCTGATCGAGTATAGAGACCATTTTTGAAGTTAACTCAATATAAAATAAGCAGTTCCTAACCAGCTTATGAAAACCTGTTTACTGCTTTAAAAAGAAAAAGAACAAAACAAAACATGTGTTTTGATAGATTTGAGCAAAATTGACAGAAAATCAAATCGAATCGAAGAACTGAGTCGAACCGGTCCAACCGAAAGAACCAACCTTACTGGCTTCGGTGTTTGGTTTTATATATTTATGGTTTTCAGTTTCGGTTTGGCTTGGTTCGGTTCGATTCGGGACAAAACCGAGAAAAACACATCTAAACCCTTTAAACCGAATCGAACCGAACTGCCGGTTCACTTCAGTTCGATTTTCAGTTCATGTTTTCCTTAAAATCAGTTTTCGGTTAGGTTTTGATCGTGTCGATTCGGTTTTGACCCATTGCTCACCCCACTATCCGATACCAAAACCTTTTTTTTTTTTTTTCCAAAAAAACAAATAAGCAAAAAAAATAGCAATGGCAAACACCCAAGAAAAGGTGGTAGTCAAACATCCGGCAAAGCTCAAATAACAACAAAACACAGACTCACCTGGTAAAGTCTTGGAAGGCGGCAAAGATGAAACTGACATGGAAGAACAAAAACAATAAACGTCCAATAACCACGATCACCAACCTCCCATTCGATCACGAAGAAGAAAAAGATATTAAGGAAGAACCCCAAACATCTTCTCATGCTGACGACACAATTAAAGTTGCTGATTCATATCAAGCTCAAGGGAATAAGCTTGCTGAGGTCATCATTCATCATTTTCTTTACCTTATTTGATTTATGTTAACTTAGAGGGTGTTTGAGATTTGCTTATTTATCTTCTTATTTGCTTTTTTAGCAGATTGGCAGTTTTAGATTTTAGATGATAATCCAAACTGTTTATGCTTGTGGGCTTATTTTTAGATAAATAAGCTGTTTCCGGTGTATGCATATCTAGAACTTTTAAATATATGCAAGTTTCATTATTCCCTTATTACAGAATAAGCAAATTCAAAAACTTTTTTTTTTTAAAGTGTTTATATTTTAAGCTACTTATATGTTTCTGCTTATAAGCATAAGCATAAAAGCGGAAAAAAAATAAGCGATCCAAACACCCGTTTCAAAAGATGGATTTTAATTTAAAGGGAACACAAAATCTTTTGATAGACTCGGATGGTCAAAAGTAATGCAATGACTAAAATGGGACATATGAAAATTTATAATTGCAATTTATGCAATAAAAGGTGAACGAGTGTTTGAGATTTTTTGATCATCTAGGATTGTTGTTGAATGAAAAGTTAAGGTTTAACAAGTATCTTGTATGAAACATTGATACTACATATAATGTAGGGATGAATCTCTCTCCTCTTAGTCTTAAAATTAAGACTTACAAGCTATAATGCTTATTGTACAACACACAAAGCATTATTAATGATCTTTCTCATCAATCTTAATTTTAAGACTTACAAGTCTTAAAGCTTAAAGTACAAAATACAAAGTTTTATTAATTTGGTCAAGATATTTAATGTAGTCAATTAATTAACTGGTCAATAAATACAATTAATGTAGTTATTAAAACACCCCTTACATAAGAAATACAAATTATTAAGCATATTGTACAATCAACTTAAGCACAATTCTTGCATTAAATGTTACTAATACAAATAATAAGTCACATTATACAAATATTCAAGCACGAACGGGCAACGGGCCAAATGGGCTCGAGCCCGAACGGGCACGGGCCAAACGTGTTAGAGCCTGAACGGGCACGGGCTAAACGGGCTCATGTTATACGAATGACTTTAAAAAAGACCCAAAAAGACGACATATATTCCTTAGTTAATATCTGTAAATTTATTATCAAAAAGAACATAATAAACTAAAATACATAATTCACCGCGGCGGGTACCCTGCTAGTTAAGGTTTAACAAGTATTTTGTATGAAACATTGATATAACATAAATTGAAGTTTTGTAACTTACTCAGACTACTTGAGAGGTTATAATTCCGAGTACTATAAAGTACCTAAATAGTTCAAAGTCATTTCACAAGGCGAACAAGTAATATAGGGCACTAAAAAGACAGGGTTACTGCTGTCATGATGCTGTTGACGTCCTGTTTATCGTATATTTTTTCTTCTTCTTTTTCTATTGTTTCACGTTTTATAATGTTAAGTTTTTCAATTTTAATATTGTAGGTTGGAAAATACCGTGAAGCACTTGGAAAATGGGAAGCTTCTATAACTCTGATGCCCGAGAGAGCAACTTTACATGAGCAGAAGGCTCAAGTTTTACTTGAAATTGGAGAAACTTGGAAGTCCATTACTGCAGCAACTCGTGAGTGTCTATTACTCATATACCATTTCATTTTACAGTCTTCTTCTAATGAAGGTGGTTATGATCTTCTTGTGTTAAATGTGTATAGTTACTTCTCATTGTTTATCATCTTAGTTGCTAGTTTCATGCGACATATCATTGTCAGCCAGAAAATTCGTATCATTTGTGATGTGTGTCTGCAATATCACTATGCAGGTCTTTTTTTTTTTGGCATATGCACAGATTCCCAGAAAATGTGAAATATTATCGACCATCTTTCAAAAAAATTTATTATCCCTGTGGATATTAACCTAAAAGTATGTCACCAGATTAGCTGACTCACTTTTATAGACAATTTATGATGATACAGGTACAAGAATATGCAGAATTTTTCTACAGTAGACTATGTATAGCTTTTATCTGTGGGTTAGCCAGAACCAGTTATGTAATTTGCTGCTCACAACCTGCTGTACCCTGTTTCACTCGTTTAGTTTTAGTTGAGTTTGTAAATTTACGTTTATGACTTTGTAGCTTAAAACCGCCAACACAAATCCACTTAATAACATAATTTGGCTGCATTGACACCCCTACTCTGTAAGCAATATTCATGTCGCAGTTTGCAAAGAGCTTTTTTTTGCTTGATCTTATGACCTTTGACAACTTGAAACTAAAATTAGCTCTGAAGTCTTCCGCGCCTAAGAAAAATGTAGCATCTGCACGTGTAATCCAAAAATGTAATATAATGAAAGAGCTAATGAAACTTGTATGTACTTATGACAATTTAGTTTTTTACACTATCAGATTGGAATGGACCAACCCACTGCAAAGATATTGTTTTGTTAGGTTAATATGTACAAATGAAAAACCCCCTTAGGCTTCTATGGCAACAATTGTTTTTTCTGTATGTGCAAAGTATACAGAAGTGCATTTCACTGCTACGTATTGATTTGCACTCAAATATGTAGGTGCCACTCAGTTGGAGCCTTCATGGCCTGAGGTTTGTAACCATTTGCTGTACAGTACATTCACCGGATTCATTCATCGTTCTATAATATCAAGTATTTTGGTTTTATTTTCCTCTTATTTTTATAATTTATAAAAGCTCATTAGCGCTGCATGCTTTAGCTTATAATCCTTACTCTGGCTTCTGTTTTCAATTTTGATGACAATTGGTAAACTTGATATTAATTGGTTTGGTTACAAGGATGCAAGTATGTAACTGACAAAATACTTTTTTAGAGGTGCGCTAGTGAGAAAACCATGACGTTCAAGCGGGCACTTGATCTATTTTTCCCCAAGAAAATAAAAATTATAAGTTTGTTATACCCTATGACTGGGGTTACTTTTTGAACAGTCTTGTCATGGATACTTCTAATAGCATCTCCTTATCTTGAACAAATAATAACACTAGAAATAGATACACTTTATAAGGTTGCTCCCAACCAACATAAAACCTATGTGTCCCTAAACTTTACTTTTTGCATGAATAAATCTTTCAACTTGTTAAAAAGGAGCTAAACTTAATTATGTTAGAATAAAGTTTAGTAAGTTATCCTCGCAAAAAGTGAACATGTGTAAAGTTTTTTAATTAACTATATACTCACATTATCAAGAATTGTCCGCCAATTCATATCCTTCAAAGATTTTAGTGTGATACTGCTTTTGTAATTTGATGTTCCCTATATCTTTGCTCTTTGTTTGTGCAGGCCTGGGTTACTCTTGGTAGGGCGCAGCTAAACTTTGGGGAGCCGGATACCGCCATAGAAAGTTTTGACAAAGCATTAGCTATCAAGGTACTTATTCTATACTAACAATATTCTCTTTGTTTTGTATGAAACTCAGTAATTTTGGCACTTTGTGCAGCCCGATTCTGTTGAGGCGAAGGAGGATAGAAAGACGGCACTGCATCTCGTTAAGAAAAGAAAGCAACTTCATTCTTCAGGCCTGAACGACTCTGAAAATCGGTACGTGGTTGGAGAGAGAACCAATTAACACACATCCCTGATCTTTGTTTAGCTGTTTCTATGTTTGTAACTAGTCATATGAACAATTGTATCGCTTTTTGGAAAGCAATTGTATTCGTGTTTTGGTTGTAACAGTAAGACGGGGTGTTTCAAAATGCCGTTTTAATAGTAATATCTCATAGTTGTCATTTTGAGTAACATACTAATATGGATGTTACTGTGTCTGTTAATGCAACTAATTGTAACTTCTGTTTGATAAACAAAATAAAATCCCTTATGGCAGGACTCTTTTAATGCAGAAAAAATAAAAAATAAAACGCTGTTAAAGCTGAAACTATATTGTGCTTTTATCAACCAATTCTCGAGGCCAAATAGGCAGTAAAAATTCTAATTTGCAATTTATAAATTGTCCATGTTTTCCACAGTAAAATTTCGTTGCAAAAGACCCTATATCTTATTTTCTGCCAAGGTCATATTTTCTTTTCACAAGCAAAATATGTGGTCAATATTACAAAAAACAGTGCAAATCAATATTCCAATATTCAAAGTGCAAAACAGCCAAATATAATACATTGGATGTTTGATTTTGATGTACTAATTGCATCCTTATATAGAGTGGTTCATAAAAATTGCTAATTACGACCAAAACCAAGGGTTTACCCACTGTTGCACTCATTTGCGTTACATGTGACCACAAATTATTGACTTACACTGACCATCAACGAGAATTGATCATATACAATGAAACTTGGAAGACGACAGCCTAGGAGAATAAATCATACCCAAAATACATTAGTTGACTGTCTGAAAATATATTACAGATCACATGACAAAACCTCGCAGAATTAAATTTTATCTGAAAATCTCTTATCTTATTGGTTTTGTACCACGAGGAGATGAAGAGGTGCTACAGAGCGCCTCATGGCCAGCAGTGAAACCAACCGTTTTGAATATAATATGGTTGGAACTTGGAAGTAACACTTCTCGGATTTAGCCAAGTTTTTAAGGGGTAAAGCCCATTATAGATGGCTGCACTACTTCAATAACACGCCTAATACAATTGAAACGGTCAGGTCCTAAAGGGTCCTTTAGCTTCAGAAGATCCTGAGCTTGTTAGTCCAGGTTCCGACACATGTTAATCATCTGATCTCCAAACCCGCACATCTTTAACATGTTTGATAGTGTTCGGGTCATACATTGCTACTACCAGGTCATATCCATGCAAAAAGAGAATAATAGGTAAGAGGGACATGGTAAAGATGGGTTGAATGGGTTAAACTGGGCCAAACACAGGTTAAAAGTTACATTGGATATGTATATGTTTAAACCTACTAAGGGTGCGCTTGGTTCAAAGAGGGGAAAGAGAATAGCAAAGGTAAAGGGAATATAATGGAATGGAGATTATCATTATCTTTGATAGTGCTTGGTTTAAAAAAAACACATTAACCTCCAAAGTGGTGGTGGTGGTGGCTGGTGGTGGTGGTGGTGGTGGCTGGTGCTGCTGGTGGTGGTGGCTGCTACTGGTGGTGGTGGTGGCGGCGGTGGTGGTGGTGGTGGCTGCTGCTGGTGGTGGCTGCTAGTGGTGGTGGTAGTGGTGCCTGCTGGTGGTGGTGGCTGGTGGTGGTGGTGGGTGGTGGTGGTGGATGCTGCTGGTGGTGGTGGTGGTGGATGCTGCTGGTGGTGGTGGTGGTGGCTGCTGCTGGTGGTGGTGGTGTTGGCTGCTGGTAGTGGCTGGTGATGGTGGTGGTGGTGGTGGTGGTGGCTGCTACTAGTGGTGGTGGCTGGTGGTAATGGTGGTAGTGGCTGCTGCTGGTGGTGGTGGGTAATCATTACCATTCCTCCCAATTTACTGAGTAATGCCCCATTACACACTACTAAGCAATGATTGCATTCCCTACTCCTAACCCGGCATGTTTATTCATTGCCTTTCCCATTCCCTACCCCCCAATACCCCCAACCAAGCACCCCCTAAATCTCTTGGTGCAAATAAACTTCAATGATTTTAATCAAACATTTCACATAAACTATTGATAAAAAGGACAAGAACGTACCAGAAATATACCTGCAACAGGACATTCAGGTGGGAGCGTGGAACAGGTACTATTTCACTCTTCAAATTTACCAGGTAATTTGATTTCAAAGGTCAAACAAACACACCAAGAAAGTAGCTAGGATTTACATAAAAGTTGCTAAAAGACTCAAAAAAACAAATCACCATACCCTAAAGAGCAAGATCTCAGCGTTTTGTTCCCTTATCATCATGGATACCAACAATAGCAGCAGTATTCACCTGTTTAGACAGATAAGCTTCATAAATCTCCACAACAAGCCGAGGATCTTTTTCCACGAGCTCCACATATTCTTCACGCTTGCTTAGCTTATCCATATTGTCCAAAATTAAGGATAATGCAGCATCAAGTAGATTATTTGCATTATGTTGATTAGCAAACGAATAGTTCATAAGTGAACTTTCCCAGTTAAGTTTTGAAATCAAAAATTTCTCACAATAGCTTTTTAGATGCTTCACTTCGTATTTGTCAGCTAAAACTAGAAGTTCACAGGCCATTTCATCATCAAGAGATGCTTCAGCTGTGTAGAGGTAATTCACGAAAGCACGGAGGGCATCATATGAAACATCACTCAGTTTGATAGTGCCACTTAAGCTTTCTTCCATTTCAGTTTCAAGCATGGCTCTGAACACTGGTGAACGGCTGGCCTGTTAATCAAAATATAAATATATATTAGAACCAATATGGGGTGGGCAACAGGTCAATACAGGTTGATTAACAGTGAAATGAGGGTGAAAGCATAGATATTTTCTAGACAGCTCGTAGGTTAGGTTTACCCGCCAATGCTTTTGTCTATTAGTAAATTTATTTAAATGATTAATGCATTGAATATAATGATTTCAGAGATAGTATGTCTTTTTGGGTAACCGTGGTTTCCGACCTTTTGGCTGACTATTCCACGGGGCTTGAGCCCACTGCCACATGCACACAAACCAAATAAAGCCCTCCTCTTAGGGGAGGTTGGCGTGGATTATATTACATATTGGGAGGCTTTTAGCCCATTATATCCATTTGACATTTTGACTCATTACCGCCTAAGGAAATGGACTTGATAGTTCCATTTGGATTGTAAAACATGGCTCACTAGCATACTTTGCACTTATGAAGCTTTTAACACAAGCAAAACTTAATTTATTCATTACTTTATTAATTTTAATTAGAAAATCATTGTCAAATATGATTACATCACAGCTACAATATGATATCCAGAACAATCTAAATAGCAATTTAGAAGCATCTTATGAATACTGTATGGATGACTATCAACCCATTTGAGTTGTTTCCTTTTTAGTCACTTTTTATAGTTTGGTAAAATTATTAGGTAAGTGGTTTGAAGTTGCGACCTTTTATGATATGTGAAAAACTAAGCAACATTTTATGAACTTCTACCTAACCTTCATGAATGACATTACCCTAATGAAAGTAAACTTCAAAGATTTATAAGATTTAACTAGCCAAATGCAATTATGCTTAAAAAATTAAATAAATAAATAAATAAAAATAAAGCATGTACCAAAAAATGACATAGGAGATAAATATGAAAATTATATTTACGTAAACAAAATGAAGAAGTCAATTAAGCAGACTCACAAATCTTTGTCATTGAAGGAATTTGTACACCAAAATTTTTGGTTGAAGAGCACCTTAATTTAACCCAGTTACGCATCAAGCCATAGGTCCATTGGCGGGCCCTGGATATAGTTGGTGTTACTAATTCTTTTAAAATATGTAGGTTTTCTAATTTATGAACTTTCGCCATCTCCTCTCGTGGGTTTGAGTAGCCGGGGTTTTATAGTAGGAGAGGCTGCTTTGAAAGCCGCTTCGTACAAAGTGGCTAAACACGAGAAAGCGTGCATTGAAAATCAACATATTTTTATTCCTTTCGCGTTTGATACTTTTGGTTTCCTTGCACCTGAGGCATAGAAGTTCCTCAACATAGTCCAACGAGTTATGCATAGTAATGTTATGACACCTAGATCCGCACATGTAGTTTTCAAAAAAATTAGTTTTGCAATCCAAAAAGAGTTGCCTTCCACCTCTATGTAAATCCAAAATTTTAATATATCTATTATAAGTTTATAACTCTTCCATCACTGTGCTTTTATGCTTCTTCCCGTCAGCCTACTCTATTTATGTATCCTGACATCATGGACCTAAATTCAATTTTACATGTATACTTGAATGTGAGATTGATTGCACCACGTACATGTTAGCACTTAGCAGGCTAAGCCTTTCTATAATATCCAAGAAAAAAATGTGGAATGCCTAACCGAGGGTGAAAGGTAAGTACAGAGGTCGTAAGGCAGATCACAAACATACTAACAAGTAAGTTTGGGACCTTGAATTCCTAACTTATTGAGCATATGTGATATATGCCCAGCATTTTGACTCCTACTGAGATCAGAGAAGCGCTTCCAAAATATCTGATTGAAGAGCCACATTATGTAGCAGGAAGTATTGTGGTAAGTAAAAGGGTTGGGTTACAAAATGTGAATTTGATTATTACTTTTTTCCTTTCTTTCCATTTCTTGCCTATACCATTAAAGCACTGGCCTTTAGAGACCGGTTGTCATCAGCATCGACAAGAAATAAATGCTTAAGCAGAGATTAAGTAGACGTGTAAGTGGTTCATTCTGACCATGTAGAACATAGGTGTGTAAGTGTGTTTAGATTAAATTAACACAAAAGAATTATAATAATTACTTGTTTTGATAAAAAAAAATTTATTGAAGACGCATGTTTGGCTCATTACCACCATATAAAGACCAACAATAAAGATCAACTCAATGCTGGTCGGGATCTTCTAAAGAGTGGGAGGCAGAAGCCTGTAAACTTCAAAGTACTTGCTGCTTGGCAGGAACTACATCGCATGCAAAGACAGAAATGAGTCCGTAACTGCATAGCTATAAGCATTAAAGATGAAAACCTTCGACACTTGGCTGTAAGCAATTTTAATTTGATCATGGGTATAATCCAAGCATCCCGGAAGACGCTGAAAATTGAGAGAATGAAGAAAAGTATGACGATTCCACCATATATGTGATTTTGTGTTAATTCTTTATATGTTGGTTCTTTCTAATTTTATTACTAACTTAAAAGACCATATATACTCGGTTTATTTACCTGTACTTAATGTGTTCGAACCAGTTAAATTACAAAGAAGAAAACAGTTTTCTTCGTCCTCGATTCATTCTAGCAGTCATATAGCTAATGTTTACTTTTTTATCTGTATCATTTTATAAATTTTCATATCATTTTCTTGCTAAATAAAAACCAAAAGATACCCATTCATATATTCTTATGAGTCATTTGGTCAATAACTTGTTGCTGTCAACATACTATAGGGTGTGCGCCCAAGCACAACCCCAATGAACTGCAACTGACGAGATTAGAAGACTCCATGCTTCCCATAAGGTAACATCCACCATTGGTTGTCTTTTGTCCATCCTAATACAACTGCAGTCTCTTTGTTATATACTTCTTGATAAATTCTTGAAACTAAGAAACATCAATTAACTCAGTTCCCCCACCCCCCAAACACACACCCAATCGTCTTACAATAAGTAGTCTTTCACCTGTTACTTTGTGAACCTGTACAATTTTGGTTTATAGCTTTTGCCTTTTTTGGCCAGAAATTTGGGTTCAGTATGTTTCCACTAGGATTAACGATCTAATAGTTGTAAGAGGACTCATCTCATTACTTAGATATGCCTAACCTATTGATGCTCTTCCATTACAACGTTTTGACTCTTTATATGCTTTTGTTATGGTGTTACCTTTATGTTGATATCTACTCTGAGAGTCTGAGTACATCCTTCAGTATATTACAGGTGCCTATCTCATGACACATAGAATCTTAATCCAGCCTTTAACCACTAAAGAAACCTAACTAACTTTCAATGTATTGTACCACGTTATCTCAAAGTCTCAGAGAATATAGTTTATAACAAAGTAGGATACGGAATTCTGGAGCATGCACATGCGTAATGTGATATCACTAAATGTCATATACCAGTATACCACAATCATTTTCTAGACAAAAAAACTATACGAAACCCGAATAGTCTCTATTGATAAGAGGACATGTTGTATGAGCATAAACAATCTCATTAACCTTTTTTCAACTGATGCTAATAAGAAGGGGCATACAGAGTAATTAGCTATAGAAGCACCTCCACTAATTACTCCAAGCTTCGCCACTGGCTACAAGGTATACCTTATTTAAAGCAATTCAACTAGTAACTTTCTAGTTTAACATTGGTTAAGACAGATTCTGTAACCCGAAAAAGAGCGTAACGAAATGTTTGTTTCACAGATGTATAATAAATATCGTCATACATTTATCTACCTATAATAGATGTATTGTGATATGGCCTAGCAGTATCATGTTTATGATATGGGTAGTGGTTCAAGTCTCATGAAATTATATCAACCCCAAACGTGTAAATCAATGTTTTAGTTTTAATATACATTAAGGAGTGCTTGAAACTTGATTATGTAAGGGCGTTTGGGATTACTTATCTTTTCTGCTTACTGTTAAGAGTGTTTGTATAAAATAAACAGCTCCTGGTTATCTTATATGCTTATCTAAAGGTAAAATAAATAGATTAGGTTAATAGCTACTGGTTTCAATGTGCTTAACTGCTTATTATTTATTAAAATTGAAATTACAATGTTCATACCTAACCTAAAACCCTTAAATTGAATTTGATTTATACTTTCTAACGAAACCCTTTCCGGGTCTTATTTAACGTGAATAAGCAACTCACAAACACCCTCTAAAGCCTAAACAGTGGAGCACCTAGGACTAAAAGTTAAGAGGTTCACTTCACTAAACCTTAAAAAAAATTTGTAGCCCCATAATTTAGGCTGGACACACTCTTGACCCAAAGCGACCTGGGTCACCGGCCGCCACGTCAGCTTTCTCTCTCCGGCGACCAGAAGCGACCGAACTGCCACACTCGGTGACCGACTTTTTATTTATTTATTTATTTATTTATTTATTTTTATTTTAATCAAACACTTTACTCATTAAATAATACTAGCATGGTACCCGCGCGTTGCGGCGGCGGGTACACTAAAATAATTTTTTTCGGTGAATCATGTATTTTAGTTTATTACGTTCTTTTTGACAATAAATTTACGGATATCAAGAATTTCGTATAGCCCATGCCTATTCGGGCTCGAGCCCGTTCGGCCCGCGCCCGTTCTGGCTCAAGCCCATTTGGCCCGTTGCCCGTTCGGGTTTGAATACTTGTATAATGTGTTTTATTATTTGTATTAGTGACATTTAATGCAAGAATTGTGTTTAATTTAGCTGTACAATATGCTTGATAATTTGTATTTCTTATGTAAGGGGTGTTTTAATAATTGTATTTATTGACCAGTTAATTAATTGACTACATTAAATAGCATTAATGTGGTGTTTTGTTTTTTAATATGTGCATTAAAGTGGTGTACACTATGCTTCTTGTCTTGTACGTCTGAAAATTATGTGCATTAAAGTGTTGTACACCATGCTTCTTTTCTTGTAAGTCTTAAAATTTGGAGAGAGAGTCATCCCTCTATTATATTATAGATAAACATTACATAAATTAAAACGAAACTACAAATGAAACTACGATACGGAAATTAAAATAAAACTACAAATGAAACTACGATATGGAAATTAAAATAAAACTACAAATGAAACTACGGTACAATTTAATGGAAGGTATCATCTGAGTCTGGGTAACCATCTACATCGGATTCGGAAGATGGTGGGAACCAACCACTTTCCCAGTTATTCCTACGTTCTTCATCCTCCCTGGCTTGCTGCTCCAAACGAGCAGCTTCCTCTTCTCGTTCACGGTGTTCAAACTCTAAGAAGACTTGCATATCTTCGTCCATTTGTCTGAGTTGTTCCTCAGACAAACCAAATGGATTTGGCTCTTGATGGACAACCGGTGGATTGTTAACCGGTTCATTTTCCGGTGGATTGTTCACCGGTTCATGTGGTGGACTGAAAACCGGAAAGGTATGTTCAGGTGGCGTATGGAATTCTTCGTGTGGTGGACTTGGAAATTGTTGCCCAAAATCCTTTTGCCGTGGTGGACTTGGAAATTGTTGCCCAAAATCCTTTTGCCGAGGTGGACTTGAAAATTGTTGCCCAAAATCTTTTCTGGAAGACATTTGAATGTGTTTGGATGTTGAATATCTTAGCAGTTTGAATGTGTTTGTGTGTGAGATGTGTAAGTGAAGCCTGGGTATTTATAGGGTACAAATCCACACGTTTTTAATATTTTAATATATCCCGCCCTTGTTTTTTGAATTCAAGTTATAAATATATCCCGCCCTCTTTTTTAATTTGAAATTTCAAGTTTTAAATATCCCGCTCGTTATTTAAATTCGAAATTTGAATTTGAAAGTTCAAACGGTTATAAATACCATACCACTCTTGCCTATTTTTCACTATGGCTAACGAACCAGCAGAGGTGCAAAGGGCTATCCTCACCCGATTACGCAATGAACAAGAAAAAGAACTCAAAATTATTAACAGTTTGTTTGGCGAGATATCTCGTATTATGCTACAAATGCATAATCGTGCTCCAGAGATCGAAAGGTTGCGTGAGTTGCCTCAAGACCATCCAGCTATCAGGGTCGGTCTAGAAACTCTACTAAGAAATGATGAAACAGATCTCGAACTTCATGTCGCCTTGAAGATGGTTAGGAAGCAGGTGTTACAAGTGTGGGAGGAGAAGTCGGATCTCATCGACAATTACAACTCTATATAAAAGTTCGTATCGTATTAGTATTTGTTGTATCGTTATTTTTAATTCCTGTATCGTTTTTTTTTTTTTTTTTTTTAATCGTAACTTTATTATTAGTATGTGTTTAAATTTGTTGTAATGTATTTTTATTTGAATGAAATTAATTTAGTTTATTTGGGTATTTGAAAAAAAATAAATAAAGTTATAGTTGAAAATGTTTTTTTTTTTTTTAAATATGGTTGTGTTTTACAATCGGTCGATAGACCGATCGATATACAAATTGAGAAGCGACCGACCTGCCTTGTGCATCCCAAGTGACCCAAGCGACCCAAGGTCGCTTTTGGTTTTTTTCGCCGATCGACCGAACAATTCAGACAGAGTGTGCTTAGCCTTAGGACCAGTTGCATTTAAGAAAAATGGGTATTTTTTACATAAAACATAGACAAAAAAAAAATGATATAAGTACTAACCAAAACAGCCTTATTAGCAGGAACAGGAACAGAATTAACCACAGGTTTACCAGAATCAGCATCAACAGCCACAAGAACAACATCACTAAAACTACAAGTGACAGTAGATCGATGATGTGGTCGAGAATCCCAAAAGCGTAAGAAGTTGACTTTTGACTTAAGTTCTTCAATCTCACGTTTCAGTTCTTCCTCGGTCTCACTTGCTTCCTCGTAACATTCCCTACATGTTCCTGCGTCATCTGTGTCGTATTCTTCTTTGCAAGATACACATTTCATCATTGATGATTCTGATTCTGAGTTGTCGGTTGTGTCGGGTGACGGTGGTCGGTGGTGGTGATGGATGTGGTGACGTCGCATTTCTTTGTTTTTGGGATATGTGTAGTTTTTGTTGGGTTGTGTTTGATAAAGTGTATGGGAGTGTTTTAAAACCGGGGTGACCTTCTGGTTGAACCGAGAATCAATCGGGTGACAATAAGCTGGTTTTGAACGAGAAAACTGGTTGAATTGCCGGTTAAATCAGTTGAATCGTGACTCGGTGGTTCGACCGGATCAATTAGAAAACCAGTTTTTAAAATATTGGTGTATTGTGGAGTCGAGCCCATTTAGGTTGGGGCAATGTTTTTTCCGGAGGCCGGGTCGGTTTTGCTTTCGGCTCCTGGTTTCCAAATGGTTTAGCCAGATTTAAGATCCGGTCAATAAGATGTTTAACTTGTTAAAAAAAAAAAAAAAAAAAAAAATGTTTAACCATTTTTCGAAAGATGGTAGTTTACACACCAAATATTGATTTGCATATAACATTCTATGCTATAGATTGTACATATGTTATATGGGAAAATAGATGTTTCCAATTCATCAAAATGAGAAACTTTTTCGATTCTATTGCTCTTTTTTTATGTGTCATAATCGAAAATAAAAGTGTGCAAATCAATCTCCCATTTTCAAACTCCCCAAATTAAAGAATTGGATACGGCTATCATTTTGTCCTTTAACTTTTCCTAGTTAACATACTCCAAATTTATACTTTTGTTTTGGGATAATCATTTATAAACGTACTAGTTTTAGATCTCTTTGCACGCACGTGATTTTAGGTTATATTTTTGCTTAAATTATTTTTACATGTTTCATAAATGTTTAGTTGTAAGTTATGACGGACTTACCTCTTAATGGGGTTGCGTTTTTATCTTAACGGGTCAACTAAGCAACCCCAATTGTTACGATATAAAAAATCAATTGCGTTTTTATCTTAACATCTTTCATAAATGTTTAGTTGTAAGACTGTACTTAGAGAGGATGCCAAAAGCTAAAAGCACTAAGTAAGTAAAAAATCAATTGCGTTTTTATCTTAACATCTTTCATAAATGTTTAGTTAACGATAATCAACAACACTAAGTAAGTAAATCATGAGAACTACAAATTAATATTAAAAAAAAAAAAAAAACCTTACATATTGTGTTTGAAGCTGGAATAAAAGGTAAAAGCATCACTAAGCGTACATCAAATAACAACAATAAAAAAAAAACTTATTTGGGTAAAAAAATTTAGCAGAAGGTATAGATCCAAAAGTGTGGATATAACAAACTTCCATACTGTAGATACAAAGCATGCTGTAAAAACAACGACAAAGCTAAAAAAATAAGAAACAAACTGTCCATCGTATTGTAGCTCATCTAACAAATTCCTGTAGCTGCAACCTTGTGTGAATGGAAGATTTAGGAACAAATGTATATCAGAAGAAAAAATACGCGGCAAAAAAAAAAGTGTCAAAAGGAAAACAGCGTTCATCCTGGTACTTAATCCCCTAATGTGGAAGTAGTATAAGAGTGTGGAAATAGCATTTTGAGCATTGTAGGAAAAAGGGAGCCAGGTTGTGGTATAAAGTGGCTGTATTTGAAGAGTGTGACAATAGCAATTTTTTTATACCAAACCTCTCATATAAGTTATAAAAAAGGAGTTGCCGGGTTGCAAAGAAACAGTTTCGGGTCCCGTGATAAACTAAAAACTAAGCTGTTTTAGTACAACAATACATATGTGTATGTATGTTTTTATATTTGATGAATGCTATGATAGTTGTCAAAGTTTATGGGGCACTTATGTTACATTGAGAAATTTATAGTTGCTGTTCTAGCACCTAAACTCCATATTTCTGCATTGGAAACTAAACCATTGCTGGTAGAATCAATGCCTCATTTAAGTTTTGTAATGATTAACCCGGTTGTATTAGACCCGAAATATATTAGAAAGAGTGTATCACTAATTATATATAGAGTAATTGTTAATAAGTTTTTAAAACCCGAAGCATCTACCTAACAAAAAAATCTATTCAATGGCTGAAAACACTCCTCTAATCAATGAACTGAAAGATGTTTCTGGATCACAAAAGTTGCATCAATGCTTTAAGTTTCTTTTTATGCAGGAACACATGGAAGAAGAAGCATCCCTGTTGTGGGTTCGTGAAAAGTGTGATCAGTTAGAAGCAAAGATTGCAAAGCGCCAACAGCGAATGGAAGAAGTCTTGTCATTAGATCACGATGCGGAAGAGGCAGGTGGTGACACCTATGAGTGTCTCCGTCAAAAGCAAGTGAGGGATCGTAAGAGGTTGGAGGTGTTTATGGGTTTGCAGATTGAAGTTCGTGATGGTCTGAGGGAGAATCAGGAGCATATGTATATTATGGATATTTATGATTAGCTTGTGGCTGCACAGTCTCTTTTGGTGGGTTTTAATATGGTTTGGTTATTAGTTTTTTGTATATGGAACTGGTTTGTAATGATGAACACGTATCTATAATCTAAGTTTGTGTTTTATTACGTAATTTGTTTACTATGTTATGAACTTTTGTCACTAAGTAGTTGTTGTTACTTTCGTATCTGATTTTCATTTTGTTAAAGATTTGTTGGCTAATGAATGTGAAGATGTTGCTGAAGTATAAATGAAAGGAGCAAAAGAAAGTGTTGCTTCTTGCAGACAGATTTTGTGTGAATTAGATAGTATATGATTGTCTGCAAGAAATATTGGCTGGTGTTTAGGTGTTTGTTGCTTTGGATTTAATCAAGTTTTGTATTTATGGTTGTTGCAATGTATCATGTGATGATTGTGTTGCTGTTTAGATGATAGCGCTATTTTGGTATTAAGGTGAACTACAGATGTGTTAATAGGTAATGATTTGTTGCTGGTTTTTTTTAGTATAATGAGGCCACAGGTATGCAAAGCATAAGCTGTGTGTTGTTTAAGGATAATGGTAGGCTAATTAGTTTGTTGGCAGAGCTGAGTTTTGTTGATGTTAAGAATATTTTTTTAAGAGTTGCCAAGTCTGGGATGGTTTTGGTGTAGGTGAATTTTATATTCTCGTTATTAATATACACAGATGTGTTTGTATTAGATGTTATGCGATAGCTGGTTCATCGATTTGATGATGTGTTTAACTGTTGGTGTTGAGTAAGTTAGCATTCTTTGTTTGGTTCATACGCTTATGTTCACGTAATTTTCTTTTCTGGATGTTTCATTGTTCATTGATTTTATATTAAGAGTTAGTCTTGAAGCTGGAAATTCTGAGATGTAACATGCTGCATACTTTTGTTGTATAATTGGAATTTAAATTTTAGGAAATAATCCAAATTATATCATTGGTTGATAGCGTAACGAAGATCAATTTATGTTTGGAGTATCTATAAACTACATTTTTAGATGTTCTGTTGTGCCCAGGTGTGTTCATCATATGACCTGCATTAGTAGGCTTTCCTGTGTTTTGTGCGGCAGCAGTGTTAGTGGTTTCCTGTGTTTTGTGCAGCAGCAGTGTTTATACATTTTTGTTTCTGGGTGAAGTTCCAAAGTTTTGAAGAAACAAATGATTTTAAACCAACCAAATAAATGAATGGATTTTTATTTACATAAGGAAAAGTTACATAAAGAAAATGTTAACAAACATTACTGACTTCTACGGTTTTAATGTGCTATAGTGGGTCTACTTTATACATCATTATTTGCTAAGCTAATAGAATGTGGACAACATCGTCACTGAAAGAGGAGGGAAAATTAATTAAACTTGTGCCGGCGATGCTCTTCTGTCTTGTGCACCTCTCTTCAAGTCATGCAGTAAAACTTTTTTGTTGCTGGTTGCTGCTGCAACTGGTTTCATTCATTTATAAGTGTATTTGAATGCCTGACAGACAGGTTTATATTGCATTTGTGATCTTGACTGCACTGAGAACATGAACAGCTTATTTCGCACCTACGGTACAGAGCGGAGGTGTGCAAAAGGGATTGTGGTTTTAGATCTTTAGGAAATCCTTTTTTTTAATACTCTTATTGTCCTTTGATACAGAGCTGGTGTAACTTGTATATTGTTGTATTGTGATTGCACTTTCTACCGTGGCTGCACCTTCTGGATGTCCTTTTCTTTTTTGGTACGTGCATGTTAAAATGACAAGCTGCAAATGATGGGCATAGATTCTATCAGCCAAACAAAATAATTATTTAAAACCTAAATTAACGAATACCAACGACAAAGAAACAACTTTAATAAATGAGGCTATAGCAGGAATAAACCGGCAAGTCTCAAAGCGTATAATCAAGAAAAGTGAGAAAAACCTACACGCGAAATATTAAGACGAATCAATCTATACCAACAACAAAACTCCTTTATTTGTTGATTTGAGAAAATAGACTTTTAAAGAATAGGTGCAGGGAATACCAAAAAAAAAAAAACCTAACGGGTGAAACGGGTATAATTACATATCTACAATGGGAAATCGTTATTAGCTTCCAAACATATTTACAAACCATAGTAGCGTACCTCCTATTTGATTAAAAAGAGTAAATTACAATGATATTGCATAAAAAAGTAAAATAATCAACAGGATGCATACCTCGTTATTCTAAAAGGAAATGTTTGTTTCTTCGTGCATACGCATATATTTAATGCAGATAACATGCTGAATAGTATACACCGAAATTCCAAAATCACCTGTGACACTGATTTTTTTGGTTTCGCACTAACTGTTAAGAGTTTTATTCTATTGGTGATGAGTGCTGCAGTAAAGGCATGCGATAATTTTTTTGCATTCAAAGATGGCAGAAGAGATAACAAAAAACCTAAGGCGTGTGATAAAAATACAAATTTTGAGCCTCAAGGGTGCCCAAATATTAATTGTTTTTTCTTTATCTGTCTGGGGCAAAAGCTTGTGCCTTACACTTTTAAAACTTGCTTTGTTTTTTGCATATTCGTAAATACAGATATATAGAAGCTACAAATCAACAGTATCATGCAGTAACAAACAAAAGCTGGGAAACGGGACAGGATACTATAAGGAAATGATTTGCCTCAAACCAGTCATGACAACATTCTCTTTGGTTTGGGGATTTTTTTGCAGCAATTCTATTGTGCTATTTAGTATAATCTTTTATAGAAGTGTAATTATGAGAACGCCCAAAAAAATAGCTTAATTATAATCGCAACAGGATACTAACTATTAGTATTGTGAAAACCAAAAATATCAGACATTCTTTGTTGCTGTTATGGTAACGTTTTGTTTTTCTAGCAAACGTTTTAGGTTTTTTGTGATCTCTTATACCATATTTGAATGGAAAAATTATATCAGTTGCCTTTGCCATACATAAAAAAAAAATACTTTCATTTATTTTTTACTCAAATAGATCGAACCTACGTGAAGAGGTAACTGCTAAAAAAACAGATGCATATTGTCATAAGTATATATATAGATACAAAGTTTTAGATTACCTTTTGGGCATAAACTGTATTAATCAACTACAAAACCCAAACGCTTATGCATGCTGTTGAATTGAGGTACGTATAAAGATTTGGTAGAGGGAAAGCCTGGAAAGTCAGGTAATTTGGATCTCTAACTATGCGTTAGCTGATTGGAGGTAGTTGTTTCTGTTTGCAAAGGAATCTGGTGAAAAGGAATGCATAGAAAGGCACTTTTTTGCATTCGGTATGGCTGCAATGTGAATAAAATAAAGGCAAGAAACCATAAACTATTAGTATTGACCTTTAGCATGGCTTAATAGGTGAGATGGGTGCTTCGCAAACACTTGTTTCATCAACTGCTTGGTTTTCAACATACTTAGAATTGTCACCTGAGTTTCAAACATGATGGGTGTTAGTATCCACACGCTTATGCGTGTTGTTGTGTAAAGGTACACATGAAGAGCTGGTTAAGCGAGATTGTGCAAACCTATTTGATTTTCAACATATTTAGAATTCTTACCTGAGTTTCAAACAACGATGGGTGTTAGTATCCACACGCTTATGCGTGCTGTTGTATAAAGGTCCGCATGAAGACCTGGTGAAGCCAGATTCTGCAAAGCCAGCGTATTTGTATCCCCAACTTTACATTAGTTGGATTCGAGGCACATGTTTCTTCCGGCATAGAAATCTACTCAAGAACCGTGAACAGAAAGTGACTTTCTGTAGTTGATATGCCTCGGCTGGCAAGAAAATAAAGTCATCAGTAAACATCTATTTGAGGTAACTTCTAAATTTTGGCCCCTAAAATGCATAGAAATGCAGGGATAAAACATTTTGAAAGCAAATAATGGTAAAAGGCGCAAAGTATTAATAATGACCTTTAGCACTTGTAAGAAATGCCGTAATGCTTGAGGCGGGTCTGTCGTTAATACCTGTCTGGTGAATTGTTATCCCGGCCATGAAGAAACTGCGACAACAATAAGAGCTGAGATAAGTGATGACCTTTCTTATTTGGAGTGATTTTGAATATAGGTGTTTGTTTGATGCAAGCATTTAAAAAAAATCTGCAGTAAAATAGTGCACAAACATCAGAAAGTCTTCGTCCAGCACACTTTAAGGCACTGTATTATACTTTTGATTATAAATTTCCTATGAATAAGCCAGCCAATGATCGTTGTATCACCTGAGCAAAGGAAATGCTTTGACCACATACACCATAGTCACATTTCTGTATAAACCACAAAAGGCTCATTTAACCAACCTTCAAAAGCAAGACTAATGTAATAATTTGTACCTACAGTTGGATGGCCCAATGAAGTTACTGCTAAAGCAGCATTATCAACAGGATTATACAAAATAAGGGCCACATTCGACTCTAAATAGAATAAACAGAAGTAAACAACCACTAACCAATCTGGATATTCATATTAGACCGTTTCAGTCGATGGCTGCTGAAGAAAGTGTTGCTCAGCGGCATATGTAAGTCGGTTGTAACACAATGACGCTCGAGGCGAAATTGGCGGGCTGTTAGACGCGTCTGTCGTACCGAAATATCAGCTGCTGAGAATTGAAAACACCAAAAAGATAAAGATAAATTCTACATTGCATAAAAAAAAAGACCATAGAAAATTGTAGCAACTGTAGAAAACAAAATAACCTTTGGAAACACCAAGGATTGCTGTATTAGCAGCTGCACCACAATGATCTTTCAGCCGAAGTTGCAGGGCTGTCAGCCACGCATTTTGTACAAAAGATAAAGCAACACCTAATAAAGTAATTGGTGCAGAAACTAAAAAGGATAAAAGACTAATTTTATCAACCTTGAAAATCAACACTAACAGGATGATCTACATCTGCAGCTGGACAAGGCAATGAACTTGCTGGTAGAGCAGTACCATCAACAGAATGTGCCGAAATGGAGCCGCATCCGTTGGCACATATGTTCCCCCCCTAGCGTGTTTACAACACAGGTGTGGCTGCATTTTTTAACACATACGCAAACATGGATGTTTGCTTTTGCCATTCAGGAAAATATTAAAAATTAGGACCCTG
Source organism: Artemisia tridentata subsp. tridentata (assembly GCA_021014915.2). Lineage (NCBI taxonomy): Eukaryota > Viridiplantae > Streptophyta > Magnoliopsida > Asterales > Asteraceae > Artemisia > Artemisia tridentata. The sequence goes on along the minus strand of CP139506.1, from coordinate 210,250,922 downwards.
TGAACAGAGTCAACAGAAGTAAACAATCACTAACCAATATGGATATTCACATTAGATCGTTTCAGTCGATGGCTGCCAAATAAGCTGTTTGTCGGTGCCACAATCATCTATGGTGGTTGCATCAGAACGACAGTTCAGTGGAACTTGCAGGGCTATTAGGCGCATATTTGGTAGGCAAATATCATCTGGCGAGAATTGAAAAGACAAAAACATAAACATAAACTCTATATTGCATAAAAAATAATACTACAAGTTCTACCAACTATATAAAAGAAACTAATATTCACAAACAGCAACAGTCAACGTGAAGGAAGGTATGACATTGTGTTTAGTTTGACTTTGCAACGGGGAATTGCCACAATCATCTATACCTGCCTCGTCATTCATTATTGGGTTTCGCAAAAGTAGCTTTCTCATATTTTAGGCAAGACGTGTAGCAATTGGTTTCATTCTAGCATTTGGTTTGACACCTAAAAACATCAACGCAGACATGGAAGACCCGGGAAAAAATAGATAACCAAAAAACAATTACAAAAACTTTATAACTAATCAATTTGCCGAACAACAACGTTTTTAAAGAATCATCAACAAACGTATGCAGCCAATGTCACCAAAAGAAGGCCAAAATAACCTAGAGATGACTATAAAAGGTAAAACATGCTTACTTACACAGAAATAGTTATTTACATCCAAAACAGGCAACAATATATCGCATAAAACCCTAAACAAAATACACAATCATAAAACCACAATAAATACTATGAAAGCAAAAGCGATAGGGCCTAAAGAACAGAAACAACCTCAATAGATCCTTCACACACGATGAAACCACTTTTTTTTTTTTTTTTTTTTTTTTTTTTTTTTTTTTAATCGGGAAAAAAAGCCAAACATCTAAATCAGATCCAAAAGTGTGGATATAAGCGACCTAATGACTGTGGCAAAAACAAATGGCCTCAGAACAACCACAAACATAAAAAATTAATAAACACACTATTCATACCACTGTAGCTCCCCTCACAAAGCACTGTAGTTACAAAATAACCCACAAAGTCGGATCGGAAAACGCAAAATAACCGTCGGGTAAAGATACCAGAATTAATCATCACGGATCTCAAGGAAAAGAAGAGCATGTGAGTGAAGGGCAACAGTTCCACGACCCAAGAGCAACCCAATGCCTAACCCAAACCCGGGCTCAAACGGGTAGAAACAAAATGTCGGGCGGGTCGCGCCATAAATGTATAATAGATATAATTTGTATAAATTTGTAATAGTTTAGTATATTATAAATTATTATTCAATAAGTCGTAACGACTTGGTAACTATGGTATAAACGGATAAATCATTTTATAAAAGATATTTTGATAACTTAAAATGATTATGATTGTTAACATCATGAACCTTTTATTTACTAAACGATTCTTTTCTAAACCATAACGTTTTCTCAAACTATTTGGGTTACCGGGTAAAACGCCGAAACAACATGTTGATGTTTTATTTCTTATTTCTCTTTTTATCTTTCATTTTCTTTCTTCTCTTATTCCTATTCGTTTGTCTTTTCTTTTTCGTTTCTTGCTTCTATCTATATGTTTGATTTTCTTCCGCCGACTTCCATCGTCTTACGTGATTCGCTCTCAAACTTATATTTTCTAAAAACCACACGAGAAACAAAACCTTCTATTCAACAACATGAGTATTCCACGAAACGATATTATTATATATACTTTTCGAGTATTATTTCTGAGACATATTATCTAAATAACTAGGTTGTGCTGAGGCTTATCTGCTGTGCTCTACTGTCTGATCATATTTTGATATCTTGCTCTTCCACTACTAAGGTGTGATTCATAGCCCCACTCTTTACTTTTAAATTGCTTTATAAAACCGTGGGGGAGATACATGCTACTTACTTTTTATGAACACAATTGTTTAAACGTATGCTTTCCTGATTATGATGATTATGCTAAGTACCGTTATTGCCGCCAGCAAGTCCCTTTATCATGAACCATTAATCACTTGCGAGTGAATGCGAATATAGTGTATAGGCATATAGGACTGACGCACCCCACTCCGTTGACCAGATAGGCAACATGTGTGTGCTATATTCGAATTACCTAGGTAGATGGCAAACTACCTACTTGAGGGCAAAGTTTGAGATATTATTATAACATCAATGTTATTGATGTTGGTTAAAGTTTTGCGTGTCATGAGCTTAGAAAATTATACGATGCTTACCCGATATTTGTATTTGTTACAAATGTCATCCAGACCTTATAAATATTGTGTTCAACTATTTACTTTCAAACCTATGAATTTCAATCAACCTTTGTGTTGACTTTTTAGCATGTTTATCTCAGGTATTTGTCATATTTCTTTTAATGCTTCGGAGTGGCGTGAAGACTATTGATGGCTATCTACTTTCTTTATCCTTAATAACTACCATTCGTAAAACCTTTAAACTATTTATGTCTTTTGAGTGCTTTGCACTGTTGGGAACCTTTTGACTTTGGTGTTTTGATATGATTTGAATGGTAGTTATTTTAAAACATCTCATATGAGTTCGTTTCTATGATTGTAGCTGTCTTATTGTGAAGTAACCCCCAAACCCTTATTTTCCGCTGCTAATTATACTTTTATTCCGCTGCAAAAACCTATATTTTTCCCAGGGTGTTACATGATCAGAAGCCATTTCTTCTACTTTGTCGAAGTGAACATGGATTGTCTCTTGTATCAACTTTGTTCTCTGGTTGTAAATAAGATATGCCCTTGATTGTGTAGAATATCCAAGGAAATTTCCTATATCCCCTTTTTCTTTTAGCTTTCCAGTGTCTTCACGATCATTAAGAGGGTAACAGCGACAACCAAACGGGCATAAGTATTTTACATCGGGTTTGCGTTTGTCAAGGATGTGATATGGAGTTTTGTTGAATCGTTTATAAATGATAGATCGGTTTTGTGTGAAACAAGCGGTTGACACTGCTTCAAACCATAAATTTAATAGAAGGTTTGCGGAGGTTAGCATTGTTCTTGCAGCTTCTACTAATATACGGTTTCGTCTTTCAACTACACCATTTTGTTGAGGAGTGTAAGCTACAGATCTCTGATGAGTAATGCCAATAGAATCAAAAAAGTTCTGAAGAATCTGATTCGTGAACTCCGTTCCATTGTCTATTCTTACGTATCGGACTTGAGCTAGTAGACCAACTTGTACTCTTTTGATGAACTTGATGATTACATTTGGAGTTTCAGCTTTAGAAACAAGGAAATGAACCCAAGTGAACCGTGAGTAGTCATCCACAATAACCAAAATATATTTCTTTCCATTTCTGCTGACAACGCACATCGGACCACACATATCCATATGCAATAAATGCAATGGAGAAACAGAAGTAGGTTCGGATTTGGATTTGAGTGTTGCACGTGTCATTTTCCCTAATTCACACGCTGAACAAAGATGATCTTTCTTGAATGATAGTTTTGGCAATCCTCTGACTAGGTTGTTTTGAGCAAGGTCGTTTATAGTTCTGAAGTTCAAGTGAGAGAATCGACGATGCCATAGCCAGGCTTGTTATGATGTAGCTTTTGCAAGCAAACCAATCGGTTTTGGTGATGTAATTTACTTTAAGACCTAAATATGAAATATATTGTGAGCACTACAATGTAACTCCTTTAAGTGATAGCTATATACTGTGAGCACTACAACGTAACTCCTTTGACAAATATAACTAGATAGCCAAGTCTAATCACTGTGAATACGCTCGAATAAGGATCATCAAACATCGTGCATCCAACCAACCCCGAGATATTTGAGATACTAAGTACACGAACCCGTAAATTAACACACCAACCGAGTGACCATAGCTTCTCAAATTTCTACCGATCTCGTAGCACAAACTTATCCCAAAAAATTGTCAAACCCCGTAAGTTTTATTTGTCGAAAGTCCAAGTCCAATTTTAATCCAATAATAAGTCCAACATTAAGCCACAACCACGTACTAATAAAATTAGGATAGGGCCCACTAAGTTGCTTAATTGATTTTGCATTGCATATAGGCATAGACCAGTTTTCTTGCATATGTGTTTTCGACATCTTGAAAGTTTTAAGATACTTTAGTAACCTTCTTAGGAATGGAAACTAAGTTGGTTGATTATGTGCGTTGAAAGATATTGTCTTACACAATTATTTTTCCAAATGTTTAATGTAGAAAATATATCACCACAAAGTATTTAACACTTTCATTAAATCCGTGACATGATCTCTAAAACATTACATCTTTTTGTCTTGCTTGACCATGGGTTTCCTAAACAAGATAAATGTGACAAATCATAATTTCAGGTCATTTTCCAAACCTCGACAATTTACAATCACATTACATTCATCATTACTATTCATCATCCATCACATTCACTATTCATCATTTTTGAAGTCAGTTTGCGACTTTGAGATGTTTTTAAAAAATTTACTATTCACGAAACACTATTCATTCCCGGAGGGAAATCACTATTCATGGTTATCATTCATCCTTTCATAAACTAGGCTTACGGGTATTCAAAATTTGCGTAACCATTATGGTTTAGCTGCGTATCCATGAAACATCATTAAGGACACATCATATACACTAGAGTAGTCTACATATCATCAGTAACATCATCTCATATTAGGTCATGCACGGGTTTGCATAATTTCCATTAACGTATGTTTATTTATTTAATAAACGTTACCACTCAGTCATTTACTACGAATAATATACCCGACACTCCAGACTATGATCCTAATATATTTTCACACTCATTATAATGATATAAAAATTATATTATTAGTTTACCCGGTGTTTTGAAACTATTTACTATATTTACCGTTAAAAGCTTATAACAACGACAGTTTGCGAAATTTCAACACGACAACTATTTGAACACCCGATTCTTGCAAGGAATGTGATTTTATAATTTTTACAACTTCGTCATACTTTATTTTGTTCCGTCAAAATTTATTTCTAGCTAACTCGGTACCCGGTAACACCTAATACACATCTATAACTAACTAAATCATACACTTTGGGGACAAGTTCATTAATTAGCCCCAACCTTCCCCCTTTCCCTTGTTTGCCGCCCCCTTCCCTGCCCCCCCTAGGTCCAAAATAGCACTTGATTGTCTTGACCAAATTAATACTAATAGATATTATACTTCCAATATTTCATTAACACATTCATATAACCAAAATCAACTAGTAAAGTTTTCTCTCATCCTGTCCCTCTCTTATATGGTTCGGCCAAGAATAAGAAACAAGAAGGAGTTCACCAAAAATTTACATACAAGGACTTTAAGAGTGGCAATCCCGTAAAATTCAAAGGCACTGAAGGAGCCACTGCTATGATCCGTTGTTTGAGAGACGAAACTGTATTTCTTCTATGCAATTGTCCAGATGACAGCAAGGTAAAGTTCGCTACCAGTACACCCGTTTATGAAGCTATGTCATGGTGGAATTCTTATGCACAGCCTATTGGTATGGAAAATGCTTACAAACTCACGTGGGAAGAATTCAAGAAGCTACTGAGTAAGAAGTTTTGTCCACGCACCGAGGTGAAGAAGTTAGAAACAGAGTTTTATGAGTTGGTGACTATAGGTAATGAGATCGAAACCTACATCAGGAGATTTCAAGAGTTGGCCGCGCTATGTCCAACTATGGTTCCAGATAACGAGAAGTTGTTAGAAAACTTCATTGGTGGACTACCACACAGCATCCGTGGGGATGTAATTTCTTTTGATCCACACACACTGACGAAGCAATCAGAATATCTTAGAAGCTTATGGCTCAAGTAGTGAAGAAGGGAACTACTGTCAACAACAACGATAACCACAATAACTAACAATAACAACTCCAACAACTACCGAAACAACAACACTATAACAACAACCGAAACAATACCAACCATAATAACAACAACAACAACAACAAGAGAAGGTGGGACAACAATCAGAGTGGCAATGCTACTCAACCACCACCAAAGAGACAAGAAGTTGCAAAGGCTTATGCTGCAGGCTCAACAGAAAAGAAAGGTTACAATGGTACCTTACCCAAATGCAACAAGTGTCAAAGTCATCATAACCCTGGGAATTGTCCTAATCCTTGTGGGAACTGTAAGAAGGTTGGTCATTCGACCAGAGATTGCAAGATTCCAATTGTGGCTGATAATCAGAGACCCCCATTGACATGTTTTGGCTGTGGAGAGAAAGGACATTTCAAGAGTGACTGTCCAAAAAGGAAGAATCAAGGAAACGGGAACCAAGGTGGAACAGCTAGAGGAAGAGTTTATGTTATAGGAGGAGAAGATGTCAAGGAGGACCCGAATGTTGTCACGGTACGTTCCTATCATATCATTATGCCCTTATTGATTCAGGAGCCGATAAATTGTCTACAATTTCACCTTTACAAAATACAACCACTGACACTCCCTACCACATCGAACTAGCTAACGGTAGTTTAGTTGGCACCAACACCATTGTCCGTGGTTGCACACTCAATTTCCTAAATCACCCATTCAATATAGACCTCATGCCCGTAGAACTTGGAAGTTTCGACGTCATCATCGGTATGGATTGGTTATCCCGACATCAAGCAAGAATCATTTGTGATGAGAAAGTTGTTCATCTTCCTTACGACGGCGAAACCTTGATCATTCGTGGTGAACGAAGTGGGACTAGACTCAGTATCATATCATGCGTCAAAACCGAGAAATACATAAAGAAGGGTTGTTATGCTTTCTTGGCACACATAACAGAAAAGAAGTCGGATGAGAAATGACTTAAAGATGTACCGATTGTCCGAGATTTTCCAGAAGTCTTTCCCGAAGACTTGCCTGGATTACCGCCTACTCGCCAAGTAGAATTTCAGATTGACTTAGTGCCAGGAGCTGCACCAGTCGCACGAGCACCTTATCGACTAGCACCCTCAGAAATGCAAGAGTTGTCTAACCAGTTGCAAGAGCTCTTAGACAAAGGATTCATTAGGCCAAGTTCCTCACCCTGGGGAGCACCGGTCTTGTTTGTGAAAAAGAAGGATGGATCTTTCAGGATGTGTATAGACTATCGGGAGCTAAACAAGTTAACAGTGAAGAATCGTTACCCACTTCCCAGAATAGATGATTTGCTTGATCAGTTGCAAGGCTCTAGTTTTTACTCAAAGATCGACTTGAGATCAGGCTACCATCAGCTCAGAGTTCGGGAGGAAGATATCCCGAAGACAGCATTTAGAACTCGTTATGGTCATTATGAGTTTCAAGTAATGCCGTTCGGATTAACCAATGCACCTGCGGTATTCATGGATCTCATGAATAGAGTATGCAAGCCGTATCTGGATAAGTTTGTGATTGTATTCATCGACGACATTTAGATTTACTCGAAGAGCGAAGAAGAGCACAGAGAACACCTCAAAACGATCTTAGGGCTACTCAAGAAAGAGAAATTGTATGCTAAATTTTCGAAGTGTGATTTTTGGATCCGAAGAGTACAATTTCTTGGTCATGTCATTGATAGTCCAAGGATTACAGGTTGACCCTACAAAGATCGAGGCTGTTAAAGATTGGGCGACGCCCAAGACTCCAACAGAGATTCGTCAATTCTTAGGACTTGCCGGATATTATAGAAGGTTCATTGAAGGGTTTTCTAAGATAGCTAAACCTTTGACCAAGTTGACACAGAAGAACCAGAAATACGAGTGGGGAAAGAAGCAAGAGTCCGCTTTTCAGTTATTGAAGCAAAAGCTTTGCAGTGCGCCAATTTTGGCACTACCCAAAGGGATTGAGAACTTCGTGGTATATTGCAATGCTTCACACAAAGGACTTGGAGCAGTGCTAATGCAGAACGAGAAGGTGATAGCTTATGCTTCTCGACAACTTAAGACTCATGAGAAGAATTACACCACTGACGACTTAGAGTTGGGTGCCGTGGTTTTCGCACTCAAGATTTGGAGGCACTACCTCTACGGTACTAAGTGTGTAGTGTTTACCGACCACAAGAGCTTATAGTATATACTTGATCAGAAGGAACTTAACATGAGACAGCGTCGTTGGTTGGAATTGCTTAGTGATTACGATTGTGAGATTCGATATCACCCAGGAAAGGCTAATGTTGTGGCAGATGCCCTTAGCCGGAAAGAACGACTCAAGCCTTTGAGAGTTAGATCATTGGGAATGACAATCATTTCACCTTTACCATCACCCGAGGCTCAAAGGGAGGCACTCAAGGAAGAAAATCGACCAAATGAGAAACTCTATGGAATGCCAGAGAATGCAAATGGCTTTGTAAAGAGAGCAGACGGAGTATTATGTTTCAAGGATAGAAGTTGGATACCTCTCTATGGCGGGATACGAGAGTTGATTATGCATGAGTCGCACAATTCGAAGTATTCCATTCACCCAGGTTCTGATAAAGATGTATCAGGATCTCAAGAAACTTGATTGGTGGTCGAATATGAAAGAAGAGATAGTTACATATGTTAGCAAATGCATTACTTGCGCTAAGGTAAAAGCCGAATACTAGAAACCATAGGATTACTTCAGCAACCAGAAATTCCCCAGTGGAAATGGGAACGCATTACAATGGAACTTCGTCACTAAACTTCCCAAAACATCAGGCGGTTACGATGCTATTTGGGTAATCGTTGATCGTCTCACTAAATCAGCCCATTTCATACCAATCAGAGAGACTTATTCTATGGATCAGCTTACCAGACTTTACGTCAAGGAAATAGTTCAAAGCACGGTGCACCAATCTTCATTATTTCCGACAGAGATAGTCGCTTTACTTCAAACTTTTGGCAGTCATTACAAGATTCATTTGGAACCAAATTAGACATGAGCACTGCCTATCATCCTCAGACTGATGGTCAGAGCGAGAGAACGATTCAAACATTAGAAGATATGCTCAGGGCATGCGTGATTGATTTTGGAAATGGTTGGGCTAACCATTTGCCACTGATCGAGTTCTCTTACAACAATAGCTATCATACCAGCATAAAAGAAGCACCATTCGAGGCACTCTATGGTCGAAAGTGCCGGTCCCCTGTTTGTTGGGCCGAAGTTGGTGAAGCACAACTCACTGGTCCAAAATGGTTCGCGAAACAACAGAAAAGATAATCCAGATCTGAGAAAGACTCCGAACAGCCAGAAGCCGACAGAAAAGTTACGCTGACATTAGACGCAAACCATTAGAATTCCAAGTTGGCGACAGAGTCATGTTGAAGGTCTCGCCTTGTAAGGGCATGATACGATTCGAAAGCGCGGAAATTGAACCCGAGGTACATTGGACCATTTAAGATTTTGGAAAGAATTGGTCCAGTGGCATACAGACTTGAGCTTCCGTCAGAGCTCAGCAGCGTACATAACACATTTCATGTTTCGATCCTCAAAAAGTGTCTTTCAGATGAATCCCTCATAATTCCATTAGACGAAATTCAACTCGACGATAAGCTCAATTTCGTGGAGGAACCAGCAGAAATCATGGACCATGAGGTCAAACAGTTGAAGCAGAGTCAAATTCCTATCGTGAAAGTTCACTGGAATTCTCGAAGAGGTTCCGAGTTTACTTGGGAGCGGGAAGACCAGATGCGACTCAAATATCCACATCTTTTCACAGAGTCCACTCCAGAGACCAACACTAACTGAATTCAGGGACTGAATTCCTTTTAGGGTGGATGACTGTGACAAATCGTAATTTCAGGTCATTTTCCAAACCTCGACAATTTACTATTCATCATTTCACTATTCATCAATCACTATTCATCATTTCACTATTCATCATTTTTGAAGTCAGTTTGCGACTTTGAGATGTTTTCAAAAATTTTACTATTCACAAAACAATATTCATTCTCGGAGGGAAATCACTATTCATGGTTATCATTCATCCTTTCGTAAACTAGGCTTACTGTATTCAAAATTCGCGTAACCATTATGGTTTAGCTGCGTATTCATGAAACATTATTAAGGACACATCATATAGACTAGAGTAGTCTACATATCATCAGTAACATCATCTCATATTAGGTCATGCACGGGTTTGCATAATTTCAATTAACGTATGTTTATTTATTTAATAAACGCTTACCACTCAGTCATTTACTACGAATAATATACCCGACCTCCAGACTATGATCCTAATATATTTTCACACTCATTATAATGATATAAAAATTATATTATTAGTTTACCTGGTGTTTTGAAACTATTTACTATATTTACCGTTAAAAGCTTATAACAACGACAGTTTGGAAATTTAAACACGACAACTATTTGAACATCCGATTCTTGCAAGGAATGTGATTTTATAATTTTTACAACTTCGTCATACTTTATTTTGTTCCGTCAAAATTTATTTCTAGCTAACTCGGTACCCGGTAACACCTAATACACATCTATAACTAACTAAATCATACACTTTGGGGACAAGTTCATTAATTAGCCCCAACCTTCCCCCCTTTCCCTTGTTTGCCGCCCCCTTGCCCCCCCCCCCCTATGTCCAAAATAGCACTTGATTGTCTTGACCAAATTACTACTAATAGATATTATACTTCCAATATTTCATTAACACATTCATATAACCAAAATCAACTAGTAAAGTTTTCTCTCATCCTGTCCCTCTCTTATATGGTTCGGCCAAGAACAAGAAACAAGAAGGAGTTCACCAAAAATTTCAAGACTTAGTATTTCAAGTCTAATTAGTATCCTAGTTAAGGTTTTGAAATAAAAACCTCAAGGATAATTAAGTATTTTTGCAACAAAAACTCATCAAACCTCAAGTAAGTTTCTAAATAAAATTTCTCTACTCTTTCATACTTCCATTTACTATATTTTGATGTTCTAGTAGCAAATCATGCAAATGTACATATGTTATATACCACTTAATAATTACTATCTCACTAAAATGGATTTAAAGAATTTTTCTAGTAATCTTATGAGCTCCACTATTTTTGGTGAAGATTAGGAACCCATGACACCCTAAGAAGGTGTATGGTAGGCTTAGAATAGTTGATGAGGTGCTGTCCATTTTTGTAAATTCTGGAAAAATCAGTAGACCATGGATTATTTTGGTTTATATATTTAGAAAATACACTTAAAAACGAAACCGTGGCCGCTGGAATGAGCAAAAACGAGCTTACGACGAGAAAGATACGTTAATTCTAAGTTTGACGACGAAAACTATTTTCTGAAAATAAGTGTGCTGTTGCACGATTTTCCATGGGTAAAACGAGGCGTTGGACGCGATCTAGACGAGCCGACATACCAAGAATCTATTAGTTAGCTGTAATACGAAGCCGAGGACATAAAGAACGTAGAAAATGAGCTTATAACGACCAAGATACAAGCGTTTAAAAACGACGTTCACCAAACATTTTTATCAGCTTTTCATTTAAAATATTTCTAAGTCTAAAACTGTTTTTGCGAGACACCATGTTGAGAGCCGTTTTTCTCATTGATCGAGACTCGTATGGACAAAATTTCGATGATACGAATTCAAGATATTGTTACAAGGTTTCTAAAAACGCCGAGCTTATTTCTAACGATCAATGTACACCGTTTTATGACTAGTTTTGCGAGGCCATTTAGTCATTTTCTAATAGTGGTTGAAAAATATTAAATTACGACGTAAAACTCTATTTTTCCACTATTGTTATCATAGCTATTGCATCAGGTGAGTTTTCATAGCCCCGTTTTCAATTGATTATTTAATTTCTAAACTCTCGGGGGAGAATACATTGCACCATTTTTACATACGGACCAAAGTATCAAAATTCATTTACATTGCTTAAGTTACATCATTGCCCAGATTAAAGCCCCCTTTTATTATCATGAATCGTTAATTACGGAGTAAGCGAGAGTGAGTGAATAGATCTATTGAGGGTGACGCCCCCGTTCGGGTTGGTAGCGCCAACTAGTCATACGAACGCATTTCATTTGAATCATATTAGAGTGTCTGGCAAAACACTCAGCTTGGGGCATTCATTTCAGTCTAGCTTCGGGGTCATGAGCTTAAGAGCTAATGTATTATTTTATGTGGCATTTATGTCATCTCACTTCATACTTGTGGTTATCGTAGGAACTATTCATTTACATAAACCTATGATTCTCACCAACATTATTGTTGACCATTTTTAGCAATGTATTTTCAGGTAATTAAGGTATTCGCATCATGACCTACATATGGACATATTTTGGAGTCGCGGTGACGACGCGTCTCACTTGTATTTTATGCACTTACTTATCGTTTGATTGTAACAAACTTATTTCCGCAAACTCTAATCAACTTTTGGGACCTATGTTTTGTATACTCTGAATGTTTTCTGAAATCAAACAATGTATTTTTATAACGACACTTTAGGTCGTTCATTATAACTGTAACTTTGATGCTATGGCAGTCGCGCCCCCAAGTGTTCCATTCCGTTGCAAATCAGATATTTGGGGGTGTGACAATAAAAGATCGTATTAATACATTAGTATTTAAGTAAAAGAAAATGTATTAAACTTGCACTGATCTAAACACACACACAAAATGTTCTAAACATTTAGTATTTTACGTATGTTGTATAAAAATGGTTAAGATAATTATTTTTATACTCATGATATGTCAAAAACTAAGAATATTATACTTAATAATATAAATAGTTTTTCGCAAATAATAATAAATGACAATATCGAAGTAGTAAGTTAATATGTCATTAACCTCACACGTACAACTAGTATTATAAAAAATGGAACACATTCCTTAAATTTTTATTTTCTTTTTAAAAGGAGTGATCGTGAGGGTCAAGAATGATTTCGAGTACATATCAATTCATTATTCAAATTATGATTGATATCATCATCGAATCTAATTGACAAGTTTTCGAGTATGGACATGAAATTGGAGTCATTATTTGTCTAGCTTCAAGATAATATCAAAATTTAACGAAATATATTATCTTGAATCTACATACTCAATCACACTCGGTTGTTATGAAAATAATGACGTCCTCTCAAGACGAAAATAATATGCATCATATCATAACTCACACTTGTGTTGAAGATGCCATATTGAGTCTTCTTGTCCAATGGTTGTGTTCCAAACATTAAACTAATATGTTTAAAAAGATGCATAAAATACACAACTAAGTAGGATTGACAACTTGGATGTTTCATCCGAAATATTCAAGTAATTTACTTTGCAATGCAATTAGTAAATGTGTCATTTCTGAAAAACCAAACACGAGCAAACAAACAACATATGTAAAGTTTGCTCATCAACGACTCAACACTCAAAATCACATGTCAAGTAAAAGTGTCACACATAATATGTTATTAACTATTATGTACGTCATCAATCTTCGAGAAGATCACATGTATTTCTCATATCAAAAGATTGACAAAGGATAATTTATATCATATGCATCTCATTCCCTTTGTAACATGAATGGTTGTGTTACAAGAGAATACATTGCATCTTGTTAACAAATATAGGATATTAGATTTGAATAATAACCCAATACAACATGTGTCATTGCATAAACAAGTAAAATTGGTCATACACTAAAATACTTGTTTTACTAAGCATTCGTAAGAGTGATAAGTTTCCTCTTAGAAAAGCATATTTGTTGAAAGATACAATATGTCTCATTTCAATCATACATCATATAATACTCACAAGATCTATTGAGGTAAGTAACTTTTACTAGATTCTTTTCTCAAGATATGCAAAGGAGCATTCTTGAAACACTCTCGATGTAGTAGATTCTACATTGTATCACATTAGAGCATCTCTTGGTTCTAGAAAACCAAATCATGTTAAAATAACATGTAACAACTCAACAAACAAAGATGTCGTCCAAGAGATCATGAAATGCACCATCTAAACCAAATAACTCTAAATCTCAAACACGAAATTGAAACATTGTGCTTTCCTTTGTTAGGATATTGTGTAAGACATGTCGTCTTCATTAATCGGCTTTTAAAATATGGCTAGTTGAGTCATATTAGGCCATGTATTAGCGAAATAAGCTAATATCATTTTTGCTACACTTCGATAGGCAAATATGGGAATTTGAATTTTTCTAACATGAGAATGACTACTGGACAACCTATCGCACTAGAAATTCAATTTGACCTAACGGTTGAATTGCTTCCAGGAGAGAAGTTGGGTTCGTGGTATAACCCGTAAAAATGTTCGTGTTTAGCATGAATTGAGCACTACTAGTGATTGTCTCATACTCATTCTCTATCTTGAAAATTTTTCATTCCTACATTTGACTAAAGATAGTTTACATTGGTGAACCTTATCTCTCATTAGGATTTCATTTTTGTTAGGAATTAAATGTTCAAGGAATTGGTTTTGTATTAGTACTGCTGAAGAATAACACTAACAGTACTAATGGAGTTAGTACTGCTAGTGCAAATATTAGTACCGCCAAAGTTAAAGATTGAAGACTGCTAAAGATATAACTAACAGTACTAACTGCTGAGTTAGTACTGCTAGTATAAAAGATGATACTACTGAACTGATTGAAGACTGAAGATTAGTACTGCTCATGATGACGTGTTAAAGGATAAGTATAGAATAGATTTCATGTATATCTTATGTAGTTAGAATTATACGGATATTCTGCATGTTTAGAATATCAATACTTATCTTGTAAAGGACTCCTTGTGTTATAAAAGGAGTTCCTAGGTTAGATGTTTAGATGTATGTTTTTATTAAGCTTCAAGGTTTTGTAAACCCTAGTGATAAGCAAGATCACTCGTATTATATCTAATAATATTAAAGCGTTTGGTGATATTCATTTTTCATATAAAACTGTTTATTGCTGTTACATTGCACAAATCTTCTAAGCATCGTATAGTAGATTCCGCATACTATTTTGTATACACTCAAAGTATCCTCAACACAAGTCAAGTGTGTTTAGATCCTCTCATGTGGTATCAGAGACAGGTTTCTGATACTTTTATTTAGAAGATACTTTTTTGAAGAACTCTTTATTCCCTACAAAGACGATGGACATGGAGACTACTCAGACCAACACTGCTGCAAAGTTGCCTATGCTCAAACAGAATGATTTCGAGATGTGGAGGCTAAGGATAGAACAGTACTTCCAAGTGCAGGATTATGCACTTTGGGAAATCATAGAGGATGGGAACTCCTTCAAACCATCAACAACTGAAACAACAGTTGATGGTTAGACAAAGACAACTGTGAATACTTCTCCTGTTATAGTAGAAGAAAAGCTGTAGAAGAAGAATGATGTTAAAGCAAGGAGCTTGTTGCTGATGACCATCCCTAATGATCAACTTCTGACATTCAGAAAATACAAGGATGCCAAATCCTTGTTTGAAGCAATAACTACCAGGTTTGGTGGTAATGAGGCAACCAAAAAGACACAGAAGACCTTGCTGAAGCAGAGCTTTGAGAACTTCAGTGCTACTAGCAATGAATCTCTTGATCACATGTTCAACAGGCTACAAAAGATAATCAGCCAACTGGCTGTATTAGGTGTTGAGATTCCTCAAGAAGACCTTAATTCCAAATTCTTAAGAAGTTTACCTGCTGATTGGTACACTCATGTGGTTGTCTGGAAGAACAAGCCAGAAATCGACACAATGAGCCTTAATGATTTGTACAACAATTTTAAAATTGTTGAACAGGAAGTGAAGAAGTCTGGAAGTTCAAGTTCAAGCTCTGGGAACATGGCATTTGTGTCATCTCCCAGTAATATCAGTCCAGATGAGGTGAATGTGGCTTCAGGAGTTAGTACTGCTAACCCTAATGTTAGTACTGCTAGTTCATCAACTAGTACTGCTGGAATAAGTGACACTACATTCTATGCTTTCCTAACCAGCCAAGCCAATGGGTCTATGCTATCACATGAAGATCTTGAACAGATAGATGAAGATGATCTGGAAGAGATGGACTTAAAGTGGCAGGTTGCATTGCTAAGTATGAGAGCCAAGAAATTTTGGCAGAGAACTGGGAAGAAGATCACAATCAGTGGTAATGATATAGCTGGTTTTGATAAATCTAAGATGGAATGTTTCAACTGTCACAAGTTGGGACATTTTGCTAGAGAATGCAGAAGACCAAGGCAGCAGGACAACAAAAGCAAGGGGTATGGGAACAAGCCTGAACCAAGGAAGGATGTAGAAGTGGAAGAGCCTTCTTCCAAGGTAATGGTTGCTATTGATGGTCTCAATATGATTGGATCTTCATGGCTGATGAAGAAGAAGCACCAACTGAGATGGCACTGATGGAATTTTCTGACTCAATGGTACATTCAGTAAAGAGTTGTTCTAAATATTGTTCTGCTTTAAAAGATTATGAAACATTGAAAAAGCATTATGATGAGCAGAGAGTAGAGCTAAATCAAACTAACTATAATTTATCAAATCATAAAAGAGGTTTAGCTGTCTTAGAAGAACAAATTTTGTTTTATAAGAAAAATGAGTCTGTCTTTTCAGAAGATATAGTTGTGCTTAAAAGAGACATGGCTCATAAAGATGCTGAGATAAGTGTGCTTAGAGCTGAGTTAGAAAAGATCAAGAAAGCAAAATATAACATACAGTTAAGTGTAGACACTCTAGAATATGCATCTAAGGGAGTTAATAAGATCATAGAGTGTCAACTGGTCAATAAATCTGAGTCTGGGTTAGGTTACAAAACTTGTCCACCTACACATAGAGGAGTACCTTCACCCCAGGTATTGACTTAGAACACACATGTTTAGCTGAATTTCAAGAGCCAAAATTAAAATATGGATCTAAGGCTAAAGAAAATGTTAGTTTAAATAAACTTGATGAAGTAAATGAATATTTTGAGAGTGTCAGTGACACCTCTCTTGTTGAGGAAAAGGTGTCAGATGATAAGAGTAACTCAGATGCTCCATTATTGAAGGTTGGGAATCTGATGATGAGGATCAGGTTGAGTCCAAACCTGAGATAGTAAAGCAAAAGGAAACTGATGTTCCGAAGGTGGTCAAGATAGAAACTGTTACACCTAGAAAACAAGTAAAACAAGCAAGGCCAACAGTTAGATATGCTGAGTTATATAGGTCCACAAATAGGTCTCAATGCTCTAGGGGAAACCAGAGAAAATGGAACAATCTTAAGTCCCAACAACTAGGCACTGAGTTTGTCATGTACAATAAGGCTTGCTTTTCTTATGGTAGCTTTGACCACCTACAGGCTTTTTGCAACAACCATCAAGGGAAAAAGGGTGGTTACAGGGAATACAAGGGTGCCTGGGAATACAAATGAAAGGGTGAACATAAATAGTTTTTCAAGAAAAACTCACCATAATGTTAACAGTTATATGACTCCCAAAGCAATTTTAATGAAGTCTGGCCTTAAACCAGTTTGTACTGATAGACCAGCAGTTAGTACTGCCAGACCAATCAAGACTGTTTACCCCAAACAAACAGTTTCAAGTGCTAAATCAACTTCAAGTTTTTCTAAAATAGCACAACAAACTGTTCACAGCCCTCTTTACAAGAAAGCAATGTTTCATAACAAATTTTGGAATCAAAAAGTTAAAACTGCTAAGCCAGCAGTTTATACTGCTAGACCAGCAGTTAGTACTGCTAGGCCAAGAAACACTGCTAGGGAAAATGAGGTAAATGCTGTTAAGGCCTCAGCATGTTGGGTATGGAGACCTATCAAACACAATTGTGCATCAATAACAATGAAGAAATATGATTACATTGATGCACGAGGCAGATCCAAGTCAGTAATGGCTTGGGTCCCTAAAGGAAACTAATTTCCTTTATTTTATGTGCAGGGACATCTACAACAAGATGATGAAGAAGATCAAGGATATGCTGATAGTGGATGCTCTAGGCACATGACTGGGAACATGTCCTACCTCTCATACTTTACACCTATGGATAGAGGATATGTTACCTTTAGGGGAGAATTGGTGCAGAATTACTAGTAAAGGTACTTTGAAAACGGTAAACTTGACTTTGAAGATGTGTATTTTGTGCAGGAACTCAAGTATAATCTCTTTAGTGTCTCACAAATGTGTGACAAAAAGAACAAAGTTCTTTTTAAAGACACTGAATGTCTTGTTCTTTCTCCAGACTTTAAGTTACCTGATGAAAGTCAGGTACTACTTAAGGTTCCTAGAAAGGGCAATATGTACAATGTTGACATGAAGAAAATTGTTCCTAAAGAGGCTCTCACTTGTCTTGTAGCAAAAGCACATTGGATGAGTCAATGCTTTGGCATAGGAGACTTGGTCATGTTAACTTTAAAACCATAAATAAGATTTTTAAAGATGGTTTAGTAAGAGGATTGCCTCAAAAACATTTTGAAAATGACCAAACTTGTGTTGCCTGTCTCAAAGGCAAACAACACAATGCTTCTTGTAAGCCCAAGACCCAGAACTCTATTACTCAACAATTATTTATGCTTCATATGGACTTGTTTGGTCCTACTTCAGTGAGTAGTATACAGCATAAGAAATACTGTCTTGTGGTAACTGATGATTATAGTAGGTTCACATAGGTTTTCTTTCTAGGATCTAAGGATGAAACAACTAGCATTCTTAAGACTTTTATAACTAAAATAGAAAACCTAGTTGATAAGAAAGTGATAATCATCAGGTGTGACAATGGGACATAATTTAAGAATAGAGTTATAGATGAATTTTGTAGAGAAAAATGTATTAAGAGAGAGTTTAGTGTAGCTAGAACTCCTCAGCAGAATGGTGTTGCTGAAAGGAGGAATAGGACACTAATAGAGGCTGCTAGGACCATGTTAGTTGATTCTAAACTGCCCATCACTTTTTGGGCTGAAGCAGTTAATACTGCTTGTTATGTACAAAATAGAGTTTTAGTGGTCAAATCTCACAACAAGACACCATATGAACTATTTAGAGGTAGAACACCTACTTTAGGTTTTCTAAGACCATTTGGTTGTCATGTCACTATTCTCAATACCTTAGATTATTTGGGAAAATTTGATGAAAAGTCAGATGAGGGTTTCTTTGTTGGGTAGTCATTAAACAACAAAGCATTTAGGGTATACAACATAAGAACCAGGAAAGTAGAGGAAAATCTGCATGTTCAGTTTTTAGAGAATAAGTCTAATGTTGCAGGTGAAGGTCCAAAATGGCTGTTTGATCTTGATACTCTAACACAATCTATGAACTATGTGCCAGTTGTTGCAGGAACATATTCTAATGATTTTCCAGGTTCAGAAGATAGTGTTAATACAGGTGAACCAAGCATGAAGAAAGAAAATGATCAAGATCACATACTGATGCCAATTTAGAATAGTGTTGATCCATTTTCAAAGGCTGCTGAACCTTCTAATGATGCAAACAAGAAGGGGTCTGAAGATGAAAACAAGGAAGGTGGTGTTGAAGAACAAGAGAACTCTGAAAACAGTACAAATGGGGTTTGTACTGCTGAGCCAAATGTTAGTACTGCTAGGAAATATGTTAATACTGCTAGCCCACCAGTTAGTACTGCTGATGATCTCTCTGAGGATGAAGTGGATCTTAATAATATGCCACTCACTTATCCAGTTCCTACAACTCCACACACAAGAGTTCACAAGAATCACTCCCTGAAAAATGTGATTGGAGATATACAGTCTGGTGTTAAGACAAGAAGGCAGACTATGAATTCAGATCAACAAGGCTTTCTCAGTACAGTTTATGAAGAGAAAAAGCATGAAGATGCCAATACATGTCTGTTTTGTATGTTTTCTCTCACAAGAAGAACCCAAGAACATACTGAAGGCCCTACAGGATTCAAGCTGGGTGGAAGCTATTTAAGAAGAACTTCTACAGTTCAAGATTCAAAAGGTTTGGGTGCTGGTTGATTTGCCTAAGGGTATGAGGGTTATTGGTACAAAGTGGATTTTCAGAAATAAGAAGGATGAAAGGGGGATAGTAATCAGAAATAAAGCAAGACTTGTAGCCCAGGGTTACACACAAGAGGAAGGGATTGATTATGAAGAGGTTTTTGCACCTTTAGCTAGGATTAAAGCCATCAGATCATTCTTTGCTTATGCTTCATTCATGGGTTTTATGGTATATCAGATGGATGTCAAAAGTGCCTTTCTTTATGGTACTATTGAAGAAGAGGTGTATGTTTCTCAACCTCTAGGCTTTAAAGATCCTGAACATCCAGACAAGGTGTACAAGGTGGTAAAAGCTCTTTATGGATTGCATCAAGCTCCTAGAGCCTGGTATGGAACTTTGGCTACCTACTTATTAGAAAATGGGTTTCATAGAGGCAAGATTGATCAGACCTTATTTATCAAGAAGAACAAGGGAGATATTTTGCTGGTTCAGGTCTATGTGGATGACATCATTTTTGGATCCACAAATAAGGAGATGCGCATTAAATTTGAGAAGCTTATGCATGATAAATTTCAAATGAGTTCCATGGGAGAACTCACTTTCTTTTTGGGGCTGCAAGTGAAGCAAAAAGCTAAAGGCATATTTATCAGTCAAGATAAATATGTAACTGAGATATTGAGGAAGTTTCAGTTTACTGATGCAAAAGTAGCAAGTACACCTGTTGATCCAGAGAAACCTTTGCTCAAAGTTACAGATGGTGAAAATGTTGATGTACACACCTACAGGTCCATGATTGGGTCCTTGATGTACCTCACTTCATCAAGACTAGATATTATGTTTGTTGTGTGTGCATGTGCAAGGTTTCAAGTCACTCCCAAAGCTTCACATTTAGTTGTTGTGAAGAGAATCTTTAGGTACCTCAAGGGTCAACCTAAATTGGGTCTATGGTATCCTAGAGAATCTCCTTTTGATCTGGTGGCATACTCAGACAGTGACTATGCTGGTGCTAGTTTGGATAGGAAATCAACAACAGGTGGTTGTCAATTTCTAGGTTGCAGGCTGATATCAAGGTAATGCAAGAAACAGACTATTGTGGCCACTTCTACAACTGAAGCTGAGTATGTGGCTTCTGCTAGTTGTTGTGGTCAAGTTTTATGGATTCAAAATCAGATGCTTGACTATAGGTACAACTTTATGAATACCATGATTTACATTGACAATAACAGTACAATTTGCATTATTAAAAATCCAGTTCAACACTCTAAAATAAAACACATAGAGATTAGGCATCATTTTATAAGAGACTGCAATGAGAAAAAGCTAGTTCAGGTTGTTAAAATTCATACTGATAACAATTTTGCAGATCTACTTACTAAAGCTTTTGATGTTGGAAGGTTTCAATACTTGGTTGCAAGTATTGGAATGCTTAATCCCTAAAGTTTTTAATCTTGGTGTTTTTGTAAATGAAAATGGATTTGTACTGTTAGTTGTGTCAATTAGTACTGCTGTGTATAATTTGTACTGCTAGTGCAAATTAAGACTGTTGTGTTTGAACTGTTAGTCATATTTTATACTGCTATGAAGCAAATGCTTTGCATTTTGTTTTCTTGGTTTTGGACTAACATTTGCAGGTTATGGAGTTTGCAATGTGTGAGAAGCAAGTGGTGGAATGGTTGCTGACATGATTGATTGATGATGGACATAATTTGGGGATCACTTGACAAAGGTTTTATACCTGAGTTGGGAGATTCTTTAAAATTTCTTTCTTTATGATATTTTTTAACATAAGTTGATGGCATCGTTAGTCAGATAGTAACTGATCTAACTCACTCTTTACCATTTTATACTTTTATTAGTATAATGAGTTAGTCCAAGGACATATGGTAAAGAGAACAGCGAGAAAAAGTGAATCTAACACATTTGTGTTAGAGGCAACACCTGCCACGAGCTGGAAACCCTGTCAAGAAAGCTCTTTGAATGAGTTTATCTGATCACAGGCAGTTTTATAACTGAAATTATTGGTTCTCACACAACCAGAGGTTAAATTCAACCGAAATTTGATTAAGTGTCTTTATTTACACTTAATCCTTTCAAAATGTTAGTATGCAGTATTGTTTTAACTAAAAATTGAGTTAATACTGCTGATTAAAAGTTTTTCCAAAACTTAGTACTACTAGGCAAAAGTTAGTACTGCTAGGAAAAACTTTGTACTGCTGGATAGCTGTTTGTACTGTTGAGTCATAACCACTTTTTGAATATAGCCGTTGAGAAAATTCTGGTCAATAACTTTACTTAAGGGTTTCCTAAGTTGGATATTTTTTTACTTTTAATCTAGTTTATTCACTTTCTTCAATCTAAAGTTATCTTTTATTAAAGTCGGTCTAATAGAAACACTAAGAATTCTTATATAAAATCTCAATTCGCTTTACTCAACCTATTTTCTTACCTAATCACTCATATCCCAGCAGTCAAATCACTCTTTTACTGACAATCATGGCCAATTTAACCTTTGTCGACAAATATAACATGGTGGTATATTTGGAGAAAACAGAGGAAGGTACTTTGATGTGCGTTACGGTAGTATATATTATATCCCAATTTCACTCAAATTTTAAAATTTTAAAAATACCTCTTTACCGTTTATCTAAGAAACACATATGAGCAAGTATACTCGTTAGATTGTAGTATTGTTGATGGTAAATAAGGATCGTCCCAAGAGACTACTAGTTTTGGTTTAGGCAATTTAAGAAAGAGCAATAAGAAATAGTACTTAAGACTGTCACGATCGAAAGCACTTAAGAGTAATTAAACGAACAATTGTTTCAAATCAAATCAAGCAAACAACCAAATACTTGTTTAGGAACCATGACTAATCGTGATAGAATTTTGAACATGTTTGGGTGAAACTTAGAAGGCACATGTCAATTTTCACAAGGACCTCTAGTCAATGGGTAATATCAAGAAAATCCATGTTTCTACTAGTTTCACGGGTGAGTCCTTTCGGCCAATTCTCATCCCACTACGCTAGCTCTTTTTGTGATCAAATGTATGAAAAAGATGATTAGTTAAATTAGTTCTTACGAGTCTTTTCAACCCAATCTCGTGATTTAAATATTTCCGAATTCATTTAAAAACTTGCATACTTGATATTCGTCACTAATCAAATACCAATCCATTTGTCACTAACTCTTGGAATTAAACAATATTAGAAATCTTTTCAACCTTTAAATCCAATAATACTTAACCAACAAGTTTTAGAACAAGAATTATATTTAAACAAACTCATGAAAATAATCACTTTTTCTAACCAACTAAACATCCAACATTCATTCGAAAGTCACATCATTCCCAAACAAGCATCACTAATTATTCCATAACAAGCATCATCATAAAACATAACAATGCATTCAACATCAAACGGTCTAACATGATTAATTAAAGTAAATAAAATTACCCAAAAGTAAGAATACAATGAGTAATAAAAGAGTTATAGCACTCCTTAGAGCCTCCAATTGAACTAGGGAATCTTCCACCTCTTCTAATAAGTATCTCCAACGCTTCTACTTGGGACCTTCTTGAGAATGGCAGAGATTATTTAATTCTTTTGGGTTTAGTAAGAAATGTGATCAAGTCCTTATGGTGTAAGGCTTAATTGTAAGTGTTGTATCCAAAATGGATGATTAGGGGTCTTATTTAAGCTTGTAAAACACCCCAAAAACTGTCATATTACTTCAATTATCATAAATGAGAAGGTAATGATCGGACTCAAGCCATTATGGTAGTTAAAGTTAAGAGTTAATGCAACTCTTCATCTTAGAATTCTCTCGACCTTCGGTCTGAAGCATGGACTTTGGGTCTGGACGTCGGCTGAACCTGAGGTCGAATTCCTGAACCTTAGGTCTGGAATGTAAACCTTGGGTCTGAAACCCCAACTTCGACCTTGGGTCTGGAATGTAAACCTTGGGTCTGAAACCCACTTTTGCACATGAATTTCCACTCTAAGCTAGCATGTAACTCCAACTTTTAATACACTTTTTAGCACTTAATCTTGACTTCATCTTTTCATCCTTCTCATGTACAATGGAAATAATCATATCATGAATCAATATCTTTGTTGACGATCTTTTCTTCAATATTTGCTTGATTTTGTAACTTTTCTTCGTCTTTCTTGATATTTCCTTGTACCTAGACTTGAACACATCTTTAACAACTTTTAAGCATAAAACAATCATAAACATAACTAAATAACATATAAAAACACACAAATAACGCGATAAAAAATATGTACAAAATAAGCGTTATCAAATCTCCCACACTTCAGTTTTGCTTGCCCTCAAGCAAAGTAATCTTTAGAAAAATTATTTTTCCAATAGCCACCAATCATGATTTTCTAAAAAATTTCACTAATCTTCCTTGTTACCAAGGCAAAAAGGTCAAAAAGTGATTTTTACTTTTAATATGTGAAATTTAAACAACATACTCGGTCAAGCTAGATAACACAACTAAGCTTCTCACGAAAAGAAAAGAATAATATAATTCACTCACACTCATTTCTTTTGTAGGGGATATATTTCACTCAATTGCTCAGTCGTGATTTCATGTCATACCATAGGCTTGTACAAGTATCAAAACTAATCCAAATCATGTAAGAAATAAATCAATTTATCAAAGAGGACTTTTATTCGGGCTGAAATGTTAGGCTAAGGGTTAATATTAACTTATGCTCCAATAACTACTGCACAAATATAATAGATCGCTAACAACGAATTTTTGATTAGTTGAATAACGGATGGTCACTAGTTTGTACCTTGGTTCACTAACAACGTTACTTACATAACGGATGGTCACCAAAACACGCTCTAGTTCACTAGCGACGTTTTCCAACCTTTCAAAAACCGGATGGTCACTATAATATTCATACAATCGATATCTTCACAAAGCAAAAAGGGTTAGGATAAGACATGGGATTATTTTAGTGGATATAATATACAATAATGAAGTCAAATACCAGAATCACTTGTTGCAAAAAAAAAAAAAAAAAAAAAAAAAAAACAATCGAACCATGTATCCCCAAATGATTATAGCCTTCATAACAATTCTTCCTTCCTCCTTTATTTTATTCATCGATCATCATTCGTATCAAGTCTTAGCTCATTGGCTAATCTTCATAATTGTAGCTCATTGGCTCTTTTCCTTCTCTTCTATCTTTTTTTTTTCTTTTCCCACACTTTGGATGAGCATATACCTCAAAAAATAGAAATAAGAAGTAGCTACCTTCGTCTCCGTAAAAAAGGTATATCCGAAATACAAAGTGTAAGCTCATAATCATCAAAAACTTCTTCAACCCAACAACAAGTAATTCATCGATTCAACTTGACTAAAAAGGGTTAGGTTAAAGGTTAAAGGGCGCAAATACTTTTTTTATTTATTTTTTTGGATGCAACAAAAATGAAAAGATAGGCTCAAAGGGTGTTCTAGGGGTATCTAGCACTAAAATTGAGTGCTAACAAATGGGTCCATAGAGTAGGTGGTTAACTAACTGATGAAGCGAAAAGTGTACCGCTTTTAGGGGGTCATTTAAGCCCTAAATCGTATTTATTTGATCAAATATTGCCCTAAATCGTTCCTTTTGTCATTTTAGGTACTTTGGAGAAGAAATCTGTAAAATGAAGCATTTTGGACGTTTTTGGAGCATAAAAGTGAAGAATTCGACAAAATGCCAAAGCTGCTGGAAAAGTACACGTGACGGCGTCAAGGATTGCTCCTGACGGTGTCACGGCTTGGCAAAAGAGGTGGATATGACAAATACACGTGACGCGCCAGAAAGTTTTACAAAAAAAGTCTGACGGCGTCACCCTTTAAGGTGATCAAGGCCGTCTCATGGTAAGACAAAGAGAGATGGCCATCAGGATTAAAGAGTGACGGCGTCACCCTTAACCTTGACGGCGTCAACCCTTGACGCGCCAGAGAGGATTTTGGAGGATTAAAAAGGGACGGCGTCAAGAAGGCCATCAAGAAACCCTTACCACGGCGAGGTGACGGCGTCACGCTCTATAACGTGACGCTGTCAGATCTGTTTCCTTATATATAGTTTTGCAATTTTTAGTCATTAGTGTGCAACTTTGTGAAGAGAAACCCTAATACGATTTTTCTGCTATTTTTAAGGGTTTTATACCCTTGGATCTCCCATGTTCAATTGAAGATAAGTAATCAATTAATCATTCAATATGTCTATGTGTTGTTTGATTATATCTTGTTCTTGTCTTTTATTTAACATGCTAGGCTAGATTTATCTTGTGTTTGCTTAGATCTAATGAAACCTAACTATTGATTATTGGTTGTTGGTGTGTTATTAATTGTATTGGATGATTGTTTATCGATGTTAGGCTTAAGAAAACTGGCTAACCTCCTATACGGTAACTTGCTTGAACGTCTTAAGAAACATGAACCAATGCGTACTAAGGTTTTTATGGTTGTATTTAATGCATGAGCGAATTCTAGTGATCCCATGTTAGGAGCTTCTTAGCCGGCTCGACATAGGAGTGAAATAGGAGCTTGTAGAGTTGGGGAAGTACGTACGCCACCCCACGATTGGTATTAAGGAATACACCCGTCATCCACGCAATTAATACACACTAATCAACCGGTAAAAGATAGTTAAGGAGTAAGGAAATCTAAGTAAACACATTTCTCTCCATATAAGTTCCACAACCTTTTTATTTTCTGTTATTTTATTTTATTTGCAATTGTAGTTATTTGGGTTAGTTGACTAGCAACTAATTCCGCCCACTCCTTCAAACCCGAGATTTTACTTGCTTTCATAAAAAATATAAAAATACAAAAAGAATCTTCCCTCACCCTTAGACCTATTAGAGTAGTTTTTCAATCCTAACGACACTATTCCCCTAGAGAACGATCAATCCCCCGGTACTTGCCACTACACTATACTACATCGGTCAGGTACACTGCCTGGCGGGGATTGCAAGCCTCTTGAGATCCCTCGAGAGGTAAAACCTGTTGTAAGGTCGCAAAACCACGCATCAAGTTTTTGGCGCCGCTGCCGGGGAATAGTTATTGTTTAGGTTGAATTTTTATTTTATTAGGTCTACTCACTAGATTCCTTTCTAGTGAGATTTTTATTTTATTTTTTGAGGTTTTCTTTAGTCTATCTTTTTTCTTCGTTTCTTTGTTCGTAACCATTACCATCCGACATCATGGAAGGTGGTAATATCCTCGATCCCAACAACCCACCACCACAACAACACCCACCTCCTAGAGTCCGTACCTTAGGAGACTACTCTCGTCCTAGCCACCATGGCTATCGAAACACCATTGAGCTCACTCAAGGAGCCAATGTCACTCCCTTGCGATCCGACACCATCCGGTTGGTGCAAAGCGGATGCGCATTCCATGGACTTCGTTCCGAAGATCCTAATCAACATCTCAAGGACTTTCTCAAAATCGTTGATTCCATAGACCTTGATGTTGCCACTCGAGAGACGACCCGACTGCATCTCTTTCAATTCTCTCTGCGGGACCAAGCTAGTCAATGGCTAGAGCGTCTACCCGCAGTATCCATCACCTCTTGGGATGATCTCACCACTCGTTTCCTTGCTCAGTTTTTCCCACCAGGAAGAACTACCAAGTTAAGGAATGATATCTTGATGTTCCAACAACGTCAAGGCGAAACCCTCTACGAGGCATGGACTCGATTCAAGGACTTACTCCAAAAAGTCCCTCACCATGGCATAGAACTTTGGCTCCAAGTCCAAATCTTCTATGATCACATCAATCTCTCCACGAGGCAAACCATTGACCAATCGGCCGGTGGTAAGCTACGTGATCTAAGTGCGGAACAATCATGGGCTCTCTTGGAAGATCTTGCTCTTTATGACAACGAAAGTTGGAATGATCCCCGTGATTTGAATAAAACGGTCAAGGCAATATCTTTGCCTTCGAACAATTCAAGCACTTCCGACCGTAGGATCATAGAACTTGAAGACCAAGTCAAGTTTCTTATGAAATCCTATGAGGCTCCTAAACCTTCAAGCCAAGTGAACAAAATCTCTTCTTCGTGTAAATTATGTAGTGGTCCCCACGACACTCGTGATTGCATGGAACTCCCCAAACAGGCTTTCAAAGAATTCGCATCCTCGCGAATCGATAAGGCGGGAGATAAGTGGCTCACCACTAATTATGGACCCAAGAATTCCGAAGATAGGTATGAGGCATGGAAGAGTAAGCCAAATTTTAGTTGGAACCAAACGCGAAGCGTATCATTAATTGACTCTCCCCTACTCACCTGGTCTGAACATTATCCTCATCAGCATACGCATAAACAACAAAATCGCGGGGAATCACTGCAAAAATTCATTCTCTCTCAAGAAACACAGCTCTCCAAACTTGAGAATCAATTCAGACAACAGCAAGTTGATATGAACAACAAGGTTGATAACCTGTTAAAGGTTATCAATGATCACATTGCTGGCAGGTCAACTTGTGAGTTGGCACGAGTTAATGAGATCAAATCTGTCATGGTGACTCACCAAACACCCCCTCCTGTAAAAATCAAGCACCCTAGTAAACTCTTCAAACACATATCACAAAACGGAAAAGAAACTAGAGATACTCATACCCCTTCAAAACCACTCCACTTCGTGAACACCATTACAACAATACCTATTCCTAAACCCGACCTGGACCAACAATCAACCGAGAATGTGGACAATGAAATGGAGGGTGAAGTTCCCGAAAAGAACCCCGAGGCGTCCGGCAACTATCTAGACTCACCAAAGAACTCTAGTACAAGAGAGGTGAGTGATGAGGAGGGCTCGAAAGAGAAATCCAAAATGCCTCATGGGCTCCCAGGACTGCTAGACCGCCCCCTGATGGAGGAACTTGAGGAAGAGAAATCCAAAATGCCTCATGGGCTCCCAGGCTTGGCAAAAGAGGTGGATATGACAAATACACGTGACGCGCCAGAAAGTTTTACAAAGAAAGTCTGACGGCGTCACCCTTTAAGGTGATCAAGGCCGTCTCATGCTAAGACAAAGAGAGATGGCCATCAGGATTAAAGAGTGACGGCGTCACCCTTAACCTTGACGGCGTCAACCCTTGACGCGCCAGAGAGGATTTTGGAGGATTAAAAAGGGACGGCGTCAAGAAGGCCATCAAGAAACCCTTACCGCGGCGAGGTGACGGCGTCACGCTCTATAACGTGACGCCGTCAGATCTGTTTCCCTATATATAGTTTTGCAATTTTTAGTCATTAGTGTGCAACTTTGTGAGGAGAAACCCTAATACGATTTTTCTGCTATTTTTAAGGGTTTTATACCCTTGGATCTCCCATGTTCAATTGAAGATAAGTAATCAATTAATCATTCAATATGTCTATGTGTTGTTTGATTATATCTTGTTCTTGTCTTTTATTTAACATGCTAGGCTAGATTTATCTTGTGTTTGCTTAGATCTAATGAAACCTAACTATTGATTATTGGTTGTTGGTGTGTTATTAATTGTATTGGATGATTGTTTATCGATGTTAGGCTTAAGAAAACTGGCTAACCTCCTATACGGTAACTTGCTTGAACGTCTTAAGAAACATGAACCAATGCGTACTAAGGTTTTTATGGTTGTATTTAATGCATGAGCGAATTCTAGTGATCCCATGTTAGGAGCTTCTTAGCCGGCTCGACATAGGAGTGAAGTAGGAGCTTGTAGAGTTGGGGAAGTACGTACGCCACCCCACGATTGGTATTAAGGAATACACCCGTCATCCACGCAATTAATACACACTAATCAACCGGTAAAAGATAGTTAGGGAGTAAGGAAATCTAAGTAAACACATATCTCTCCATATAAGTTCCACAACCTTTTTATTTTCTGTTATTTTATTTTATTTGCAATTGTAGTTATTTGGGTTAGTTGACTAGCAACTAATTCCGCCCACTCCTTCAAACCCGAGATTTTACTTGCTTTCATAAAAAATATAAAAATACAAAAAGAATCTTCCCTCACCCTTAGACCTATTAGAGTAGTTTTTCAATCCTAACGACACTATTCCTTTAGAGAACGATCAATCCCCCGGTACTTGCCACTACACTATACTACATCGGTCAGGTACACTGCCTGGCGGGGATTGCAAGCCTCTTGAGATCCCTCGAGAGGTAAAACCTGTTGTAAGGTCGCAAAACCACGCATCACTAACCGATTCGGCTAGCTAATATATCAATATATGTAAATGGAAGGCCATTTGGTTAAATCCTAAGTTGCCTCTTATCATTTAAATTCATTTATATCACACGAATGTAACCCTACTTTGGAATTCGTAATGCATGACAAGCACAAGTTCTAGAATCAATTCAATCACTGGCACACTCTTAGCAAGAAAATAGAATTTTAGTATAAACATATATGCTTCGAATGATAGGCTCAAATCCTCACATATTTGGTAGAATAGGCTAAAAATGCTCAAGTAATGTTATTAATCCTAAGAACAGATCATTTCACTTAACCGAGATTCGTTAAAAATTTCAAATTGCCATTTTATGCTATTGGAAAATTTTAAGTTGTTTCAATTATATAATCTTTTACGTGTAAAAACAACTACTTCCTAAAGGGCAATAAAACAAATTCCAAAATAGTCACAATTTTTTTTTAAATTGAATAATTTTCACTATTTACTTCCCTCCCCCACACTTAAGTTTTACATTGTCCTCAATGTGAAAAATTAACTTCAAAGTAAAGGAAAGAGTGAAAATAGAATAGTAAATGATATCACCGAGAAATCAAGCGAGATCCATATTTGGTGTTAAACGCATGAGTTGGAAACTCCAAGCTCCAAAATATACCAACCATATAAACGAGCAATGATCTCATGGAATCTTAACCTGAAAAAAAATAAACACACAAACACAAAAACAAAAACAAAGATACTAATAACCAAAATACCTTAAAATCCTAAATAAAGATAATCATAGTTCTAAAACATAAGAATAGTTATAATCCTACATAACGTAATAATAATAAAGTACGAATAAAATAAAAATTTTGTTCATCACATCACATAATCTTGAATGATAATCATAATCATTCATCCTCCATATCGTCACCTTGATAGTCAACCAACGCTCCAAATCCAAATTCACCCGATAACGTTCCCGCTTCATAGCCTTGCGTTCCTACATTAGAATAATACCCCGCAAAAGCTTCCTAGTTAACATTGTACCCCTCATTTCCTTGATTTGAGCTAGATGTCGGGTAAGGTACATGTCCCGATGGATAAGGCGTATATGGGTAAGGGTAAGGTGGAACACTAATTGGTGCATACGTCATTGGGAATGAATAAGTTGGTTCACTCTGCTGTCCAAGGTGGGTAAGAATTGGTGCACAATAATCCATTTGGTGTCCAATCCTCATCATCGTCATGTCTCTCCAAACATCCCTTCTCTCCTCTTGTTGCAAATTCGCATGCCAATCACCCCAACCCGAATTCAACCCCGAAGATTCTCCAATATTTTGTTGAGGTTGTTGTGGTGGTGGTGGTGGGTTGCGAATCACATTGGCAATTTGATCAACCAAACAATATCTATCATCATCAAGCAACTCTTTCAAATTCTTCTTGTCAAGTTTTTCACATTCCTTTATCACCGTTATCTTCTTCATCTCATCGGGTGTATCATATCCCAAACTTTTCCCTATTTTCGTCATATAATGTCCTCCATTTATAAAACCGTGCTCAGTAATTAAAGTCGCTCTTTTTGACAAATAAACTGCCAAAGTCCATAAGACATTCATCTTCTTATTTGGATCCATAATCATTTCAATTATCCATCAAATCCGGTCCATGAACTTTGTCTTAAACTATGTCCTTTATGCACAAATGAGTTCACAATCACTTTATGTAAAAGTCGAGCCATCGGTGAATATATCTCTTTTTCTTTAAATCTCCCACTGTTAGGATCTCCTATCTCATTCCATACCTCCCTACCAACATACTTTGGTGGTTCTTTCTCTATCTTTGAAAGGTGGTCTTCAAACTCTTCATGTTCAAGATCATCATCATCGTATAATCCTAATAACTGCCCAAAATTTGGCAAAGTAAGTGCATGATCGTTCCCACACAACCTAAACCAAATACATTTCTCCTACATAATGTCGCTCACTTCTTGGTTGAAATGGATTGTGGCAAAGAACTCTAGACACCATTCTCTATAGATTTGCTTTTCCTCGATCCTAATTGCGTATTCCAAACTAAAATCTTCAAAAATTCCGTTTTCAGATTCCGTATTAACCTCCCATAACTTCACAAGAGTCTTATTAAGGTTATATTCTTTCATCAAACTCCAACTTACTAGCTTTGGTACCGCAATTTCCTTTCTTTGCAATTTCGCTAACCAGCTATTGTAACAAACTTTTGTCTTCTTTACTTAATTTGCTCCACCTCAAATGTTCACTTGTTACCGGCATAAGATTAACATCTCCTGCTTGACCATGTCGCTTGTACAAAGCAACTATTGGGTTTTCTTCATTTTGACGAATACATTTCTACAAAACAGCCAAAACAAGCACACGAGAAATATTGAAACTTAAGGTTAGAATGTAAGATAAAATAGCAAAACACAACACAAAAAAAAAATAAAAAAAAAAAAAAAAAAAATTAAACAGCATGGCTGGACCGCCGCGGTCGAGAGTCAGACCGGCGGTTTGGCTTTTGAAAGTTTTTACCGAGGCATCAAACCGGACGTCGAAGGTCCGGACCGTCGGTTTGACCTATTTCTAGGTATTCGACCGGCAGTTGGAACTTCCGACCGTCGTTTGCAGTAGCAGAACTTCTTTTTTTCTTTTTCTTTTTTTTTTTTTATTTATTTATTTATTTATATAGCTTATCCACATTCTACTCCTTCTACCATTTGCTTTTTAGTGCTTATTAGTGCTTATTCCTATATCTCCTTCATGTCTTATTTTCAAGAATCTAAGAATCAAAATCAATTCAAACAAAGTAGTGGTCCATATAATCAATCATATAGCACACAAATATTAATTCTTAATCATATACCACAATAAACCCAATCAATCTTGATTAAAAATCCTCAAATTTTCGACATACATAAACCCTAAATCTTAGAACATCAAATTCTCTTTCAATTCTTAACCATTTCATCTAATTCCACTCCAATCAATCCTCTAGTAAACCCATCAAGTAATTTCACTTAATTCGAACTACAGCAAATTTGCCCAATTAAGAACCCTAAAAATCAAATTCGAACTAAGAATAATGCAAAGTAATTGGATGGATGTTACTTACTCTTTTTGATGCCATAGGATTGCTAGAACCTTAATTTGATACTTAACTTCAATCTTGGAATGATGAGAATTGTTGGGGATTGTGGTGTTTTTCTCCTCCTTTTTTCTTTCTTTGGTTTCTTTGCAAAAATATGAAGGCTCAACCGTAGGTTGGGTACTTCAACCGTAGGTTTGGTTCTCAACCGTTGGTTTGCAAAACAAAACCGTTTCAAACAGCTTTTATTTCTTAATCATTTCCAAATCATCACCACAACTCAAAACACTTCCAACATTCCATTTAACTTAAGATTAAACAAGCTACATAAATTAAAAACAACTAAACTTAAACTTAAATATTTCTTATTAATCATTGCTTATAAAGCTTAGGAGCTAAAACACACTCAACTAACAAAGAAATGCAAAACATTATAAGATAATAAACAATACGCAAACAAGATAAAACTCATAAGAACAAAATGAGCAAAAGCTTAACAACAAGCTTCTTTATTCTTCCACATTCCAAGCTTCCTTTAATCAAAATAACTCCCAAACCTTAGAATATCCTCCGAATGAAATTTCCCCGAAAGAACTCTATCAGTTTCCTTTGTTTTGAACTCACGAGTGAATCGGCGTCCACCCGGACTAGTAATCTCTATCTTAGTGTGCCAATCATTGTCTCCTTCAATCTTTTGATATTTGCTATAACCATCCGATGTCCATTCAATATTTTTAAGCTTAATTGGCATCGAACCAAGGAAATCAACCATTTTCTTGTAAACAATAATATTCTTGAAAGGATTGAAGTAATTCTCCCATAGCCAATGCTCTCTCCATATCATCTTCAATATGATCAAACGATGGGGCTGTCTTCCCATATTTTGGATTTCCTTCATTGTCATGGCTAATATCAAATACATCCAACCAATCTTCTTTATCTGATTCTTCATCTGCTAGAACTTTGTTTCTTTTCTTAGCGTGGTAAATCCTTCTAGCCATTCCATCATCAATTTCCATAGTTCCTTTTCCATTATCAATTATTGCTCCTATCGTACTCAAGAATGGGCGTCCCACCAACATCGGTGTCTCTTTATCAATAGGTACATGCATAATCAAAAAGTCACACAAATATGTTTGGAATCCAATTTGTAATCTCACATTCTTCACTTTACCATAAGCTTTTGCCAATGTATTATCGGCCATCAACAACACATCATTGGAAGGATAAGCTTCTCCCCAATTCCATAATCTTGTAAAGCTTATAAGGCATTATACTAACACTCGCCCCCGTATCGGCCAAAACATTGATTGCAATAGTTCCATTCACTTTTAGTGGAATAAGGTAGTTACCCGGATCTTCTTTCTTTTCAGGTAAGCCTTTCTCCATCACTTTCTCCTTTTCTTCTTCTTCAATTTCCTTCTTCTTATCAAGTTTCATTTTCTCCACTGAAATTTCATCCAACAACTTCCTATAGTGAGCATAGTGTTCCAACACATGAAGTATTGGTTTTTCATTTAGCAATTCTTTGAACTTTGTAGTAATCTCCTCAACACATTTTGCTTCATCAATGGGTACTTTGGTTGGTTTTTCTTTTGGTGAGGATGTTTGGTTAGAAAACTTTCTCCTTTGATTAGTGTGGTAGGGCGTGGTAATGATGACGGTGAAGGTATAAGACCTTTAAAAGGTGGGTATTTTTGTTTCAAACGAGTGGCCTTTCCCATTTTAACCATTTCCATGCTCCCACTAATACCATCTTCATTTTCACAAACTTCCTCCATTTGTTCAAGTAACCAATTAACATCTTTATCATCTTGTAACTCTCCAACCTTAACTTGCATTTCACCTAAATCAAAATCAATAACACATTTCGTTGCCAACAAGAAATTTCGTCCAAACATCACGGAAGGATCCGTCGTGTCCTCATACTCATCAATAATCAAATCCATAGCAAAGGTATAGCCATGAATATCAATTTTTACATCCCGTGCAATTCTCCTATTATATTTGTCCACGTCATATTTCCCATTTCCAAATTTTTCATAGAAAGAAAATGTCACATAACTATCATTTTGTCCAAGGTTACATTCCGCATCCCAAGCTCAAAATCCTTCAATTCCACAAGGTGTGGAATACCTCATACTTGGCTCGTCATATTCTCTAAGCTTAGCACGGGTAAAAGTAACCACCCGAGGCTTTTCATTCTCATATTCCATACGTTCAACTTCCTTCCCTTTTGCTTGCAACTTCACCTTTTCAAAATCAACTATTTTTTCCATCCTAGACACAGCATCACCATCATCCATCAATTCCATTTCCAATTTTTCCAAGTAAGCCGAAACTTCGCTAGGTGAATCCATAACTAAAAATAAGCTAAACATTCATAGACAACACATCCAAAACAAACGTTAGGGGTTAGTAAAAAAACTAAGTAACTTGAAAAAGAAATCATACAAAAATCTAGAACAAATAAACTAAATAACAATTAAAATAAATAAATAGAAAAGAGAACAAAGAAAAATAAAAGAAATAAATTTTTTTTATATTATATTTTTTTCGGACCGGCGGTTTGGGCTGTGAAAAGTTTTACCGAGGGCTCAAACCGGACGGTCGAGAGTCAGGACCATCGGTCAGGTGAAAATCAAAATTTTTTTTAAGTGTCGAATGGCTTCAAACCGGCGGTCGAGATCTCGGACCGGAGGTTTGCAGCAAAAATTTCCAAATTTTTTTCTTTTTCTTCTTTTTTTATTATAGTTTTTATATTTTTATATTTAACTTAACTAATAAAAATAAAAATCGAGAGAGACTCATTGAAACTAGGACAAAGTAAACACTTAACAATCATCAAACAAACAAGGCAAACAATCACATAAACAAACATGAAACAAACTCTAAAATTACGCAAATAACAAGAACAAACTTACGCTACTATGTACAACTAAACTAACCTAAACTAAACTAAAAAGGAATAATAGTCCCCGGCAGTGCGCCAAAAACTTGATGTGCGTTACGGTAGTATATATTATATCCCAATTTCACTCAAATTTTAAATTTTTAAAAATATCTCTTTACCGTTTATCTAAGAAACACATACGAGCAAGTATACTCGTTCGATTGTAGTATTGTTGATGGTAAATAAGGATCGTCCCAAGAGACTACTAGTTTTAGTTTAGGCAATTTAAGTAAGAGCAATAAGAAATAGTACTTAAGACTGTCACGATCTAAAGCACTTAAGAGTAATTAAACGAACAATTGTTTCAAATCAAATCAAGCAAACAACCAAATACTTGTTTAGGAACCATGACTAATCATGATAGAATGTTGAACATGTTTGGGTGAAACTTAGAAGGCACATGTCAATTTTCACAAGGACCTCTAGTCAATTGGTAATATCAAGAAAATCCATGTTTCTACTAGTTTCACGGGTGAGTCCTTTCGGCCAATTCTCATCCCACTACGCTAGCTCTTTTTGTGATCAAATGTATGAAAAAGATGATTAGTTAAATTAGTTCTTACGAGTCTTTTCAACCCAATCTCGTGATTTAAATATTTCCGAATTCATTTAAAAACTTGCATACTTGATATTCGTCACTTATCAAATACCAATCCGTTTGTCACTAACTCTTGGAATTAAACAATATTAGAAATCTTTTCAACCTTTAAATCCAATAATATTTAACCAACAAGTTTTAGAACAAGAATTATATTTAAACAAACTCATGAAAATAATCACTTTTTCTAACCAACTAAACATCCAACATTCATTCGAAAGTCACATCATTCCCAAACAAGCATCACTAATTATTCCATAACAAGCATCATCATAAAACATAACAATGCATTCAACATCAAACGGTCTAACATGATTAATTAAAGTAAATAAAATTACCCAAAAGTAAGAATACAATGAGTAATAAAAGAGTTATAGCACTCCTTAGAGCCTCCAATTGAACTAGGGAATCTTCCACCTCTTCTAATAAGTATCTCCAACGCTTCTACTTGGGACCTTCTTGAGAATGGCAGAGATTATTTAATTCTTTTGGGTTTAGTAAGAAATGTGATCAAGTCCTTATGGTGTAAGGCTTAATTGTAAGTGTTGTATCCAAAATGGATGATTAGGGGTCTTATTTAAGCTTGTAAAACACCCCAAAAACTGTCATATTACTTCAATTATCATAAATGAGAAGGTAATGATCGGACTCAAGCCATTATGGTAGTTAAAGTTAAGAGTTAATGCAACTCTTCATCTTAGAATTCTCTCGACCTTCGGTCTGAAGCATGGACCTTGGGTCTGGACGTCGGCTGAACCTGAGGTCGAATTCCTGAACCTTGGGTCTGGAATGTAAACCTTGGGTCTGAAACCCCAACTTCGACCTTGGGTCTGGAATGTAAACCTTGGGTCTGAAACCCACTTTTGCACATGAATTTCCACTCTAAGCTAGCATGTAACTCCAACTTTTAATACACTTTTTAGCACTTAATCTTGACTTCATCTTTTCATCCTTCTCATGTACAATGGAAATAATCATATCATGAATCAATATCTTTGTTGACGATCTTTTCTTCAATATTTGCTTGATTTTGTAACTTTTCTTCGTCTTTCTTGATATTTCCTTGTACCTAGACTTGAACACATCTTTAACAACTTTTAAGCATAAAACAATCATAAACATAACTAAATAACATATAAAAACACACAAATAACGCGATAAAAACATGTACAAAATAAGTGTTATCATACTTCCTTCCATCAGATAGTAGACTTTTTGAACTCTACCCATATAAGGTATGCTTTATCTCTAAACCCTACTATCTATGTATCCCAAATCAAGCAGTTTTGACAGACTGTCACTGTCAATACTATTGAAAATAGAGACTAAGAGCTAAATGCAAAAGCTGATGGCAAAACCATCACTCTTACTAAATCATCTGTTAGGAGGCATCTCCATCTAGCAGATGAAAATGGTATTAGTGATTTGCCAAACACTGAAATCTTTCAAAATCTATCCAGAATGGGGTATAACGCAACTTCTCAATCTTTAACTTTTCAAAAAGGTTGTTTTGCCCCACAATGGAGGTTTTTCATTCATACCATACTTCACTGTATGAGTCCTAAGAAAACTTAATGGGAACAATTCAGTAGCAATATTGCAACTGCTCTCATTTGCTTATCAAGTAATAGGACTTATAATTTTTCAAAACTTATTTTTGAAGGTATGGTAAAAAATGTGGATAGCAAATCCAAAATTTTAATGTATCCATGTTTTATTCAAACAATTTTGAATATGAGAAAAAGTCAGCTTCTACCTCATTAAACTGTTTATCCAACCCCAACCCTTACACAAAAATTATTTAGTAACATGAGGATGGCCTTAAAGGGTTATAGTGGGGTAGAAGTGCCTCTTTTTGATAACATGTTGCAGGTACAGGGTGAAGGATCAACTACCCCAGTTGACTCCTAACACACACCCACAAGTTCATCAGAAACAACCTCACAACCAACTTCATCACCAACTAGGAGTTTATCCAGAGAGGGCTCTAGTGTACCTCAGCACAGAGTGCCTACCACTTCCTTAGTAGCAGATGAGGCTGACTATGTCAGTATAGGAAGGGCTGCAACTACTGTCTCAAGCTTAGAAGCTGGGCAGGACATGGGTAACATAACTAAGACCCAACCTATGGCAACACCTAATGTGCAAAGTTCTTTTGAACCTAGTATAGGCGGTGAAATCCCAAGCCACATGGAAACAATGGGTGGCTCAGATACTCATCCTTTGGTTGAGCCTGAGTCTTTACCCCATGATGCACCTCTCCCTGAAGGTAACACATCAGGAAGTGCTGAGGGCAGTCTTAAACTTAATGAATTGCTGGAACTATGTACCAAGTTGACAGATAAAGTAACTAGATTGGAAAATGAGCTCAAGACAACCAAGTAGGTTTTTGGAAGGTTATACACCAAGCTAATCTTGAAGGTCAAAAAGTTGGAGCAACAAGTCAAGACTCACAAGAGAAAAAGAATAGCTCAAATGGTGGACTCTTCAAGCTCTTCAATTTCTGATGATGATGATGATGATGATGACCTGGGTGAGGACTCTTCCAAACAGGGGAGGAAGATTACTCAGGTTGATGAAGACCCCAATGTTTCATTGGTTCAAGAAAGTACTGCTAGTCAAGAACAACTTAGTACTGCTGGTGCAGGACTTAGTACTGCTGGGGCAGTCTACATTAGAAGGAGAAGAATAGATAAAGGAAAAGCTATAATGACTGAAGCTGAGCCATCCAAGCAGATTAGCAAAAAGTCTCAAGCACAAATTGAGTTTGATCATGAAGTGGCTCAAAGACTTCAAGCTGAAGAACAAGCAAGAGTAGCTGAAGAAGAGAGAATTGCAAGATTCTTGGTTGAACAAAGGTTAAAAAGTGAAGAAGATGAGAGAAATGCTCAAGAACAGGCTGACAAGGAATTGGCTTTAAAGATGCAAGAGGAAAAGAGATCATACTTCACAACTGAAGAACAAGAGAGTGTAATCAGTGATTTACTTGAAGAGATAAGGAAGTATCAAAGCAAAAAGACAGCTGCTAAAAAGAAACCTCCAACAAAAGCTCAACAAATGAAGTACATGAAGGAATACTTAAAAAATCAAGACCATTCGACTGAGAAACAATTAAAAGGCAGGTCTTATGAAGAAATAGAGAAGTTGTACTGCATAGCATATAGTGTAACCTCTCGTAATTTTCCCTATGAATAGTGAATGCTAATAAATGATTAACGAATCATTACTTTATTTAATAACCATTTCTACAGGTAACAAAATGTTTTTTTTATTCCTGCTATACTAGTTTTAATCACAACGATATTGCGATTACCAATTACCTAGAAACGATGCTTACACACGAACCTTGATAGTCTAAAATCGCGAAATTATCTATAACCATTAACGTTTAATACTTAATGTCTATACGTGTCGTCAATTAACCGAACGTGATCAAATACATTTTCGAGCTTACGAAAATTTTCACAAATACTCAGTAACTATATTGGGCCTCAACCCAATACCCAAATGGACTGTTAGTGTAAAACCCCAAAATTTATATAATCCGAAATGCCCAAAATACCCTCTAATTTTGAATTTTACGAAAGACGAATAATAAAATACAATATAGACTAACCTAAGTATTTAAAAACCGTAATATTTGAACAATACACATTTATACCTTTAGTAAAACTTATGATAAAATAAAATGTACGTATTTAAATATCCTAGAAATATATCGCACATTTGTAAAGTTGTATTGGGCCGATTATTTCGAAATGTCACAAGCGAATGGAACTCTAAAACGCGTCTATATTCGTGATTAGAATTTATATTAATTGGGTCTCCAATTACACCCTAAAAATTAGCTAATTACCATTTTTGTACTTTCCCCATATTTATTTTTTTAGCCGAGACTCCCATCTCATTTATCCTAGTCGACTTTCACAAACAGAAAACTCACACATCAAGCATAAATACATCCGGACCATTTGATAAACAAGAAGTCGACTAGCAGCTTATTTGAAAGGAAGTAAACCTTACTTACCATGCATTATTTCTTAACTATTATATTATGATATCCGTTACAAATATTCAAAACTTCATATCAAGCATAGTCAAACTTTCCTCCGCTCAAATCCCGTGAATTTCGAACTGTCAGTTACCCTACCCACGTCCATATAAACTCACTTGCCCTATCACAACGCAATCACTGTTTCTAACCCAAAAAGATAAATATTGCCGCTGCAAATAAAACATAGTGATTTAAGTATTATCAAAATATGAGTTTGGGTACCATTCACGTCGAGGTTCTTCGAGGGTTGTTTCGACCTGTTCGTGTTCAGGTGAAAAGTTCGGTTTTGTTCGCTACAGGTTCAAGTTGGTGTTCCTGTTCGGGTTATATAAATTCGATCGGTCCGTGCTCAAGTAGAAGGTTTCAGTTTCATCTACTCGTGGCTTACAGCCCGCAACTGGACAGAGTTGTATTTTTGCCGTTCGTATATGTGGGGTTACTGGGGTTCGATCGCATTTCGTTGATCTATATTGTCCATGTTCATCGGGATGTTCATACTTTTGCTCATTTTCGATATCGATCTATCCTCGTTTGGCATGGAGGTAATTCTGAGCCATAATATTAAACGTATGCTACTTATAATTGTTAACAACTCATAATGTTAGTGCTCAATATTAATTGCAATAGACTAATAATAAACTATGATAAACGTAAACAGCGGTCTCCTTCGACATGTGTATGAATCGAAAATGAATATGAAACAAAATACACATCGTTTATTAATGTGTCACTATCATTTAGTAATCATGAACTTAATAAGGCCTCCTAGTTTGCTAAACGAAAACAAAAACGAGAATTTGTTCGAGTTGCGGTATGTAGAGAAACATCAGTGGAGAAGACAATTG
This sequence comes from Artemisia tridentata subsp. tridentata, assembly GCA_021014915.2. Lineage (NCBI taxonomy): Eukaryota > Viridiplantae > Streptophyta > Magnoliopsida > Asterales > Asteraceae > Artemisia > Artemisia tridentata. The sequence continues at coordinate 210,209,374 of CP139506.1, read as the reverse complement.
ATATCTTTATGCACCATTTATGATTTTACACATTGTACCCCTAAGTTAATTCAAATGTTCTCAAATAATCTCATGAGATGTTGAAACTCCGATCCTACTTTAGCCCCTATAACCTATTTATAATATGTAAATTCTCTTCAAATCAGTATATGGTATTTTCAAACCACTAGTGTCATAAGCATAATTTACAAAAGTAATGTAATAAACTGAAATAAATAAACAAGACTTTGGATACTAGAAAGCTAAATGATTATTATTTTAATATAGGATTAGTTGCTCATGTAGACCTTGTTGAAGATTTTGGTGATCTATTTGGTGTTAACCAAATTTTGATAGTGAAACCCTAAGTTGTTAAATTGTGAACTGTGACCCGAGGTTGGAAACTCACTTAATTCGGAAAGTTACTAAATATGGAAAATTACTAAAACTGGAAAGCCGACTAAATAAGTAATCTGAATTAAATAAGCTTTTAATAAGTTAGTTATGAATTCGTGTAGATTCGCTGAAGATGGAGTTTGCTTCCGACCTTGATATTTTCTGTTGTGTTTTCATTTGCGGTATAAGGTACAGATATTCTGACCTTTCTTTTAAGGTTTCTCATGATCTCTCTCGTATTCTGAATCCATTAGTTCTGATTCGATTGCTATGATTTCCCTTTGCTTGAACCTCCCCAGTTGAGTTCCATTTGATATGAATTCTGATCTGAAGCTATGCTATGAAAACCTTTTCTAATTATATCTTGAAAATGTTTTGAGGAAAAACTATTTTAAAAGGGTGTTTATAAATGAGGCAAAACCATTTTATATAAATGTTACTAACTTTTATGAAGGCTATTTTGGAAGACTAATTTTTATGAAAAACTGTTTTGAAAGAATATTTTGTGAAAATTACTTTAAAGAATCGTTTTATTAAAGGCACAAATAAAGGATTGTTTAAAATGGACTTTGATGGAAGTTTTAAAATGAACTTTTGAGATGAACCTTGATTATGATTATGAGTTATGATTCAGCTAAGATTTCCAGGCCATTTCTATATTTCCTTGTGTATGAACCTTTTGATATGACGTTGAGATGTATTTCTGATATATGACTTTGAGATGACCTTGAGATATGACTCTTAGTTTGATACCCGAGCCACCTTTTCTGTTTCCTAGCCAGGAAGGTAACCTGGCCGTGTCTGTGATGCACCACTGGCATGACTCCTGTGTGGGGGAGTGATTTCTCACGCCGTCCCCTTTTATATTATGATATGGCCATGATGACTTTGAGATTATGAGTTTGAGATTGACTTTGAGTGGGGGCGTATGGATTGCAATCCTAGGCATGTATGTTTAGTGGATTTAACTATGACTTTGAGTATGACTTTGAGGTGACTGGTGCTTGTGTGCATTACACGCCTTTCACATTTCTGGGAGCTAGCTACTCCACCCCATTTGATACATGAGGCCACCCCTCATATTATCTGGTTGCCTGAGAGGTATCCCCTCTGATTGTGAGACTATGATGTTGAGATGTGACTTTGAGATTATGACTTTGAGTTTCTGGGCTCGTGGTGGATAACTATCCTAAACCTTTACTCTTGTATCTTATTTATATCTCTTTCATTATGCTACATCTGATTATTTCCGTTTACTTTCTTTTTTTCGTTTATTATATATCTGTTCACTGGGCTTTGTAAGCTCAGCCGCACGTTTTCTGTTCGTGTGCGGCAGGTTTTAGTTGGGAGATGAGTACGAGTGAGAGAACCTTTGGACTTAGAAGACTGATAGCTATTCTGGATTTAGAAGTGATTAGAAGTTATTATTATTTCAGAATTAGTATTTAGTGGAAGTTCATTTGTAACCCTATAGTATCTGTAATTCATTTGTAACCTTTGACAAATTTATTGTATTACTATTGAAGTATGCTTTGTTTGATCTGATATGAAACCATTAACGTGACATCTTTACCCTTGCCGGGTTGGGGGTGTTACAATTTATGGTATCAGAGCGACAGGCTGCGACTCGTAATACATTTACCCTTGACCTGTGAAGTTTGGACCACTAAGTTTCCACTGTAGGCGCTCACCAGATAACCTTAAAGATTTTGCTTTAGGATTTCCCTATAGGACCTTAAGTTCTGACCAGTGAGGAATGGGTAGACTATAAGGCTTTTGTTTAAGTATCATTGCTTCCGCATCACTCTGATTCGTGCCCCACTTGTTGAGAGCACTTTTGGAGATTGAAAGCTCACGCTTTGCAACACTTAAGATTTCGACTCCGATCTCTGATTCTTTTGTTAATCATTTTGATGTCTCTTCGGGTATTCTGAGAATCTCCATGACGATAACCTACTTGATACATTCTGTGACTTGCTTTTGATAATCTATGAATCTTCTGACCCTATCTGAGTCCGTCTTAAACATCTCCGTTTCCATGAGAAGTCTAGTAGTGTCTTAACCACGAGTATAAGAATGTTTTCCCCTCACTTCTGAACGATAAGACTTGCGTTGTCGATCTGTTTTCATTGAATAGTTAACTTGATTTTTATTCTGATAAAGGATAGGTTGATTGATCATTGACGACTACCCTCTGATGTCTCACCTTCGGTGTTTGAAACCAATTTGAACTCCCTACCATGATTTCCGATTGTTAAACTTTTGCTATCTCTACCTAATTTTGTTCTTCACTTCCGACCTATTTGATAAGCAGTTTGATACTCCTCTGACCATTCCGAAGGTCATTTAACCTTAAGGTGTTTGACCCATTCTGTAAATTAAATTACCCATGCTGGATATAAAATGTATCATCTGATATTACTCCGTCCTTGCGAAATTCTTTACTACTCCTATGAGAACTCTGGTGATTATTAGCCATGGATATGACGATAATTTTGTCTCGATAAGAAATGGTTAACTGAGCATGATGAAACTGATAAGTGATATTCGATATGCCTCACTCTTGACAGTTATACGATGTTTGTACTTCCGATGACTCTCAACCTATCTGCCACTTATGCTAAATAGCTAAACAAGACTCCAACACCTTGAATTGTTCATTTATCTATCTCCACACTTTGATGAACCATGTACTTGACCTTGATATATGAACTATCCGTCTGGCTTGGCGACCGTACTCATCCTATGAATCCGTTTACTTTTGACATATTCGATTTTGAGGTCTTTAAGTTATGGATTGGCTGGCCCTCATAAGCTGCCAGGGACTACCGTATCTGATTTGTGACCTTTAGTAATATGTTTCATTCCACTTTCGTTATGATAACCGGTAACCGCTCAAATCTGTTAACGCTGCTATGGAAACATCTACCTCGATCTCATCTGATTGTTGGTTGCCTCCTGACACCTATTACCCATCCTTAGAAGCTTTGGCATTGGAAGTTTTGTTGTACAAATTTTTCTGTTGTTCTCCGATGGAACTTTGGGTTTTCCCTCCTGTTTGAGAAGTAGAATGAAATTTGAGCCGATCTCAGTTGACGAACCATGACGCCATAGAAGTTGAGAAATTGGAGGAGATGATGGAATATGATTTTGTTCACTTCAGTGTTTCATTTTGAACACCCTGTTAACTTGTGAAGAAGAAAGAGGAAACTTTGGAGTATCGGCTATCGTAAACCTAATCGTATCACTACCATGACCATCTTTCAATTCAGCGTGTCAATGAATGATTGATTCTATCTTTGTAAAACTCCGTACCAGACGACCTCTGTGGATGATTGAAGGACTGAAGAAGCAACCACAAGAACTTCTAAGAAGGGAGATGACAAACTGAGAGTAACCTCGGGAAGTATTTCAGTTTTATGCACGAAGAGGATCATGTAGACCATCTTGTAGAGTGACCCTTTGTTCGAGAAGAGTAGATTGGATTGGCGTCCCGAGATTGTAGCAGACAACACTACCACGCACCCGGTGACGACAGCAGTTTGAGTCGGCAAATTTTGAACGGTGTGAGAAGAACTGCCAAGATACGCAGTCTTGCTTCTCTATTCACTTTAGTTGTACTAAGATGAATTGAGAGCAGAAGCAGACTCGCGAATGGAAGAAGGCACAGTGACCATGCCTGAGATTCACGTTACTACACCACAGTCCCAAGGAGAAGTGCCGAAGGCTTGAGGGACCAGACTCGAGTTGATATTTCTTTTCCACTCTATGATCATACGATAGACTGCATTGACTTGGAAGAAGTTTAAGATCATGTATTTGAATGGAAGATAATTCTGAAGTGAACGTTTGTGTTTGGAAGAGTTGATTTTGGTAAAGAATGAAGCTATGGATGACGTAATTCATTTTCCTCTTGACCTACTCAATTTTCCGTTACTTAAGATAGGATTCCCTGAATGATTTATGTCCCTATTAGTAATTCTGCTCGGTGTTCATTCTGCGTATGGTGGACGATGGTTTTGTTATGTGAAATTTGACAAATGATAGATGATCTGATGCTTTTGATGATGTACCAAATTCTGATAGACATTCTGGGATTTCCGTTAACTCCTTCGAGTAGTTTCGTTCTCCTCTTAGTTATGGGTTTGATTTTTGATGACCTCTGAGACTGTAGAAGTACTAGGGGGATTAAGGTAGGTGGTTTTGATTACGACTTGAGATAAAGTATGATCATCATGAAGGCATATTTATGTGGTGCTAGTATTATGACGCCTGATCAACGTGATAATACTTACACCATATACGTGCACTCATTGTGGCCATAGGATGTCTTGGGGGAGTACCTAAGAAGTTTAGAATCTGTTATCCGTTGGATTACTGTGATTAGTGAGACGTTAGGTTCATTCTACCTATGCGTATACTCTGTTTTCGTTCATTAAATATCTGGATGAATTTGAACTCTCGTATTGCATTCTGTTGACCTCTGTTATAAAGCTTAAAACTCCTTGTAGAGCTCTCTACTGGTAACACAGTAAATCTGATCTGAAATTCTGTTCGTACTCCATGTAACTTTTCAGAAGATCCACCTATCATCGAATTATGTTTTATGGTTCTTTAAATCCGAATCAACCCAATTTGTCTCCTTCTGAGGAATCTGAACCCATTTTGTTTTGATTGAGTCATGAGAAACCTTTGGTCTGAAGATCTTTTGGAAGAGCCTCCTCAAGCATGAGAATATTACGATGATCTGTTGCGACTTGCTACGATTTCGTTTCACCTTGCGACTTCAATTTTCGAGGACGAAAATTTCCTTTTAAGAGGGGAATAGTTGTAAAACCCCAAAATTTATATAATCCGAAATGCCCAAAATACCCTCTAATTTTGAATTTTACGAAAGACGAATAATAAAATACAATATAGACTAACCTAAGTATTTAAAAACCGTAATATTTGAACAATACACATTTATACCTTTAGTAAAACTTATGATAAAATAAAATGTACGTATTTAAATATCCTAGAAATATATCGCACATTAGTAAAGTTGTATTGGGCCGATTATTTCGAAATGTCACAAGCGAATGGAACTCTAAAACGCGTCTATATTCGTGATTAGAATTTATATTAATTGGGTCTCCAATTACACCCTAAAAATTAGCTAATTACCATTTTTGTACTTTCCCCATATTTATTTTTTTAGCCGAGACTCCCATCTCATTTATCCTAGTCGACTTTCACAAACAGAAAACTCACACATCAAGCATAAATACATCCGGACCATTTGATAAACAAGAAGTCGACTAGCAGCTTATTTGAAAGGAAGTAAACCTTACTTACCATGCATTATTTCTTAACTATTATATTATGATATCCGTTACAAATATTCAAAACTTCATATCAAGCATAGTCAAACTTTCCTCCGCTCAAATCCCGTGAATTTCGAACTGTCAGTTACCCTACCCACGTCCATATAAACTCACTTGCCCTATCACAACGCAATCACTGTTTCTAACCCAAAAAGATAAATATTGCCGCTGCAAATAAAACATAGTGATTTAAGTATTATCAAAATATGAGTTTGGGTACCATTCACGTCGAGGTTCTTCGAGGGTTGTTTCGACCTGTTCGTGTTCAGGTGAAAAGTTCGGTTTTGTTCGCTACAGGTTCAAGTTGGTGTTCCTGTTCGGGTTATATAAATTCGATCGGTCCGTGCTCAAGTAGAAGGTTTCAGTTTCATCTACTCGTGGCTTACAGCCCGCAACTGGACAGAGTTGTATTTTTGCCGTTCGTATATGTGGGGTTACTGGGGTTCGATCGCATTTCGTTGATCTATATTGTCCATGTTCATCGGGATGTTCATACTTTTGCTCATTTTCGATATCGATCTATCCTCGTTTGGCATGGAGGTAATTCTGAGCCATAATATTAAACGTATGCTACTTATAATTGTTAACAACTCATAATGTTAGTGCTCAATATTAATTGCAATAGACTAATAATAAACTATGATAAACGTAAACAGCGGTCTCCTTCGACATGTGTATGAATCGAAAATGAATATGAAACAAAATACACATCGTTTATTAATGTGTCACTATCATTTAGTAATCATGAACTTAATAAGGCCTCCTAGTTTGCTAAACGAAAACAAAAACGAGAATTTGTTCGAGTTGCGGTATGTAGAGAAACATCAGTGGAGAAGACAATTGATATCTTTATGCACCATTTATGATTTTACACATTGTACCCCTAAGTTAATTCAAATGTTCTCAAATAATCTCATGAGATGTTGAAACTCCGATCCTACTTTAGCCCCTATAACCTATTTATAATATGTAAATTCTCTTCAAATCAGTATATGGTATTTTCAAACCACTAGTGTCATAAGCATAATTTACAAAAGTAATGTAATAAACTGAAATAAATAAACAAGACTTTGGATACTAGAAAGCTAAATGATTATTATTTTAATATAGGATTAGTTGCTCATGTAGACCTTGTTGAAGATTTTGGTGATCTATTTGGTGTTAACCAAATTTTGATAGTGAAACCCTAAGTTGTTAAATTGTGAACTGTGACCCGAGGTTGGAAACTCACTTAATTCGGAAAGTTACTAAATATGGAAAATTACTAAAACTGGAAAGCCGACTAAATAAGTAATCTGAATTAAATAAGCTTTTAATAAGTTAGTTATGAATTCGTGTAGATTCGCTGAAGATGGAGTTTGCTTCCGACCTTGATATTTTCGGTTGTGTTTTCATTTGCGGTATGAGGTACAGATATTCTGACCTTCCTTTTAAGGTTTCTCATGATCTCTCTCGTATTCTGAATCCATTAGTTCTGATTCGATTGCTATGATTTCCCTTTGCTTGAACCTCCCAGTTGAGTTCCATTTGATATGAATTCTGATCTGAAGCTATGCTATGAAAACCTTTTCTAATTATATCTTGAAAATGTTTTGAGGAAAAACTATTTTAAAAGGGTGTTTATAAATGAGGCAAAACCATTTTATATAAATGTTACTAACTTTTATGAAGGCTATTTTGGAAGACTAATTTTTATGAAAAACTGTTTTGAAAGAATATTTTGTGAAAATTACTTTAAAGAATCGTTTTATTAAAGGCACAAATAAAGGATTGTTTAAAATGGACTTTGATGGAAGTTTTAAAATGAACTTTTGAGATGAACCTTGATTATGATTATGAGTTATGATTCAGCTAAGATTTCCAGGCCATTTCTATATTTCCTTGTGTATGAACCTTTTGATATGACGTTGAGATGTATTTCTGATATATGACTTTGAGATGACCTTGAGATATGACTCTTAGTTTGATACCCGAGCCACCTTTTCTGTTTCCTAGCCAGGAAGGTAACCTGGCCGTGTCTGTGATGCACCACTGGCATGACTCCTGTGTGGGGGAGTGATTTCTCACGCCGTCCCCTTTTATATTATGATATGGCCATGATGACTTTGAGATTATGAGTTTGAGATTGACTTTGAGTGGGGGCGTATGGATTGCAATCCTAGGCATGTATGTTTAGTGGATTTAACTATGACTTTGAGTATGACTTTGAGGTGACTGGTGCTTGTGTGCATTACACGCCTTTCACATTTCTGGGAGCTAGCTACTCCACCCCATTTGATACATGAGGCCACCCCTCATATTATCTGGTTGCCTGAGAGGTATCCCCTCTGATTGTGAGACTATGATGTTGAGATGTGACTTTGAGATTATGACTTTGAGTTTCTGGGCTCGTGGTGGATAACTATCCTAAACCTTTACTCTTGTATCTTATTTATATCTCTTTCATTATGCTACATCTGATTATTTCCGTTTACTTTCTTTTTTTCGTTTATTATATATCTGTTCACTGGGCTTTGTAAGCTCAGCCGCACGTTTTCTGTTCGTGTGCGGCAGGTTTTAGTTGGGAGATGAGTACGAGTGAGAGAACCTTTGGACTTAGAAGACTGATAGCTATTCTGGATTTAGAAGTGATTAGAAGTTATTATTATTTCAGAATTAGTATTTAGTGGAAGTTCATTTGTAACCCTATAGTATCTGTAATTCATTTGTAACCTTTGACAAATTTATTGTATTACTATTGAAGTATGCTTTGTTTGATCTGATATGAAACCATTAACGTGACATCTTTACCCTTGCCGGGTTGGGGGTGTTACAGTTAGACTCATTGGGCCTCAGCCCAATAATTCGGCAAACCCAAAACACACCAAACGAACCCTTAGCAATATTATTTTCTTTCATTTGGCCTAGCCCACCAAACAAGCCCAAAGACAAACCAAAGCCCATGACATATATTTTTTTTTTCGTATTACATGTCCAAGGCTCGTTCACTTTGCCACATTTTCTCTCGATCCGACTTAACAACCATATTATTATTTCACACCACTCGATTCTCAACCCAGCTAAGAATCGAGTGTAACAAACCTCACGTTCTAAATCGATCTTTAGCTTGTTTAAAATCTATCAAAGCTCGGCTCAATACTAACCATTATCGAATTGATCCAAAAATGTATTTTGACTAGCAACTCTTTTTCGTCGACCTACAAACGTTCTCAAACGAACCACCCTTGGTCTTGGTCACGTTGCCATATTTGCTTGACCCCCTTGAGAACCCCAACGAGCCACAAACAAACTTGGAAACAATCTTAATATTACCTTGACCTCTTGTGTACACTAGCAAGCTACAAACACCAACATTTACAAACTAAATTTGTCTTCTTCCCTTTGGTTGTGAGCGCCGGCCAATAGCACCAAAAACAACCATCATTTGGTTTACTTCCACACTCCAAAATGACTATTCAATGAATTTCCCTGCTACACTCTTGCACACTCATTATGATTCATCATTTCATTCACTACAATACTCAACAAATCACCCGTAAATAACCTCAAACTTTTGGTATGCAAACAACACAAACAATTCCAACTCAAAAATATTCTAAGTCATTTATAGTTCCTGACCACGCCTAGCTTTGGCAAGAGTTGGAGGATTTCGAATCGAGCTAAGGGATATCCTTTACGCATTCCTGTGTCTTTGGTGTACCGAGAATCGAGCTACACAATTCTTTTGGCCTAGCTCAGTTTCGACATTGTGATACGCCCCACCTTTTGAGGTGAAGTAAGCACGTCTTGAACTTTTCTCATTTTATTATTTTTATGAATTTCATTTCTATCGCAAAACCCATTTTACGTTAGGCAAATATTTCGTTAATTATATTAACAACACATATATGTTATTCGACATTCTAAATGTTGGTCATGCTAACTATCGAGAACAAAAGTCATTCGAACCTTATATAATCGTATCAACTCTAAAAATCACACATTCCTAAGTCACATTGGCACCTTCGAATTCTATAAAACACTTAGAATTATTTTGAGCCTTAAAACTGTTTTCATAAATGGCCTATGTCGTTTAACTTTGGCCTTGTATTTTACAAACTCGACATCCAATACTTAAGTTTTATAGCTCGACCTGATAGTCGAGCTACCAAACTAACGAACCATGTATTTCATTCGACCTATAAAACTCAACTCGAACCTTGTTAAACCCCAAAGTAATCGACCAAAAATCTGTCTTTCACAAACACTAAATATTAGCGATTGGGCTAATAAGCCCACTAAGCTATTTATAAGCTTTTCGTATAAGCTGATCGTATAAGCTCAATTGTTATATTTTTACAACCCTAAAATGAGCCCGTAACCAAGCCCAAATCCCCTCTAAACCCATTGGATCGAAAACCCATAATGGGCCATACTTTTGGCTCGTTAAAAGCCCATAAGCTCGAGAAATAAGCTGTTGACAAATTAAGCAGTTTTTATAAGTTACATAAGCTATTTTAAACTTATTTATGAAATAAAAATAGTAAACTTTGATTTTTATAAAATTCGGACTTGTTTTGCAAAAATTTGCTAACCGAAGGACTAAAACTGCCAAATTTGGAAACTTGAGTTAAAAACTGTCATTTTGATAATCTTGTGATGAAAACTGTAAATTTAGGAACTTTTGAGTATAAAAATGTAAATATTAAAAGTTTTAGATTTAAAATATAAATAAAACTTAACCGAGGACTAACGGTGCAAAGATTATGCCGTTAGGGTATAAAATGTAACTTTGTAAAAACCCAAAGGTTATTTCTGATTTTATACTTGTAATAATATTTTACGAACCCAAAACCCGAAACAAATATGTTTGGTCTCACAAATCGACATTTAGCGTCACATTTTATAATAGTTATATACGTAGTTATATAACTTATAAAATTTTATATACGTAATCACTTAATATTTAACGCGTAGCATAACTTATCATAAATAAACCCTGATTTATAAACAACGATCTCTTTAGCCAAACTTATATACTTCAACGAACGAACACAGATCCCAGAGTTTATATATATATATATATATATATATATATATATATATATATATATATATATATATATATATATATATATATATATATATATATATATATTGATCATTTAAACATACATATTCTTAACGTTACAAATAAATTACCAATCGATAAAACCTTAAACGTTATAATTCGCGATAAACCAAACTTAGACTATCAAACCACTAAAACTTGCCATATACTATATAGGTCGTGTGTTGAAGCCGTTTCCTTTCATCGTTTGAGTACGATACTACCACCACTATTGTACTACTAAGGTGAGTTCATAGCCCACACTTAAACTTTTAAATCTTTTGTGGGGAGATACATGCTACAAACATGAACACAAACTTTTTGTATGCTATGACTGATGTTATTATTGCTTAAGTAGCTATTGCCAAAAGTCCCTCTATCATGAACCTTAATCACTTGCGAGTGAACGTAAATAGTTGTGAATAGATCTATTTGGGACTGACAATCCCCGTTTGGGTCTGCTAGGATGAGCCACCCAGGCGCACTTTATTTGAACAAACTTATGGGTTATTGGCAAATACCCATCCCGAGGGCCTATATACTTTACATCATTTTTTATGCCTGTTAAGCGTTGCGTGTCATGAGCTTAATGCAATAACATCTTGATTTTAACTTGTTTAATTGTAATTCGATGCAATTAACACTTATACTTGTGTTCAAACTATTAAACTTAAACCTATGAATATCACTCAACTTTTGTTGACTTTTAGCATGTTATCTCAGGTAACTAAAGGCTGGAACTCAAGGCACGGAGTGGGCACTAAACCCGGCACGGGTTCTAAATAAATGTTTTTATCATTCAAACTTAAATAAACATGTTAACTATGAAACATCTTTGTATCTCAAATACTTGTATTTTGAATGATAAACTTAAAATGTCTTTTTTTTTAAAGTCGTTTTCTATGGTTATGACTAAAGATCCACTACGTAACACCCAATTAAGTCTTCCGCTGTTGATATCCAAAATTGGGGGTGTTACAGATTGGTATCAGAGCTCATGGTTATAGAGAACCAGATGTATTTTAAACACTGGACTATAACTACATTTTTTTTAAACGGACCATTTTTTTTTAAAAGAATAACCACCTTATGCCCTCCGTGCCTACACACTTCCAACATTTTTAGGATGTTGCTTACTATACGAGTTCTTAACAAAGTTAACATATTTATGATTATGTTAATAGCTTACATTTACTATTCGGGATTATTACAGTACTATGTCTTCGAAACCCATCCTATCGCTGTATCATCTGATTCAGAGAATGAGGATCCTATGCCATTCACCTCAGACTTTGCTACGGCAGCTATACCGATGTCACCTGCTACTGACCGGTACATGGAAAGCCAGCAATTTCTAACGGCATTCGACATGGAGACTTCCCCTCCAGCATCACCAATCCCATCACCTGACCCGATTCGCCAGCATGGACGAATACGACAACTCCAGCCATATGAACCCGGACCCTTTGGCCAGCTTTACCAACGCCCCGGAGAAAGTTATGTTCGCAAACACACTCCCCGAAAAAGGGTACGTGCACCACCAGCACCGATCATACCACCACCAGCCCCACTCATACTAAATCCGACTCCAGTGATATCACCACCCCCAGCTCCTGAGCATTCCCGGACACGACCACTTACACCACTATCTTCAGTTCCACCACCTACTATCTTCTATCACCAGACCACCACTGTTCCATTACAATCCTCTATTCCACCCCTTGCTTCTCCACCCTCAGCTACTCTCAGTGAGCCTCTGCTACCTTGCAAGAGGACATATCGTTTGGTTCCATCTTTATCGGACCCCTATGCCCAGGTCAGAGATGAGGCCGCAGTTCGCACCAGGACCCACAAGAGGGTCGATGCTCGCCGATGGTCTTTCTTGCTACCGATCATCCGTCACTGGAGATCCCAGGAAGGAGCACCGAGAGCTATGGAACTAGGAGAGAGTTCGGCTACAGCTACTTCGAGGATTCTTCCGGTTACCGGAGAACCCATCCATCACACCCTACCCCTACTGGCAGCCAGATTAGTCCGACATGAGGATCGTCTTGACGACATTGTAGAGATTCTTGATGACTTACCACTCGAGCATATTGAGACACTTGGGGAAGAAGTGGAGAACCTTGTGATTGGTCAGTTGGCGATGGAGACAGTCTTTGATCAAGTAGGTACTAGTTTAGAGGAAGCCATTGAGACTATTTCTATACTAGGAGAGGCCACTACTTCGATGCAGACAGTGATTGAGACACTAGACTCTGAGCTTGACCGAGTTAGCTCTTAGGTTCTGATTCTTAGACTTATGGTTGAGGATTCCCAGGCTAGGGAAAGAGCTCGAGACCAGACAGTAGAGACCTTGATGGCAGTGATTGCAGATCTTCAGCGCCGCTTAGATGGTGCACCAGGAGGACCATAGATCAGGGATGTGTCAGTATAACTAAGAGATGTCTTAGTCTACCAATGTTGTATTAATAAAGAATCTTGTATCTTTATGTTTTGTAAAAAAAATCGAACAAGTTATTAATCTTATGTTGTGTGGATGTATTATATTGATGTTGATTTATGTATTCCATGGTTGTTTCTTGCATATGCATTATGATTCGCCATATATTGTCTCGTGAAATGTTGGTTCATACAGTGCAATTCAATCATTTATGTTCTCATGTGTGTTGTGATTTGATTCAGACATGTCGTGAATATATTTATGATATGATATTTGCTGTGCCTACAGATATAAACTAGAATTATTATCCTCATAAACCCAAATTGTTGTGGTTAATATTATATTATTAGAATCCATATTCAATTACCTTACAATTTATTCTAACCTAACGTGATCATTATGAGATTTCTAAAAATATGCTCTTGCAATATTGATAGAACTATGGCACGTACAAGGAAAGCAACCTCAGCCGCAAATCATGAAACTTCAACGGCTACGCCTACTATGACTCCAGAAGCTATCCGAAAAGCAATCGCTGACGGTGTAAATGCAGTCTTGGCAGAACAGGCGGCAGCAAATGCTCGCAACAGTGGCACTAGTCTACCGACAGGAGAAAGTGTAACAGCTGCAAACCGCAAGTGTACCTACAAAGATTTCATGAGTTGTCAACCAACTTCCTACAAAGGTACTGAAGGAGTAACTGAACTTGCTCACTGGTTCGAACGATCTGAAACTGTTTTTCAGAGAAGCGGTTGTACCGAGGACAACAAAGTCATTTTCGCTACTGGAACTCTCATGCAAGATGCTTTGTCATGGTGGAATGCTACAGTCAAAGCCATGGGAATGACAGCAGCCTACCAGCTCACTTGGACTGAGTTTAAGACCAAGATGCTGAAGAAATACTGTCCCCGTTCTGAACTAAGAAAATTGGAAGATGAATTCCATCTACTGGTAGTGAAAGGAATTGATCTTAAAACATACAACAGGAGATTCCAAGAGCTTAGAATACTATGTCCTACTGTTGTACCAAATTTCGAAAAAGAACTGGAGAAGTATATCGAAGGACTTCCCCGTAGTATTGAGGGAAATGTCACTTCATCGAACCCGCCAACTCTAGAGGCAGCCATTGAACTTGCTAAAAAACTACTGGACCGAGAGGTCAAGTACAACAATGAGCTCAAGAGGAAGCTCGATGACAAAAGAACCACTCACCACCACAGTAACAATAACCACCGCAACAACAACTTCAATAACAACAACCATAGAAACAATAACCCGTACCATCAAAACCGAAACAATCGTCACCATCAACAGAACCAAAGACAAGAAACCGCAAAGGCCTATGTTGCTATGAAGGCAAGGGATACCAAGGTCAGAAATCCCAGTGTAACAGATGCAAACTACACCACAGTGGACCTTGCTCAATCAAATGTTTGAAATGCCAGAAAGTGGGTCATCAGACAAAGGATTGCAGGAACCCCGCTACTGGTAGCACACTGCAGCCTGTGACTCCAACTTGCTACTCCTGCGGAGGAGTAGGTCACTTCAAGAGCCATTGTCCGAAAGGAAACGGTCAGCAAAACAACGCTCGAGGAAGAGCATATGTGCTAAAGGAGGAAGATGCCCACTGAACCCTGACGTTGTCACGGGTACGTTCTTACTCAATCAACATTAGTGCTAGGGTATTATTTGATTCTGGAGCAGATAGAAGTTTGTGTCAACTACGTTTTGCTCCTTTGCTTAACCTTACCCCTTCCAAACTAAACACCACTTTTGAAATTGAAATGGCGGACGAAAACCTATTGGTACCGACACCGTAATTCATGGTTGTTACCTAATCCTACAAGACAACCCTTTTCCCATCGACCTCATGCCTATTCAGTCGGTAGTTTTGACGTAGTCATTGGTATGGATTGGTTAACCAAACACCGCGCTAGAATACTCTGTATACGAGAAAGCCGTGCATATTCCACGTAATGGTGAAACTCTTATTGTCCATGGTGACAAAAATAAACGCGATACGGTGGGTACCATCTCATATATCAGATTGGTGAAATACATGAATGAAGGATGCCAGCATTCATGGTTCATGTAACGGAAACAAATCGAAGTAAACGAGTTGAAGACGTTCGATCGTTAAAGAGTTCCCAGAGGTATCCCGAAGATTTACCCGGTTCTTCCACCTCCCCGTCAAGTAGAATTTCCAGATTGAACTTAGTGCCTGGAGCGGCACCTGTGGCGAAAGCACCTTATAGGTTAGCGCCGTCTGAAATGAAGGAATTGTCAGGAACAATTGAAAGAATTGTCTGATAAGGCTTTATCCGACCCAGCTCATCACCTTGGGGAGCTCCGGTTCTATTCGTTAAGAGAGGACGGATCTTTCCGAAGTGTATTGATTGCCGGGAATGAACAAACCTACTGTAAAGAATCGTTACCCATACCTAGGATCGATGACTGTTTGATCAATTACAAGGATCGAGTGTATACTCGAAGATCGACCTAAGGTCGAGGGTACCATCAGTTAAGAGTTCGAGAGGAGGATATTCCCAAGACAGCTTTTAGGACGCGTTACGGACATTACGAATTCCAAGTAATGCCATTTGGTTTAACTAATGCACCTACAGTGTTCATGGACCTAATGAACCGAGTGTGCAAACCATACCTGGATAAATTCGTAATAGTATTCATAGATGATTATTCAATCTACTCACGCAACGAACAAGAACATGCGAACATCTAAAGATTATTTTAGAGTTACTCAAAAAGGAACAATTGTATGCCAAGTTCTCCAAATGCGACTTTTGGATTCGAACTGTACAATTCCTTGGGCATGTTATCAACAGTCAAGGCATTCATGTAGATCCTGCAAAGATTGAGGCCGTCAAAGGTTGGACATCTCCTACAAATCCCACAGAGATACGCCAATTTTTGGGTCTAGCCGGTTACTACAGAAGATTTATTGAAGGTTTTTCAAAAATCTCAAAGCTTTGACCGAATTAACTAGAAGAACAAGAAGTATATCTGGGGAAAAGAGGAGGAATCAGCTTTCCAACTGTTAAGAAAAAGCTCTGTGAAGCACCAATATAGCACTACCTGAAGGAAGTGAAGACTTCGTAGTGTATTGTGATGCCTCATATCATGGTTTGGGAGCTGTGCTGATGCAACGAAACAAAGTGATAGCTTATGCCTCGCGACAACTCAAAACGCATGAAGCAAACTACACGACTCATGATTTGGAGTTAGGAGCAGTAGTATTCGCCCTTAAGTTATGGAGACATTACCTGTATGGCACCAAGTGCACAGTATTCACCGACCACAAAAGTCTTCAGCATATCTTAGATCAGAAAGAACTGAACATGAGACAACGTCGCTGGTTAGAGTTACTTAGCGATTATGATGTGAAATCCGTTATCACCCAGGAAAAGCCAACGTTTGTAGCAGATGCATTAAGTCGGAAGGAACGACTGAAACCTCTTAGAGTCAGATCATTAGGAATAACCATTCGTTCGCCCCTGCCCTCACAAATACTCATCGCTCAATCGAAGCTCTTAAGGAAGAGAACCGACCTGGTGAAAAGATCCACGGCATGCCAGAAAATAAGAATGGTTTTGTGCAAAGAGGCAGACGGGATGCTCTGTTTCAAAGAAAGAAGTTGGATTCCTCTATACGGAGGTATACGTGATCCATTATAATGAATCTCACAAATCATAGTACTCCATTCATCCAGGTTCCGACAAAATGTTATCAAGATCTCAAGAAACTTTACTGGTGGCAAAACATGAAGGCCGACATAGCCGAAGTATGTCGGAAAATGTTTGACTTGTTCAAGAGTAAAAGCGGAATATCAAAAGCCGTCAGGATTACTCATACAACCCGAAATTTTCTGTATGGAAATGGGAACGTATTACAATGGACTTTATCACTAAGCTTCTAAGACATCAACTGGACTTGACACCTCTGGTCATCGTTGATCGTCTCACCAAATCCGCGTAACTTCTTAGCAATCAAAGAAACTGACGAGATGGACACACTCGCAACGCTATATCTAAAGAAATAGTTTCACGGCATGGAGTTCCGATCTCAATCATCTCAGATCGTGACAGTCTTTTTCACATCTCATTTTTGGAAGTTTTGCAAAAAACCCTTTGGGGGAACCAAACTGGATATGAGCACTGCATACATCCACAAACCGATGGACAAAGCGAGGGGGGGACAACCCAAAACCCTTAGAAGACATGCTCCGAGCATGTGTTATTGATTCGGAAAAAGGGTTTGGGACAGACACTTCCCTCTAGCCGATTTTCTCCTACAAAAACAGTTACCACGCCAGCTTTATGGCCAGCAACATCTCGAAGCACTCTATGGTCGAAAGTGCAGATCGCCTGTTTTTTGGGGACCGAAGTTGGAGATATACAACTCACCGGGAAACCCGATTATTCATGAGACAACAGAAAAGATAGTCAAGATTAAGCAACGACTGCAAGCTAAAAGAGATAGACAAGAAGAGCTATGCCGCATGAGGAGAAAACCTATGGAATTCCAAATTTGAGACAAGGTTATGTTGAAAGTATCTCCCGGGAAAGGGAAAATGGTTCGTTTCGGAAAACTTTGGAAAACTTAAACCCTAGATACATTGGTCCATTAAAAAATCTAAAAAAGGGATAGGACCAGGGGGCCTTACAAACTCAAAACTCCCAGGGGAAAACTTAGTCGAGTTCAACGACACCTTTCACAGATCAAATTTTAAAAGAAGTGTTTGTCAGATGAATTCTTTTTAATTCCTTTAAAAGGGGATTCGACTCGACGACAAAACTTGTCTTTACGAAGAACGTGGAATCATGGACAGAGAGATCAAACATAAAATAAAAAACCGCATTCCCATTGTCAAAAGTCCGATGGAACTCTAAAAAAGGGAAACCGGGAAATTTATACTTGGGAACGGAAAACAAGACCAGATTCGGCCAAATACCCACACCTATTTTGTAGAACTCCTATCACCTATCTTAGACTAGAATTTCGGGACGGAATTCAGTGTAAGGGGTTGGGTTTCTTAACCTCTCGTAATTTTCTCAATGTTTAGGTGCTAAAAATTTGATTAACGAATCATTAAGTTATTTAAAACCATTTCTAAGGGGTAACAAATTTTTTTTTTTTTCCCGGGTATACTAGTTTTAATCACAACGATATTGTGTTCCCAATTACTAGAAACGATGCTTACCCCACGAACCTTTAAAAGTCTAAAAAACGCGAAAATTATCTAAATCCATTAACGTTTAATACTTTTGTCTATACGTTTCGAAAATTTAAACCCAAGTGATCAAATTTCATTTCCCAGCTCTCGGAAAATTTTCCCCAAATACTCTGTAAAATATATTTGGGCCTTAAACCAATTTAAAAAGGACTGTTGACTCATTGGGCCTCAGGGCCAATAATTCGGCAAACCCAAAAAAACCAAACGAACCCCTTTTTATTAATTATTTTCTTTCATTTGGCCTAGCCCACCAACGCCCAAGACAAACAAAGCCCATGGACATACATTTTTTTTTTTTTTCGATTTTCCCTGTCCAAGGCTCGTTCACTTTGCCACATTTTCTCTCGATTCGACTTAACAACCATATTATTATTTCACACCACTTGATTCTTTAACCCAGCTAAAAAGGGGGTTTTATCAAATCACGTTCTAATCGATTTTTTTACTTGTTTTAATCTATCAAAGGGGGGGCTCAATACTAACCTTTAAACGAAATTTATCCAAAAATGTATTTTGACTAGCAAACCCCTTTTTCGTCGACCTACAAACGTTCTCCAAAAAGAACCACCTTGGTCTTGGTCACGTTTTCCCTATTTGCTTGACCCCCTTTTAAAAAACCCCAGAGAACCACAAACAAAATTGGAAAAATCTTTAAAATTACTTGACTTTTTTGGTACACTAGCAAGCTACAAACACCAACATTTACAAAATAAATTTGCCCTTTTTCCCTTTGGTTGTGAGCGCGGCCAATAGCACCAAAAACAACCATCTTTGGTTTACTTCCGCACTCCAAAATGACTTTTCAAATGAATTTTTCCCCGTACACTCCTTGCACACTCATTTGGAATCATCATTTCATCACTACAATACTCTTTTAAAAAATCACACTTATATAACCTAAACTTTCGGTATGCCAAACAACACAAACAATTCCAACTCAAAAATATTCTAAAGTCCATTTTTAGTTCCTGGGCCACGCCCAGCTTTGGGAAGAGTTTGAGGATTTCGAATCGAGCTATGGGATATCCTTTACGCTTTTCCGGGGTCTTTG
This sequence comes from Artemisia tridentata subsp. tridentata, assembly GCA_021014915.2. Classification (NCBI taxonomy): domain Eukaryota; kingdom Viridiplantae; phylum Streptophyta; class Magnoliopsida; order Asterales; family Asteraceae; genus Artemisia; species Artemisia tridentata. Next base: position 210,189,799 of record CP139506.1, on the reverse strand, counting down.
GTGTACCGAGAATCGAGCTACACAATTCTTTTTGGCCTAGTCAGTTTTTGACATTGCGATACGCCCCCCCTTTTGGGTGAAGTAGCACGTCTTGAACTTTTCTAATTTTATTATTTTTTTGAATTTCATTTCTTTCGCAAAACCCCCCTTTTTCGTTAGGGAAAAATATTTTGTTAATTTAAAAGTACAACACATACTTGTTATTGACATTCTAAAAGTTGGTCATGCTAACTATCGAGAACAAAAAGTCATTCGAACCTTAGATAATCGTATCAATCTAAAAATCACCACATTCCTAAGCCACAAATTTGGGACTTCGAAATTTTTAAAACACTTAGAATTATTTTGTGCCTTAAAATGTTTTCTTTAAAAACCTATGTCGTTAACTTTGGCCCTTTTATTTTTTACGAACTCGACATCCAATACTTAAGTTTTTATGTCGCCTGATAGCGAGCTACCAAAATAACGAAATGTATTTCATTCGACCTATTTAAAAATCAACTCGAACCTTGTTAAACCCCAAAGTAATCGACCAAAAAACTGTTTTTCACAAAACACTAAATATTAGCGATTGGGCTAATAAGCACTAAGCTTTGTTATGAGCTTTTTGTATAAGCTGATCGTATAAGCTCAATTGTTATATTTTTGCAACCCTAAAATGCCCCCGTAAACCAGGCCCAACTCCCCTCTAAACCCATTGGATCGAAAACCCATAATGGGCTATACTTTTAGCTCGTTTTTTTATTTTTATATATATATAATTATATATATATTTTATATATATATATAAATATTTATATACCATATATTTACTTTTTTAAATATATATGTAATATATATATATATATATACATATATTATATATATATATACCTATATATATATATATACTTATATATATATATTTATTATATATATATATAGATATATATATATTTTTTATATTACTTATATGACTTATAAAATTTATATATATATAATATATATATATATATATATATATTAATATATATTATATATATATATATATATATATTTATTTATATATTATATATATATATATATTTATTTATATATATATATATTATATATATATATATATTTTATATACTTTTTATGTATTTATATAAATATATATATATATATATATATATATCTTAAATATATATTTATGTTTTTTAATTTTATATTTTGATATTTTATATATATATATATATATTATTTATATATATATATATATTATATATATATATATATATTAATTTATATAACTATATATATTTTGATCATTTAAACATACATATCTTAACGTTAACAAATAAATTACCAATCGATAAAACACTTAAACGTTATTGAATTCGCGATAAACCCAAACTTAGACTATTCAAACCACTAAAACTTGCCATATACTATATAGGTCATTTGGGGGAAGCCGTTTCCTTTCTCGTTTGAGTACGATAACTGCCACCACTACTGTACTACTAAGGTAAGTTCATAGCCCACACTTAAACTTTTAAATCTTTGTGGGGAGATACATGCTACAAACATGAACACAAACTTTTTGTATGCTATGACTGATGTTATTATTGCTTAATAGCTATTGCCAAAGTCCCTCTATCATGAACCCTAATCACTTGCGAGTGAACGTAAATAGTTGTGAATAGATCTATTTGGGACGACAATCCCCGTTTGGGTCTGCTAGGATGAGCCACCAGGCGCACTTTATTTGAACAAACTTATGGGTTATTGGCAAATACCCATCCCGAGGGCCTATATATTTTACATCATTTTTTATGCCTGTTAAGCGTTGCGTGTCATGAGCTTAATGCAATAACATCTTGATTTTAACTTGTTTAATTGTAATTCGATGCAATTTAACACTTATACTTTGTTCAAACTATTAAACTTAAACCTATGAATATCACTCAACTTTTGTTGACTTTTAGCATGTTATTCAGGTAACCCAAAGGCTGGAACTCAAGCACGGAGTGGGCACTAAACCCGGCACGGGTTCTAAATAAATGTTTTATTCATTCAAACTTAAATAAACATGTTAACTACGAAACATCTTTGTATCTCAAATACTTGTATTTTGAATGATAAACTTAAAACGCTTTTTTTTTTAAAAGTCGTTTTCTATGGTTATGACTAAAGATCACTACGTAACACCCAATTAAGTCTTTCGCTGTTGATTATCCGAAATTGGGGGTGTTTACATATAGGAAGATTCAAACTTTGTTAGAGGATTCTCAGAAGCTGAAGAGTCTAGTAGAGTCACTAAAAGAGTTGGTGAGCAGTTAGAAGCGAATCTTCAAAGAAACAAAAGTCTGAAGAAGAAAAAAGAAGAGCAAGCAGTTGAAGAAGAAGAAACAGCAAGGAATTATCTGATGAAAAACTTCACACTATGATGGTATAAATCCCAGAAGCTTTGAATGTTGATCCCTATTCAAGCTAAACATCCAATTATTGATTGAGAATACACACAGATACATTTGGGAAAGCCTGGAAGATTATCAGGGTAGGAGGACACTCAGAAGTCTACAAGTATTTTGAAGATATGATGAGGGTTTTTGATAGAGAAGATTTAAATCAGCTATGGAGTCTGGTTCAAGAAAAGTTCGGTCTAACAGATCCAATACAAAGACAAAGAAAAGAGCTATGGGTGGAATTAAAGAGGTTGTATGAACCTAATTCAGAAGATCCCTTATGGCAGTTTCAAGCTCATGACCTTGCTACTACTGGAGATTGTATGATACATGTGGTGTTCACCATGTATCTACAAAAGATGGTGTGGATAATCCTACATGTTGATTGAAAAGGACTATCCATTAAGAGCAGATACTTATTTGTTATGTTAGCTGCTAAGCCAAGAGTTGATGAAGACTCAGAAATGGCAAGGGAATTAGTGAGGAAGATATAATCAGCAAGTAAAAGCAATGAAGACTACAAGACTAAGACTAAGAAGATAGGTGTTTTGGAAGAATCCTCACAAGGTAATGATTTAATTAAAAAACTTGATGATTTAGGGTAAATCACAAGTTTAGGGGAGGATTGTTAGGAATTAAATGTTCAAAGGAAATTGGTTTTGTATTAGTACTGCTGAAGAATAACACTAACAGTACTAATGGAGTTAGTTACTGCTAGTGTAAATATTAGTAATTAAGGGCCAGAGTAAAGATTGAAAACTGCTGAAGATATAACTAACAATACTAACTGCTGAGTTAGTACTGCTAGTATAAAAGATGATATTGCTGAACTGCTTGAAGACTGAAGATTAGTTACTGCTCATGATAACGTGTAAAAGGATAAAGTATTGAATAGATTTCATGTATATCTTATATAGTTAGAATTTTACGAATATTCTGCAAGTTTAGAATATCAATTACTTATCTTGTAAAGGACTCTTGTGTTATAAAAGGGGGTCCTTAGGTTAGTTGTTTGTGTAGTTTTTGTTAAGCTTCAAGGTTTTGTAAACCCTAGTGATAGCAAGATCACTCTATTAATACTAATTAATATTGAAAGCGTTTGGTGATATTCATTAGTCATATAAAACTGCCTCATTACTGTTACATTGCACAAATCTTCTAAGTATCATATAGTAGATTCCGCATACTATTTTGGTATACACTCAAAGTATCCTCAACACAAGTCTAAGTGTGTTTAGATCCTCCTCAATTTTGAACAAGTAGTAATTAGGATTCTTCCCTTAGTGAACCTAGATTACTTGCATCCCACATATGTGTTTCAAAGTGATAACATGTTCTTGTGAGATATGATTAAAATGTCTTCATACTTTCTTAAGCTCAATGATCATTTTCTTAATTAATTGAATGCATTTTTTTTTTTTTTTTTTTTTTTTTTTTTTTTTTTTTTTTTTTTTTTTTTTTTTTTTTATTTTTTTGTCTTTGATTAGCTATTCCGATGTTTTAATCTCTTGATATAATATATATATATATATAATAATAATATAAATATATATATATATATATATATATTATGAACATCTCTTAAATGCTAAATGATCATCATGTTTTGCATGATATTTGCATTTATTTCTTATGTGTTTTTTTAGATATTTTTATTGTGCACCCACACTAACGTTGTTTTGAAACAAAATGAATTAGATATGCCTATTCCTATAAACACTTAAACGTCATATAGTCCATACACTAGTGTCAAAATCTATAAGTTAGGAGTAAGTCGCGAAATTGTCCTAATTCCTTGTAAACATTTCACTTTCTTCCAAGTGATACCCTATTTTTGTCAAGGGAAGGTTAGATACAAGCCATAGAAACTCGGAGTGGGGTTTGACAACTTAAATATTTCATCCGAAATATTCAAGTAATTTTAACTTGCGATCGCAATTGTTAAATGTCATTTCCGAAACATCATATTCAAGCCTTTTAACAACATATGTTTAAAACGCTCATCCCAAAAGCTAAAAGCTAAACATCAACCTTCGGGTGACAAAGGACTCACAAGTTACTATATAAGTGATTAGGAGTTCCTTTCATCCTCGTATGAATATACACTTCTTAAGACCAGTATATTCATTTCCATTAGTTCCTTTATCCCCATAGGTTTGTCATCATGTTTTGTGTCAAGCTCACCTCATAGATAATGAGGATTTGAACTTATCTATCGGTTTTTAGGGTAGAAAACAAATGTATCATCCTATCTCGCCAAGAGTACGTTGATACTTCTCTTTCTTCCGAATAACGAGCAATATGCCTATACGAAGATTGATATCTTTGAGTCCTTTCTTTTTCGTCGTCAATCTTGATCACCTACCGACGTGCAACGATCTCACAACAACAATGGATGTTCATTCCCAAAAATCCCATCAATCACCCTAAGAAAAAACCACACCTCAATCATCTTGAAGCCATCCTTAATGTTCCAAATCGAGTCTCACCCACACATCTACCACCATTGTGTCGGTAAAATACTTCATTCTTTTAGATCCCAACCCTGCTATGAATCCCGCACCATAGGTCTTGATTTAAAACCTTTCAAAACCCGTTGCAACACTCTCGTATGAAACACGTCGAAATACGTCATCACTTCCTTCGCGATAACATTCAAAAAGGAAACATTTTTATCGAGAAAGTTCCTTCACAAGACAACATCGCCGACATACTAACCAAGCCTTTCAAACGAGAATCCTTCGACTCTCTACTTCTAGGTCTAGGAATGATGGAACACATTCCGTGAATTTCACAATTTACGTGTGTTCAAGAACATCTTTCGAATTTCGTCTTATGACTATTTAAATATTTCGTTGAATGTTGAAGTCATCATTCGAGTCACGTCTAATGACTATTTACGTATTTCCTTGGAACTATTAAAGTCATCTCGGATTGTCAATAATCTCGTGTCAAATCCCGTTGGATTTATCCCTCAAAGAATTTATTAGGTATATATTCTTTCATCATGTCTAAAAGTCTCACTAAATCAACGAGATTTATTCGTCAAATCCTCTCAAGATTAGAGTCAAATCCTCTCAAGCTTCGAACGACAACTTAAATATTTCATCCAAAATATTTAAAGTAAATTTAATTTGTGAAATGCAATTTAATGTCATTTCTCGAATAAAAAAATGAACTCGATCAATGTTCGTTGAATCCCACTGGATTCATTCCTAAAAAGAATTTATTTTGTATAAATTCCTTTAATCTAAGGTCCAGAAAAATCACAAAATATGTGAAATTTCTTTGTCGAAAATCAAATTCTGGGTCAAAACTGACCTCAGCGGGTCACGGTACCCTTAAATAGGGGACGGTACCACTAAATTTAACGGTACCGTCCGGACCGTTATCTGCTGAGACAATTTATTTTGTTTTGAATTAAAAGCACTATCAAAACCCGCTCGCTGTAGTGTTGGGTCCGTTAGTACCCAAGCGTCCTGAAAACAGGATTTGAATACAAATTAGCCAAGTGTTAATCAAACCTTAAACACTCTCAAGTCACTGAGTAAACAGTCACTCAGTGAGTTACCTTCAGGATGCTTAGGACAAGTCTAAGAAGAAAGATTCACCATTCAGTGAGGCAGAACTCCCTGAGTAGGACTTAAGAAAAAGAATAAGGTAATGGGTTCAGTGAGTAATGACAAGAACTCACTGAACCCCAGTCTCCTTAACAACTATGATGATTGAAGACTGAAGACTGAAGACCTAGACTGAAGACTCTGAAGTCTGAAAGAAAGGCGGGATTAGGCGGGAAGAGTTTGAAAAGATAAGGAGAAGTCTTATCGGCCGAAAGCAAACTTTCCCTAAAATGGCTTAAAGTCAAGATGTGTCATAGCTGACACTCAGAAAGCACTTTTAGCTTATTCCCAATGCAGATTCTTGGAAATGACAAATACTGTTGTATTTTGTCAAACTAGCTAGGTTATTCCTTTTGTACTTCTAGAAGGGGCTCTTTTATACTTGTGTATAAATAGGGACAGAGGGGAGAAAAGTGAAAGTAGTTTTGTGCATTAAAAGCTTAAGATTTTTTACAAAACCACTTTTCTCCTCCAAAGAGCAACCACGTCCCTGAGATAGCTCAGTGGTTCATTATTGTTGCCACTGAATAATAACTTGAGTTTAGAGAGGAGAACACACCATACCTTGTCTATTCAATCCCAAGTGTTTATTCCGCAAACACTTGGTTAATAGATTCTTTTGATTAATTTCTAATAAGAATTTAAATGTTGAAAAACTTGTTTTTTTATCTTTACGTTTTACTTATCTGTTATAATTAATCAATACATAATCTCAGTCATGGAAAACAATTAGATTAACTTTGTAGTTACTTCTACTTGTGTAACGGGAACAACAAGTGGTATCAGAGCCTCTGGTTTGTAAAATCTTTTAAAAACAAAGAGTGCTCAAGAGGTTTTTAAAACCAAGATCCTACTATGGCTGATATTAATGTGCCCCAGCTCGTCGATAAAAAGGGTGGTAGCTTTTCAGCTGTTGCTCCCAGACTCGAAGCTGGAAAATTTAGCAAGTGGAAAAAGCGAATGCTTTGTTACTTGACTGGTATGGAACCATACTACATCACTTGTATCAATGAAGGTCCTTATGTCCCTATAGATGAGAGAAGGGTGGTCAATCAAGACCAAACGCCTGAAAAGCATAATTATATCTTGTCTTCCTGACGATATAATGGAATCAGTCATTAACTGTTCTACAGCCAAACAAACTTGGGTTGACTTGATTAATAGCTTTGAAGGTCCCTCAGATACCAAGGAAAACAGGATCATGGACCTGAAACTTGAGTACAACACTTTCAGGGCAAAGGACTCTGAAAGTCTCTCTCAGACATATACCAGATACAAGACCCTGATAAATGAATTGTCAAATGATGGTGTAGTTTTGTCTAAGCATGAGATCGATGTTGGCTTTGTCAACAGTCTACCTGAGAAGTAGCTAAACTTCTCACAGGGCCTCAGGAATGCTAATCACATTTAGACCCTTGAGCTCCCTGAGATCTATGGGAAGTTTGTCTATGAAGACAACTTAATCTCTAGAAGATACCCAGACTCAAAGAAAGCTCTTGAGACCAAAAAGGCCCTGACTTCCTCACCCATATCAACTGCCTTTTATTCTAATGGTGTTGTGCAGGATTTTCAAGAGGATTCTGATGATGAGGTTGATGAAAGAACTAGTGATGAGTACCTAAATGATTTACACTTGGAATTCCAAGAAAGGGCACTCCTTGCTAATTCAATACGTTTATCAAAAGAAATTAGTCAAACTTTTCAAAAGCTAAAGCAAATGAAACCACTGAATGTTTCAAATGTGGTAAAAAGGGTCATTTTTCTAAAGACTTTTTATTCAAAAACCATCTCAGAACCCTCTTATAAATTTTCTGGAAACAGTTCTTCTTTAGGAACTAGCAAGTTTTCAACCTAAAATGCTTCAGTCGACCCAACATTTTCAAAACAATAATGTTCAAAAGGGTCAAAAAGATTTTGAGGCTAAATATAGAAAGCTAAGGCTAAACTTGCCCTCCTTGAAGCTAATCCCTCAATGTCTCAGGCTACTCAAACTTCCAAACCTGTTCAGACAAAGAACAAGGTTCTTGTAGCCGAAGCCTATGACTGGGATGAAGAAGAGGTCTCCTCAGAAGATGAGGAAATTAGAGTGAGTGCATTGATGACACTTTCAGAAGGTGATCAGCTGGCTGTTGGAAAAAGCCATGCAAGGAATGGAGAATTGGTCAACATAACCATGAAAAAGGAAAAATTTTTACTTGCAATGGATGATGATTATGATTGGCCAGTCTTATATGAATTACATTTGTGTAGATCTTAAGTTTGTTGAAGAACAAAGGCTTAATTTGTTTTCAAAATATAACAATCTTGTGTTAGAATAAATAAGCGTAGAGATGAAAATTTCTTGTATTAAAACAGGCCAAGTTAGAAGCTGTTACACTACAAATTCAAAACACTGAGATTTTGAAACAAAATCAAGCTCTTCAAAATGAACTTAACAAAGAAAAGGTTGTCATTGAAGGCTGGACTAAAAAGAACCCCAAATCTATGAAACTGTGAGCCTAATTCCTAATGAAAACAAGAAAGTTATAGGAATAGACCAACTCACTGAAACCCCCAGTGAAAGTCACAGAGAAAAGGCTTTTATTCCAGCTGGCATATCTTTTGAGCAGGAAATGGAACCCAAGTCAAATGACTGGATTGTCAGGGACAACCCAGTCAGTAAGTTACCAAACTTTGAGTCTGGAAAAATCTTGCTTCCTGAAAGTCAGGCTCTGAAAAATATGCTTGGACTCACTGACCAAATCAGTAGTACTAAGTCAGTCAATGAGTCTGAATCAGAATCACTTGCACCACTCCCACCTCTGAAAGTCCTTTAGGGAGCTGCACCAAGCTCAGACCTCACACCATTGGTCTACTCTTAGCATTCTCCAAAGGAGAAGCAAGGAACGGGAAAAACTATCCTGAAAAGGCAAACCCCTGAAGTCTCAGTTCATACTGATGACTCAACAACTTCAGTTCCTTCTGAAGTAAAAACAGGAAGCCCTGACTCAAAAATTGATCAGTTGGCTAAGCTTGTCAGGAAGCTGAGTGAGAAGATTGAATCTTTTGAGAAGCCTTCTCAATCAAAGATGAAGGAACCCTGATGTATTTTATATTTTTTTATTTTTGAATCCAAAGAAATTGTAACGAATACAATTTCCCCGGGTCGTTCTCCCAACGAAGGTTTGACGGCGAATAAGTCGAATCGGAGTCGTGAATATGTGAAGTGAATAAGTGATGTGAAAGATTATTTTTTTTAGAATTGATTACCCTATAATGAGAAAAATTAAAAGCAATCTACGCTATTAAAATAAATGCACTCAAAGAAAATTCAAATAAATGCAAATCCCGGGCTAATCCCGAGATTTATAAATCTATTAGTGAAATTATACTTAAAATAGAAATAAAATTAAAAATAAAATCTAAGGGACGAAAATGAATTTTATTAAAACTGATTTTATAACAGAAATTTAAGAAAATAAAGTTTTATAAAAAACGAGGGACTAAAAATGCAATTTAGGAAACTTTATTTAAGCTAAAACTTTTTAAAACAAAGACAAGGACTTAAACTGTAATTTCTGAAACTTCAATAAAACTTAAAACGATTTGAAGCAAAGACAAGGACCAAACTGTAATTCTTGAAACTTTAATAAAACTGAAATTGATTTAAAACAAAGTGAGGGACTAACTTTGATTAAACTGAAACTCGGGGACTACTTGGCAAATACTTAAAATTAAAAAAACGATTTTAAACTAAGAAACAGCCCAGGTTCGAACCTGGGTGACTGCAAATTAACTACACTAATTTTTTTAGTTTTCTTCTTTTGCAAATCAAACAACAACTAGCTGCCACTAATTTTAATGAAAAGAAAAAGCTTAAATGAGCTGAAATGAGCTGGAAAACAGCTTATACACCAACCAGTGGAGTTTTACACATTATTCATAAAACAGTCCTAAGAAGCTCACAATAAAACTCAACTGAGCAGTTCAAATAAGCTAAAAATAGCAAACCAAAAGTAGAACTTGTTAACCAGCTAGCTTGCCTAACTTTTGCCCCAAAAATCTTTCATTAAACTCACATATATTGCAAGAAAACTGCTCATGAACTTGAGCTCATGACTGAGGTGCAGGGCAGACTTCCAACAGACAACCAAACTTGAGCTTATTTTTAGATAAGCTATTGAGCACCAAATTGAGATTTTCTCTTTGATCTAAGTCTACAAGCAGGAAAACTACTCAAATTACTAATCCAATCCTATTTCCACAAACTAACAATCATTCAAATTACCCATGAACTTAGCAGCCACAATTTAACAATAATAACACTAAAATAAAAAAAACACAGATCAAACATCAAACACCAATTAAACCTACTGATATCAAATCTACAAGAACAGCCATGAGTTTTATTCTTAAAATTCAACCTACAACTTTCAAACTAAACAATATGCAAAATAAGTAAACACTACTTTCACTCAATGTTAAGATCATATGAGCAAAAATAAACAACAGCTAACCAATGGACTCAAATCTAAACTACCTTAATCTACTGCTATAGAATTGAATGAAAAATTGAAAATGAGAACTCACAATGAAACAACCCTCAGCTCAACAAGGGGTTCTCACTATGCTTGCCTGTCTTTAGACAGGCTAGGAGCTTCCAAATCTCCCCTAGACTATCAGCTTCTTCTGGATTAAGCTCAGCTTATTGAATAAGCTGAGTTTGACTTTTGTTGACCGAATTGATGAACTTTTAGAATTAACTGAATGATACCTCTAAACAACCTCTCAAAAGCTACTGAGCTAATAAGAGCTTGGTAAACAGAAAAAAGAAGCTTGTTGAAGCTTGATTTTAAACTAACATTTTGATTTATATATATATCTATTTTTTTTATTTTTTTTTTTTTTTCTTTTGTGATGATCAGATAGTAAAACAAAGTAAGTAAACTAAATACTGAAATCAAATAACTAAATGAGAATTCGGAGATAAAATAACTTCAAATTTAGACTTTCATTAAAACTTTAAAAAATTACAATACTCAAACCGAATAAACATTAACAGAAAAATTACAATCCGAACTATAAGACTAAAATTCTAAAATTATTTTGACAGCATAACTTTGCTAAAAAAATTACATTCGAAAATGGGATAACCTTCTCCTATTTATAGGCCTAATCCGAACCTTCTGGGTCTTGCCACGCTGGCGATCCTCGTGCTATCTTCAGCCATCATCACCCTTCGATCACCTTGGTCTTCAATCCTTCATTGCTAACCGTAACGATCACAAATACGCGTGTTCGGACCAATGAGAGCCTGCCATGTGTCCCCGTGTGTGCTTGTTTGCTTCTGACACCTCCTGACATTCTAGAAGCCCTTTGATTTGACTAATAAGCCCTTAATTGCCGTAATTTTGAGGATCGGGAATTAGGGTTCATGGTGATTAGGTAAATATGGGGAAAGGGGTAAAATGAAAGAGCGGGTTGTGAGAGATAAGGTGTGAGTGTTTAGTTTATTTTCTTTTTTATCTTTGACCGAAGATAAGGTTTGACCGGTTGTTTTATTTTAGTGTTGGACCGGGTATGAAGTTGGGAAGGTTGGGCTCGGGTTTAAAGGTTGGGCTGGGGTTATTTATTTGGGTTTGGGGGTTAGGTGTTGGGTAGTGGATTGGGTTAGTTTTAATAGAATCCGGTTTAGGTTTGTGTTTAGTTAAGATTTGGTATTTTAAAATCATAAGGACCAAATGTAATTATCTTGAAATCTCAGGGACCAATCTTGCCATATTTTCCAAAGTAGATCCAAGGGATGAAATTGACAATCTCTGAAAATATGAGGACCTCGGTTGACTTGTTGACCATAATTTCTTCCCGGCATCGGCTAAAAATAATACTTCCATATCTCGTGCTCGTTTTCTTGATTTTCTTGTGTCTTTTGTCAATTTTCACGATATCCATCCCTGCACATACAAAAACACAAAAACACAATATCTTTTGGCATTTTGGTCGGGTTTTTGGTTATTTTGGTCCGGTTTTGGTCTAGAAATGGTATGTGTTTAAGCACATACCAAAATTCCCCCAGACTAAGCTATTGCAATGTCCTCATGCAATGTTATAAAAACACGTTTTTGAAACCGAAAATTTCTAATCTCTTTTTACTAACTTTGGGAAGTAGCAAAATTTTCAAAAGAGATCAAGAAATCCAAAGTTCTAAAAACTCCCCATTTTTCCTTTTATTCTATTTCTGTATTTTTCTTATTATTCAAGTGACGGCTTTTGATGACAATCATTATCTATCGATAATTTTTAGGGTCATAGAGTAGAAACACAACTCATAGAGGAGTGACCATAAGGATAAAATTCTTCGTCCTTGATTTTTCACATGCTCCCAAACTAAGCTTATAAACGAGATCACAACCTATTTAGAAATTAGATGCCAACACTACTCATGGACGTTACTTGTGTAAGAACCTCTCGCTCCCATTTTCTTATTTTTTTGTTTCTACTTATTTTATTTTTGTGAGAGAAATGAATTTCTTCATAATCTTCTCATTTTCATAATTATTAGTCCGATAAAGATACCAAGATTAAAGCGCTAAGTAGTTTTCCATCTTCTTGCAAGAAAGTTTGCCTTAAAAATGAGGTCCAAATCAAGGTTATTACATACGTCAAAGACTAAAGAACTCATACAAACATGTAGACATAAGTTGTGGAGAAACATCACGTGCACCTCATGTGCCCGATCTAGGGTCATTCACATGCACCTCACGTGCCATCAACTTGTCTAACACATTAAGCACAAAATCCATACATCTCAACATAATTCTTTTTTTTTTTTTTTTTTTTTTTTTTTTTTTTTAACTCAAACTTTTCTTCACTCAATAACTTAATACCACGGGATTACCGGTGTGTTTCCAAATCATCAAACATTCAATAGTAACCCTTAGAAAACGAACCTTCACGGTTTAAATCCAAGACCTTACCGCCTTTAGAAGTAAGGATCCAAGGTCCGATCTCAATCCGAAATCTAAGAGCACTTTACAACTTATTCACTCAATACGGGACCTTGATGTGTACCCAATCTTTAGAGCAAAAATTCTTTTAAGAAGATGGAGAACTAAATTTTGTTCTAAACCTAAATATCTTTAATTATTTAACAATATATGGGGTGAAACAATTTTACGGGAGCAAAAGGCCACAAGTACCTACGACGAGCTCTAAAGAGAACCAACTACTCCACGTTTGGCATCTAACTTCTTAATAAATTCTATCATTTCTTGCTCTTCGCACATTTAAAAATCTCAAATAATGAAATTCGCGAATACTTAGCCGATAATCAGCCACGCATATATAAAGTCAGTTACAGAAACTTGCAAATTCTTGAAAAGAATTCGCGTTTTCTAGCTTCTTATGTAAAAGACTAGCGAAAGCTTTTAAAGCCATGCATGTTGAAAGTCAAGTACGGGAACACGCAAAAGAGCAGCTCCTTGTGTTCAAGACTAGCACAAGCTTATATGATTATCATTGGTTAAGGGAACAAGCTAGGGCTCAACACGCCCGGTCAAGTCAAAATTTTATTCCTACTCTACCCAGCGGAAAGTCAGCAAAAATGTCAAAACTTATTATATTTTTGCACAAAAATTTTTAAATTTTCTCATTTTTTTGGATTTTTTTTTTTTTTTTTTCAATTTTGGAGGAAAAACGGGATTGCACGAGACAATAGCAAAAATGCAAGGCAAAAATCAAATCGCAAGATTACCCCCCCAGACTAGAATGAGACATTGTCCTCAATGTCTTAAAGGTACGGGTATCCCTACAAAAATCTAAGGCCGTTTATTAATTATGCCAAAAGATAGATGTAAAACGATAAGATTTTGGATATTGGATAAGCAGCGGATGATGAAACTCAAGTAGCGTGAAGGAAACTACGAGCACGAGAGTCTTCATCATCGGCATTCCTGGACACATCACAGAAAAACAACGAGACACAAGATATGGAAGAGGATCCCCTCCTCTTTATTAAGAAAATAGAAAGAAGATAGATGGATAAGCATGGGGTGCCTCCCACGAAGCGCTTGTTTTTGTTAACCGAGTCACATGAGCTTGACTCGACCCCGAATTTAGTTGTCCATGGGGAAAGTTTGGAGATCCGGGACAACCATGGATGGTACGTCCCCTCCAAAATAGTGCTTCAACCTATGACCATTCACCTTAAAGTTTGGACCGTCATTTTGAGCTAACTCGACGGTTCCATATGGAAAAACTTGAGTGATGGTGAATGGCCCAGACCAGCGGGTTTTGAGTTTGCCCGAGAAAATCTTAAGCCGAGAATTGAAAAGGAGGACTCGATCACCAACATTGAAAATGCGGTTTTTAATCTTTGAGTCATGAATCCTTTTTGTTTTCTCTTTGTAGATCAAAGAATTCTCGTAGGCTTGATCCCGAAGCTCATTTAATTCATTAATTTGGAGCTTACGGTGATCACCCGCGGTCTTAAGGTCAAAATTGGCATGTTTCAAGGCCCAATATGCCTTATGCTCGAGCTTGATGGGCAGATGGCAAGCTTTTCCGTAAACCAGCTTATAAGGAGTACACCCGATGGGTGTCTTGAAAGCGGTTCGGAAAGCCCATAAAGCATCATCCAATTTGTCAGCCCACGAGGCTCGATTTTCACCAACGGTTCTTTCAAGGATACGTTTCAATCCACGATTCGAAACCTCGACTTGTCCGCTTGTTTGCGGATGATACGCGGTAGAAAGTCGGTGAGTGACACCATACTTTAGCATAACTTTTGCAAATTGATCATTGCAGAAGTGAGTACCGCGATCACTGATTATAGCACGAGGAGTTCCGAATCGGGAGAAGAGATTTTTCAAGAACTTAACAACCACTCGGGCGTCATTAGTGGGGAGCGCTTTAGCTTCAACCCATTTTGACAAGTAGTCGACGGCCACGAGGATATACTTATTCCCTCGTGAAGACGGGAATGGCCCCATGAAATCGATGCCCCACACGTCAAAAATCTCACATACTTGAATTGCATTTTGAGGCATTTCGTCTTTTTGCGAGATTTTTCCTTGACGTTGGCAAGAGTCACAAGACTTCACCAAGTCATGGGCATCGCGGTAGATTGTCGGCCAATAAAATCCAGAATCAAAGATTTTTTTAGCGGTGTAGCTGGCACCATGGTGTCCCCCCGTGGGTCCATTATGGCAAGCGTTGAGGATGTCAACGGCTTCTTGGCCATGCACACACCGTCTTATCACTTGATCGGCACATATCCGGAATAAGTAGGGATCGTCCCAGAAATAATGTTTAACATCTTTGAAAAACTTCTTTTTCTGCTGGGACGACATCCCTTTCACCACAAAATTCCCCGCATGGTAATTTGCGTAATCAGCAAACCATGGGGTACTCGGATCATTTTTTGAAGATATTTTCCCAAGTGTCTCGAGAGGAAATGTCTCGGTGATTTCCTTATTCTCGAGAACACTTTGATGAGGATTTTCCAGTCTGGACAAATGATCAGCGGCTAGATTCTCTGCTCCTTTTTTATCACGAATGATAATGTCAAATTCCTGGAGCAGAAGAATCCACCGAAGTAATCTCGGTTTAGCATCTTGTTTTGCTAAGAGATACTTTAGAGCAGAATGGTCCGTATACACTATGCTTTTTGATAAGACAAGATACGGTCTAAATTTCTCAAAAGCGTAGACAACGGCCAACAACTCTTTCTCAGTAGTAGTGTAATGAGATTGAGCATTGGTCATTGTCTTGCTAGCATAGTGTATCGGTTGGAAGTATTTGGACTTGCGTTGCCCCAGGACTGCACCGATAGCATAATCGCTTGCATCACACATTAACTCAAAGGGCAAGTCCCAGTCGGGGGCAACCAAAATCGGTGCTTCGGTTAACTTCTTTTTGAGAACCTCGAATGCTTCAATGCATTCGGGAGAGAAGATGAACGGAGCATCTTTTTCAAGAAGATGGGTCAGAGGCCGGGCGATTTTTGAGAAGTCTTGAATAAATCGTCTGTAGAAACCGGCATGACCAAGGAAACTACGGATTCCTTTGACGGTAGTGGGATGAGGTAGCTTAGCGATAACATCGACTTTAGCTCGATCGACCTCAATCCCAGATTTGGAAATCTTATGGCCGAGGACTATGCCCTCTTTAACCATGAAATGGCACTTCTCCCAATTTAGAACGAGATTGGTGCTTTCACACCGTTCAAGCATTTTCTCTAAATGGGAGAGGCACGAGGAGAAAGAATTTCCATAAACCGAGAAGTCATCCATAAAGACCTCCATCGTCGTCTCGATCATGTCATGAAATATGGCCATCATGCACCTTTGAAACGTGCCCGGAGCATTGCACAAGCCGAAAGGCATGCGTCGGTAGGCAAATGTTCCATAAGGACACGTGAAGGTGGTCTCTTCCTGATCTTGGGGATCAATTGGTATTTGAAAATACCCGGAAAAGCCATCGAGAAAACAATAGAACTCATTTCCCGCCAAACGCTCAAGCATTTGGTCCATAAATGGTAGAGGGAAATGGTCTTTACGGGTAGCATCATTGAGTTTTCGGTAATCAATACACACTCTCCATCCGGTGACGAGACGTGTGGGAATTAACTCATTTTCTTCGTTTGTAATGACGGTCATTCCACCCTTTTTAGGCACACAGTGGACTGGACTAACCCATGAGCTATCCGAGATCGGATAAATCATCCCTGCGTCGAGGAGTTTAATAACTTCCTTTTTGATGACATCATGGATTTTTGGGTTAACCCGTCTCTGTTGCTGAACAGCGGGTTTGAAATTATCTTCCAATAAGATCTTATGGGTGCAGAATTTAGGGTCAATACCCTTTATGTCGGAGATCTGCCAAGCAATAGCACTTTTATGCTTTTTAAGCACGTCTAAGAGTTTTGTCTTCTCCTCATCTTTGAGAGCTTTTGAAATGATGACGGGAAATGTATCGGAATCTCCCAAGAAAGCATATTCAAGATGAGGAGGTAAATCCTTGAGCTCAAGCTCCGGAGGATTTTCAATAGACGGCTTAATTTCCTTAACGTCGGCCATTTTAAGGTCCATCGGAGGGGAAAAAGGGGTAGGGTCTTCATTCAAAAGTTGTTCAAGCATGAGAATATCCCCCTCCGGATCATAATAAGAATCATCATCTTCCGGTGAAGAAGATGTGTCGGTAGCAAGAAACTCATTGACCTCTTCCAAAAAGAAATCACCTCCCTCAAACGGAGTGAGGGACGGGGAAGAGTCGGAGATGATAGGTGAAGAAATAGTAGACGGAGAAGAATCATCAATAGAGGTAGAAGAAGAATCCAAAGTGGGATTGCCACTAGAAAAACCAAGAATCTCTTGAGAATACTCCTCCGTAGTGACGTCAATAATATCAATACGGTTTACGGACATGCAATTATCGTTGGAGGAGTATCTCGCGTTTTGATCCAAATCGAAAGCCACGGCTTCATTACCAACTCGCAAGGTAATCTCTTCATCATAAACATCAATCAACGCACGCCCGGTTCTTAAGAATCCTCTCCCGAGAATGAGAGGAACTCGGGGATCGGCATCAAATTCGACAATCACAAAGTCTGCCGGAAAATGGAATTTTCCCACATTAACGTAGACATCTTCGGCTATGCCAATTGGTCGAGTAATTGATCGATCTGCGAGCTCAAGAGTCATCCGGGTCGGAGTGAGAGCGGGAAGAGATAATTTTTCCCAGACGGACTTAGGCATTAGGTTAATGCTAGCGCCAAGATCGGCCAAGGCGAAACATTGAACCATCCCCGGAAAATTGCACGGAATAAGGAACTTTCCGGGATCTCCAAGCTTTTCCGGAAGCTTTTTAAGGAGAACCGCGGAACATTGTTCATTCAACGGGGTTGTTTTTGCCATCTCAAACAATTTATCTTTGTTACTCAACAAATTCTTCACCATTGATGCAAACTTCGGCATTAAGAGAGCAGCATCCGCAAAGCTAATTTCGAAACTCATATCTTGAAAGATTTGATAGAATTTCTCCATCTGATGCGTATTCTTATCATGGTGCTTTTGTTCATCAAGTCGTGACGGATACGGAAGTTTTATCTTAACGGGAACCTCTTGTTCAAAATCAACTTTCCCTTTTCCTTTTGACGATTGGACAACCGGAGGTTGGATGTCTTCGGTCCTTCCGTTATTAGTAGGAAGTGCCGTATCCGTTGTCTCCTCGGTTTCACGGGCGACTACCTTGGGAGGAAGAGAAGAAGAGGTAGTCGGAGCCGTAGGTCCATCATAACAAACACCACTTCGTGTTGTGATCGCTTTAAACGTCGCCCCTCGGGTTTGCGATCGTGTTGCTGGGAAGAGAAGTAGTACCCGAACCCGAGGGTTGATCATTTAAACGTTTCTTAATCTCACTCATTTCCTTAGTTAACAACTCTTGAGTTCTCATCAAATTTTGATTTTGAAGCATTAATTGTCGAAGAATCTCATCCGAGGGTGGCGGATTTGGAACAACATTTTGATTTTGATTAAAATTTTGCCCTCGGTTGTTGTTGTTGAAACCTTGATTATGAAAATTTCCTTGATTTTGATTTATATTTCCTTGATTAGCATTAAAATTCCCATAAAAATTCCCTTGATTTTGATTTCCTTGAAAACCCCGGTTTTGATGTTGATTAAAACCATTGTTTTGAAAACCATTATTTGCACGATTTTGATTATTGTTCACTTGATTACGGTTTTGACCTTGATTTTGACTTTGATTATTGAATCCCGGTGGTGGTCCAAGGTAATTATTCGAACGGTAGCTAAGGAGATTATGGTCTCCTTGGGGTTGGTAACCGTTACCACCCTGATTTGCAGCATACACATTCTCGTGAGGAAAGGCACCGGTGGCCGGACACTCATAATACGGGTGTGGACCACCACATGTTTCACAAATCTGGTTCACAACATTAATTTGTTGAGTAGTTCTTTCCTTCATTAAAAGTCCCATTTGTTTAGTAAGAGTTAAAATAGCCTCATTGGTTTTGCTATTTTGATCAAGAACATGAGCCAAAACTTCGTCATTTGATTTGCTACTAGCACTCGAGACTTGAGTTTTGCTCCTAGAAGTCCTTACTCTAGCTTTATTCTCGATGATCGTAAAAGCTTCTTGCTGGTTCCGGGTCAACAAGTTTCCACCCGCAGCAGAATTGAGTGAATCTTGATCAGCATGACACAACCCATTATAGAAAGTATCAATCTGATGCAAGAGTGAAAACCCGTGATTTGGACATTTTTCCAACAACTCCTTAAATCTATCCCAAGCTTCGCTGAACGATTCATCGAAAGCTTGTTGGAATCGAAAGATTTGAGTGCGGAGATTAGAAGTTTTAGACGGAGGATAGAAATGATTCACAAACTTAGAAGCTAGATCACCCCAAGTGTAGATGGAATTTGGAGGTTCCTTTTCTAGCCAAGTCCGGGCCGCTCCTTTGAGGGAGAATGGAAACAATTTCATTTTGATCACATCATACGGCACTTGGTTGATCTTTATTGTTTCAGTGATATCGGTGAAATTTCTGATATGAGAATGAGGATCTTCATTCTCAAATCCGTGAAATGAGATACTCGTGATAAGATTGAGTAACCCGTGATTGATTTCAAATTGATTTGCAAGAATATCGGGTATCACGATGGCCCTTCGCACACCATTAAATGGTGTTTGAAGTTGTTCCTCCATCGGACGGAGGTCGGGGCCCGGTTGTGCTCCTTGATTAGGCTCCACCGGAGGAGCTTGATTGTCGTTCATTTCCTCAACGTTTGGGAAATGTAGGGTATGTGTGTCGAATCACAATACATGAATCACTTGTATGAGGATAGTTTGGATCGAATGGAAGAAGGTTTCTAGAGAGAAGTGGGAGCCTTTTTAGTGAGAGAAACACAAGTAATATTAGATTAAGTGAAAAGGTCCAACCCTTCCCATGTGTGGGAAGGGATATATATACTACTACATATTATGTCCCTAGTGGACTGTGGAGCGAGCTGACACTGGGGAAAGCCCCGACCCACTCCACAAATATAGATATGACTAATACTAATAATACTAAGCTACTGATAATATTACAGATATTCCTACGAGCTATGATGATCTAATAAGTACTCGGGGTGACCGAGTCTTCTGCTGAATATTCATATTCCTAACAATCTCCCCCTAAGGGAGGTCACCCCAGAAGTAATGTTCTGAATTTCAGCCCTTCTTCCTTGGATCTTGACATCATAGCTCGTAATCATTGAATCTTCACTGTCATAGACTGTTGTGCAAACATCAGTGATCTGAAGATGACTTCTCATTTGTCTTGGATGAACTTTGAGTAATCTGAGAACGTATCATCCCACTTGAGTCTCCAAGTCATCTTTCTGTAGTACTACTCCATGTGATGAAATATACTTAGAGCCGACATGCTCACACGATATGGTGTCATGATCTTCAGCATCAGAGTTAGCAGAAGCTGTGTTGAAGGTCTTTTAGGGTGATCATGACTTCTTTGATGATGATGTGGTGTGAACATGTGGTAATGGATTGGCATCTTTTCTGCAACCAGCTACAACAGCAACCAGCTACAGCATTCCACAGCAACATCCGCCAGAAATTCCTGCATACGACAGTTAGCAATAATTCGACCGGTGCTTACAAGTTTGGATTTCGAGATCGTCAACAGCATAGTGTGAAGACTCTCTCTAATCCTTACCAAGACCGTTCCTAAACGAAAACCCACAGAGGGCTTTTTAAGATTTTACCGTAGTAAATCAACGATTAGGAGAGTCGCTGGAGATCACTCCACGACTGTAGACCGGTTGAAACTGCCGCGACCACTAAGCGTAATCCACGAGGAATTACCTAAGTGACCTGCTTTCAGGGCTGCTTGATGTTGACCCTGGCAGGAATTTCCATTCAATCATTGAGAATTACATAAGTAAATTCTCTCATAAATGTTCTGGCAGATTGCTAAGATCTGCGTAGGACTCATAAGCTCACAACTGGTGTCCTTAATGTTGAACAACCAGTGTAGAAGTAATTCGTGTCCCTAAGAGATCTTATTGTGTATCTCGTGGCTCTAGACTCGATAGTGCGTTTTGATTTAGTGAGCGGAGGCTGGAGAGGACTGCCACCTTTTCAATATCATCTAACTCGGAGTGAGAGAGACGATAGGAATGTATTGAACTCCGTGACAATTGAAACAAGAATCCTTTGAGGGACCTTGAGTGGCTAAGGAGGGTTGTGCAGCGTATCACTGGGTCCATGATACTTTGTCTTCAATGCCAGCAATCAACTAAGTGATTCTGACAGCATATGTATTGACCCGGTTTCTGCCTAAGTTGTAAGGAGGGCTATTTCTTTTCACCCTTTCTCTTTACAATTCTTTTTCATTCTTCAACCCCTTCAGTGCATACCGAGACTTCATTACTAGAACCTTGTTGGGTTTGTTCCAGTACTAGCTCTATCTCAGTCGGCACTTTTTTCCCTTATCCACTTATCTCCTTTTTTAATCATACCTAAGGACTTCTACACTAACTAGTGGATTGTCCCTGGGTAGATCCCTCCGGCTCTGGCGGGATCGTGGGAACTTAAGCCTAACCTAACCATCCTTATAACTCCATGCATTAATTAAAATGGTCGGTCTTTGGTGTACTTCCACGATTGCCATGCCAAATCTTTGAAAATCTCTCAAAGTGTTCATGATTCAGAAACACATTTTTGCAAACACTTGAGAGTTTTATAATTTTCAAATGCTCCCCCTCAACATGTGCTCGGTTGATTGTTTTATAAATTTGCACATGTTAGGTAGAGCTCTCACTTTTTGAATTGATCCACTTTCAGTGAACAAGACCGATTCGAGACACGCTTACATCACTAGTTAGACTAGCTTGAAATTATTACCCGGCCTGGTCAAATCCACAGAAAGTTTCTCGAAATGGTACACTCTACTCAGATTCATCTTTTTCGAGACACGCTTACATCACTGGTTAGCCCAGCTTGAAATTATTACCCGGCCAAGACGAATCCTTTCGATTGATGACAGTTCAAGTTTCGTCAATTCATTGGTTAATTCTGAGTCACGGCCACATGAGATGCCAAATCCTTTGTTTTGTAAAAACCATTTGCTCCCCCTCAATATGTGCATTGAAATATGAAAGATTTTCGCACATATGGAAAAGCTTGCGTTTATTACCAAAACATTTTGCTCCCCCTCAATATGTGCCTTGATATACAAAATGGTTTAGCACATACGGGAGAGCATACATTAACTTCCAAATCATCACATTTTATCAGAATTTCCTATTTAAATCACATTCTCTCCCCCGATCAAAAATTTCAAACCATTTGAGATTTGTGATCTCAATTGATTTAAATACATTTAGAAAAATTTTGGAGAAAATGTGGTCAGGTTTAAATGTATTCTGATTTTGGAGCATACTATGCTCCCCTTGAATTGGCGAGAGAGTGTCACTGTTGATGTTTGCACAAATGTGGCAAGGTGTCGGAAATTTGAACACATATGCTCCCCCTCAATTGATGATCCGTTTCCCATTAACATAGTTGTAGTCATTCAATTGAGCGACGGACATTTGTGAAAATTTAGTTCAATTTACCACCTTGTGTAACATCAAGACTCTCTTGAAGAATCAAACAAGATAGAGAATCTTGATGAAAAGAAGACTTCTCTTCTTATATACGAAGTGATGCACTGACACGTACATCAAGTCGGGAGAACATGGATATAAAGTAATCCATGCCCAGGTGAACATCACCCGGTTGGAGAAACAGCTGTCTTTTTGGCGACATGCTTTCCTCATTGTACAGTGCGGGTTGCAGTATGAAGTAACTGCAAGCCATTAAGACATGTTTTAACTGATTAGTATAACTTCTGCTCGAGCTTCATTTAAGAATCCGTGCCATTGTTGAATGACATTTCTAGATACGTAAATGTTATCGATAAACAGAAGACATGCCTAGGTAGAACTATTTTTGGTATTTTCTGATTTTTCGATTTTTTATGGTTTTTATAGGTTTTATATTTTTGTATTTTTCTTTTTGATTTAAGATATATACAACTATGTACAAGGATATAAGAAGACAATCCTTTACTCCTCCTTTTCTTCCTGAAGACACTTGAGGGTTTCTGGAGTCATGCTTTTCATGCCAAGGCGTGGGAGAATAAACTGAAACCTTTCTCTTGGGAGGGCCTTGGTGAATATATCAGCTAACTGAAACTCTGTCCTCACGAAGTATAGTTCCACAATTCCTTTTTCAACCTGTTCCCTGATGAAGTGATGCCTGATGTCGATGTGTTTTGACCTGGAGTGCTGAACATTGTTACAACAGAGAGCAATGGCGCTTTTGTTGTCACAATATAGGGGAATTTTGTTGTATGAGAATCCATAGTCCGAAAGCTGTGATCGCATCCAAAGGATTTGTGCACAACATGCAGACATAGCAATGTACTCAGCTTCAGTAGATGATATGGAAGTACTCATCTGCTTCTTAGAAGACCAACTAACCAACTTTTCCCCTAAAAATTGAGCTCCTCCTGAAGTACTTCGACGAGTATCTTGACATCCCGCATGATCAGCATCTGCGTATGCCGTTAACTCCATTGCAGTGTCCTTAGGATACCAGAGACCCATATGAACCGTGCCTTGAAGATATCGGAAGATCCTTTTCACTGCTTCAACATGCTTCTTGGTTGGTCTGGATTGATACCGAGCACACATGCACACAGCAAACAGAAGATCTGGTCTGCTAGCCGTGATGTACATCAAAGATCCAATCATGCTTCGATATTGTGTGATATCAACTGGAATCCCTGAAGGATCTTCATCCAGCTTCGTTCTATCAACCATGGGAGTGTCAACAGGTTCACTTGAATGGAATCCAAACTTTTTCAGGATCTCGTTGGCGTATTTGGATTGATTGATGAATATGCCTCCGGGACTTTGAGAAACTTGTAGTCCTAAGAAGAATGACATTTGCCCCATCATGGACATTTGGAACTTGGAATTCATCTCCTTTGAAAAACTATCACATTCACCAGGATCTGTTGAAGCAAAGATGATATCATCTACGTATATCTGAACTAGCAGTAGATGGTTTCTTGATTTCCTGGTGAATAGTGTAGGATCAACGACACCCTTGGAGAATTTGTTTGCAAGGAGGGACTTGGACAATGTATCGTACCATGCCCTTGGCGCCTGTTTTAGCCCATAAAGAGCCTTCTTCAAGCGGTAAACATGAGTAGGGTGTTCAGCATCCACGAATCCTTCAGGTTGACTCACATAAACTTCTTCCTTTAAGTCACCATTCAAGAATGCCGTTTTGACATCCATCTGGTAGACAATCATATTACGACTAGCTGCATTAGCTAGGAAGATTCTTATAGCTTCAATTCTAGCAACCGGAGCAAACGATTCTTCAAAATCAATGCCCTCTTCTTGTCTAAACCCTTTAGCAACTAGCCGTGCCTTGTTCTTTAAGACATCACCATACTCGTCAAGCTTCACTTTGAAGATCCACTTTAAAGCAATGATCATTGCACGCTCCGGAGGAGGCACTAATTCCCATACTTCAAGTCGATCAAATTCATGGATTTCATCCTGCATAGCCTGGAACCAGCAATCTTTAGTCATTGCTTCTTTGGCATCTTTTGGTTCGACTTTAGACAGTACGGAATTGAAGAAGCACCATAGTGCATCAGTGGCTAGTTGATTACGTGTGGATACTGGACGAGAGGGATTGCCTATGATGTTGTCGATTGGATGATCACTGGTCCATTTCCTGAGATGGTCGTGAGGTTGATGGTTATGAACAGAAGTAGCAGTGCTGTGTTCCTTAGGTAAGGATGTGTCTGATGGATGTTCAGGAGCAAATATGTTTTCAAAAGGAACCTCTTCAACAGGAGCAAAAGGATTAACTTCCAAAGAGTTATTATCTGAAGATTCTTGCATTACTGGAGAAGTTTGAGTGTTTGATGACCAAGGCGATTGACTGGCAGCAGGAGCATTGTGACTGACTGATACTGAAGCTGCAGGTCCTTCTGAATCTTGTGGGGCTTGAACCTCATCCATAGGAATTACAGCTGATTCACTCGGGATGGATCCATTTGTTGGCTCAAAGTATTCATCAAACATGGGATCGAATAACTTCTTCAACTCCTCACATGTAGGTGGCACATAAGAATCTTCAGGCGTGGAATTCTGTACAAGTCCTGAACTAATGGGTCCAGGAGACAAAAGGTGAAGATCGGGTCCAGAACTGATTTGTCCTGAAACAGGTAGCTCACTCAGCTCATCGAACGTAACATGAATGGTTTCCATGATTTTACGGGTTCTTTTATTGTAGATTCGATACCCTTTACTGTCTGGTGCGTATCCAACGAAAATACCTATATCTGCTTTAGCTCTTAACTTTCCCAAGTCTTGACTATCGTTAGTTGGATAGCAGAGTGCGCCAAACACACGTAGAAAGGAAAGATCTGGTTTCTTGTTATGAATTAACTCGAAGGGAGTCTTCTCATGAACCGGATGAATTAGGGATCGGTTTTGAGTGTAACATGCTGTTGCAATAGCCTCTGCCCAGAGAAACATCGGGGTCTTTGAAAATATAAGCATAGTTCTTGCAGCCTCCACCAGAGTACGGTTCCTTCGTTCAACCACCCCATTCTGTTGAGGGGTGCGTGGGATACTTTTCTGATGCGTGATGCCAATACTTTCATAGAAATTACGGAGTTGTTGGTTAACAAACTCCGTACCATTATCTGTGCGGATGATTCTGACAGTTTTATCGAGCCTTACTTGCAGCTGTTTTATCAGTTTAATGATAACCTCTGGAGTTTCGTCCTTGGTTCTCAAAAACTTTACCCATGTGAACCGAGAATAGTCATCAACTATCACCAGAACGTACTTCTTTCCATTAATGGTTTGTATTCTCATTGGACCGCACAAGTCCATGTGTAGGGTATGAAGAGCTTCCATGTTGGTGTTGATGGTTTTAGGTTTGTGGGTTTGTTTCTTGCTTTTGCCCAGTTGACATGCAGAGCAGAGATGATCTTTCTCATACTTTAGTCTGGGCATCCCTCTAACAAGATCTTTACGGGAAAGATTATTAATGGTACCGAAGTTCAAATGGTTCAAACGACGATGCCACAGCCATGATTTTGTTTTAGAGGCTTTAGAGAGCAAGCATATGGGAGAGGATTTCAACATTTCTTCAATTGAGATGGTGTATAGATTGGTGCCCCGACTGCCCTTGAGGAGATCTAAACCATCCAATTCTCTAACGAAACATGTATGCTTTCTGAAAGCCACTTCCAGATCTGAATCACAAAATTGACCCACAGAAAACAGATTGTGTCCTAGTCCTTCCACATAATATACCCTTGAGATTACACTGTTACCAAACACATAATCTCCATAACCCATAATAGCACCAAAGTGGTCGTTCCCGAATCTAACTGTCCCGATAAACTTTTTCACGAAGTTCTTGAGCCGTGAGCGATCCCCAGTCATATGTTTTGAGCAGCCTGAGTCCAAATACCACAGGACGATTTGTACGACCTGCATTTGAAACCAGACAACAATGGATAACTGAAAAATGTGGATCCCCACGTACAATTGGGGTCCATTTGGTCAGCACATACATATTCAGAGGCCACAGATTTCACAGATGCTACTGTCTTTGGTGAGGAGACAGAACTAGAGGTAGGACAAGACCTAGATGGAAGGCATTGTGATTCTAAAGGCAGGATTCTACCAGTTGGTCTCCATTCCTTATTCTTCACAATTTTATGCATATTCATTTTAGGTAATGATCTCTGTTTTCCTAAATTGAATTTCCTTCCAGTGGGTCTCCATTCCTTAACTTTCACAATTTTATGCTTATTCATTTTAGGTAACGTGCACGGTTTTCCTAAATTGAATTTCCTTCCAGTGGGTCTCCATTGATAGCCAATGCTAGCAAATGTTTTTCCTGTTGCTTTCCAAACCTTTTTGCATGCTTTAGTTATCCTACCATTCTTAACATGGGATGATGCAGAAGACAACAGAAAAGACACAACACATTCATCATGATTGGCAGAAATTAAACAATTGTCGCAAGTTTTACAGATAGCATTAGAATTCGAATTAATTACAGTACTTTTGATACTAGAATCAACACGATTCATCCTACTCATTGTAAACTTATTGTTCCTAGGTTGGGCTTCTACATTCTTCAAGTGATCATTCTTAGCTGGCGCAGTCATATCCTTTCTTTCATTTCCTCTAGACCTTGACCCGCTAGCTTGGGTGTCACTTTTTACTCCTGTAGAAGCATCGAAGGTAACATTAGAATGTTTTTCTGCCACATGCCTTCCTGATAATGATGTGTTGTGTTCTGATGTTTTGGGTGGTTGGTCAAAGGCTACATGCTTGTTCACAACATTGGATGATGATGCAACAAATCTATCTCTATGGCCTCTAAACTTAGGAATTGAGCCTATGGCATATTCTAAGTTTTCCTGAATCCTTTTCGTGAGTTTGCATGCATAGACAACTGCTTGATCAAGTGGCTTATCATTCCTATCCTCTTCAACTACCTCACGAAGTGTGTCAAGGCCTTCTCTAAGATGATCTAGATATGTTTGATGGGCAAGGCTGTTATTTCTAAGCTTAAACGGAATGTCCCCAACATCAACATCATACTTTTTACTATTAGTAACCTTTGGTGCATTACCATTACAAGTGGTGCATGGCATTTTACCTTTCACCCGAACCTTCAGATTCTCAATTTCATTTGTCAAAGAGGTTATTTGATCATTGTGATTGCTTCTTGTGACTTTAATAGAATCATATAACTCTTTGAAATGTTGTTTAACCTTTGAATTTTCTTCTCGATAACACTCATTTTCATAATGTAACTTATTTATGGTGTTTTGATATTGAAAATTCTGAGAGTCTGAAGACGAAGGTTTATTGGTGCCATATGCTTCACACTTGTTGGATTTCAATTGGGCAATTTGGGCCCTCAGCAGTCGAATCGTGTTCGTGTGAGCTTGAATTGTTTCATCACGTTTGCTTAATTCAAAATATGTATCAAACTCAGGAACATCCGTGGATGTCTTGACATTTGATATTTTGCATTTTTCTTCTAAGTGTTGATGTTTAAGTTGCAAGTTCAAATAATCAACTTCTAGTTTAGAAAAACGTTTAACCATGTTATCATGGTCGTCATTTTGAATTTTTTCAAGCAATTTCAAATTCTCCCCCTCAAGCTCAACAACACGATTCTGGGTGACATTTAATGCAATAGCATACTCATTAAATTGACAAGCAGACAATGCAGAATCAGTGACAGTGTAAAATACATCCTGTGCAATACATTTAGCAATCAAGTTGTCATTAGTAATGAGTATGTTTTTTCTTTCAATCTCTCGACTCTTAATTTCTATTGCATGTTCATTCACCTCATTTTCCATATCTTTAAATACTACTTTCATTTCATTTATTTCGGCTTTAAGGGCGGTTTGCAACCCTTCAAAGTGTTCTTTAAGTAGTTTAAAGAATGGCATGACCTCAGTTAAGTAACACCTTTTTGCATGTTCAAAACACCTTTCCCCCTCAGTGATGCCGGTTGGTGTGATTCTCTTCTTACATGTTTTATCAAAATCAGCAAACAGTTGCCAAAGCACATATAAGCTAATAAAGGTTTTGCATTCAGTGGGAAGAGACAAAGGCACCAAATTCCTAGGTGTATTGGGAGGATACACCGTTATGGACGCAACTTTTCGAATGAGGGGGGTGTTGGCCTTAAGTTTATCTTCCTTAAGTTTTTCACTATCTTGTTTCCAAAATATCTGTTCAGGTGTTAACTTCTTTTGAGGAGCAAACACAGTCAGACGATTTTCCTCATAATAATCATGGGGTTTGATTATTATTCGTCTGGCTATGCACTCGGGATCCCTCATTTTCTCATTCATTTTTTCTTTCGTATTATCACTTAACTCATCCTCTTCATCAGTGTAGATATGCTCAGGTTGGTCATGAATAGGCTTAATCATCACATTACCATCATATAGGGCTGGTTGAAGTACTTGCATGTCCCTAAGTATGGTTGACTTTGGTTCACCTATCATGATTTTACTATGCTTATCACTCAGCTTTCTGTGCTTATGAATCATTTGAGCAGTTTGTATGGTTTGATTTTGTGTGTACAACTTATCTTCAAGCTTATTTTTTAACGTCTTGAGTTTAGAGAAATCATTTAAAAGAGTTGTTTCTTTTTGTTTGAATTCTTGCCTAAGTGTTGTTACACACTTTTGTGCTTCCTGTTTTTGTATGACAGACTGTTCTAGCTGACTTTTCAAAGAACTTAACTCTAATTTTAATGTTTCTTCTCGCACTCTAGACTCTTTAATAAGTGTACTCATTTGACCTTCTAATTTCTGCTCACGATCATTAAGCTCAAACTTAGCACGCTGTTCATACATAGCCACTTGTTCTTTATAGATGTTAAGTCTAGTGATCAAGTTATTATCTGGGACAGGCAATTGGTTCTCATGGTACTCATATGCATTATCTACATTACTAGCATTGTCTAAGGCACATACATTACTCATAGCACACACATCATTATTGACAAAGGATTCACCATTTGGTACATCAGGCGAGTTGTTGCTATTCAAATACTGTTCATATGAGACAATATTGCTATTTTCCATATCAACATCACTTGAGTCAGAAACAACTGCCTGACGTACTTCTACGGGAATCTGATGTCCCTCGACAATATTATATGTGTCATAAATTTTTAGTACCTCAGAAATCACGGATGCATTAGAAGAACCAGCTTGACGAGATGAGGCCAGGGAAGACAAGTTAGCCATGAAGATTGTTTGAGCAGTAGGTTCATCATCCACATCAGAGTCAAATGCATCACAGTCATCTGCCTTGAAGATGTTAGGATCATTAAGTGCCAGATCCTGAACAGGTTTCTCATCCACATCTTCATCAAAAGTATTTCCTCCATCTCCTGCCAAGAACAATAACTCTTCCTCATCCAATACAGCACCATTTTCTTGAGCTTGCATTAACAGCATCTTGTCTTTGAAGTAATCTGAGTTCTGAGGACGTTTAGGTTGATTGCAGTTTCTAGCAATGTGTCCAAGCCCCCCACAATTATAACACTTGATCTGTTTCCCTTGCCCCTGATTGGCATTCCCTGCTCTGTTCTGCACATAACCTCGACCCATGTTTCTACCAGCTCTCCCTTGCACATTCTGGACCACAATTTTCCCGTCCTCCACCATTGCTAGATTGCGTGGGTTGGAAGAATTCCTTAACTGATTGTTGGTCTGAGGGAGTGATGCTTGAAACTGTTGAACCAGTAGAGATACTTGATTGGTGAGGTTGTCAATCATTTTGTCGGTCTGAGAGTAGCCTGAGTCAAGTTGTGAACTCATAGCAGGTACTTGTGAGTGAAGTTGGTGATAGCTTGGATTGGATGATGATTGGATTGTTGGTTGTACATTTGTCATGAAAGCCAGTGGGTCATTCGTAGTTGAAGGATTCAACTTTTCTCTCAGCACCCGATCATAGACAGCATGCTTCTCATGTTGTTGCAGGTAAGCATACAGCTGTTCATAGTTAGTCTCCCTTAAACCTTTGTTGAGTTTGACAGCAGTAACAAATCTGTCCCATTCCGGAGTCAT
This sequence comes from Artemisia tridentata subsp. tridentata, assembly GCA_021014915.2. NCBI lineage: Eukaryota > Viridiplantae > Streptophyta > Magnoliopsida > Asterales > Asteraceae > Artemisia > Artemisia tridentata. The sequence continues at coordinate 210,159,044 of CP139506.1, read as the reverse complement.
GTTGTTCACAAACTTTGAGTTAAGTTGGATGTTGGGCATAGTCATTCTGATCATCCTCATATCATTCACCAACTTATGAAATCTCACATAGTAATCTGTGACATTTTCTCCTGGGTTCATTTTGAAATGCTCGAACTCATCATACAGCTGTGACTCACGATCTTCCTTTGTGAGTTCTGACCCTGCCAACAACATTTTAACGTTGTCCCACACAGCCTTGGCTTCAGTGTTAAAATTGATGAGCTTGTATACATCCTTTGGAAGACCTTGAATAACTATGTTGGAGGCTCTAATATCGGCATCATACCTCTTCTTTTCTTCTTCATTAAGATCATTGTAGTTTCTAGGTCTGTCGATGCCCCAAGTTACAGTACCATCTTCACCAGTTGTAACAACGTCTCTGGTGGTACCCATCTGATAAGGTCCTTCGTCAATTGACTTAAGAATGTTAACACCATTATCTTTTCCCAAGCAGTAAAGTCTAATTCGTTGTGCCCAAGACTCATAATCCGTCCTATCTAGCATAGGTGGACGAGTGTCAGATCCTGCTGCCTGAATATCATCTGATGATGTACTTGATGTAGTAGCCATAGTAACTACGGGATTTTACTGATCTTGTGATTTAACCGAGAAATCGAATCTTTCGCGGGAATTTCTAAAATCACCAAGACACAAACCGCCTAGACAAACCGCGTATGTGCCTAAGAGACAAACCGAGTTCACACAGGAGACACAAACCGCGTGTGCGCCAAAGAGACAAACCGAGTTCACACCAAAGACACAAACCGCGTATTCACCAAATAGACAAACCGCGTTCACACAAGATACACAAACCGCGTGTGCGTCAAAGAGACAAACCGAGTTCACACCGGATATACAAACTGCGTAGGTGCCAAGAGACAAACCGAGTTCACACCAAAGATACAAACCGCGTATTCGTCAAATAGACAAACCGAGTTCACACCAAAGACACAAACCGCGTATTCACCAAATAGACAAACCGCGTTCACACAAGATACACAAACCGCGTGTGCGTCAAAGAGACAAACCGAGTTCACACCGGATATACAAACCGCGTAGGTGCCAAGAGACAAACCGAGTTCACAGTGGAGATACAAACCGAGTTCACACTAGATACACAAACCGCGTACGCACCGTAGAGACAAACCGCGTTGGCTCAAATTTCCAAACCTGTCACTATCAATGCCGTTTGTCCTTTAGCCCAAACAAGTATAAAGACAAACCGAGTTCACGATGCTACACAAACCGCATTCAAGAATCGTCCAAGCAACACAAACCGCATCCAAGAACTTTTGAAAGAAAAGTACTCGAATCACCCACAAACACCACACGAGCCTTAAATCTGTGAATCCAAACACTAACTACCACTCTAATACTAATCTTAATCTAGAAAGTACAAAGAAAAACAACTTCTAATCACTAAACAAAGTACAAATTGAGATTTATACTACTTAATAAAACCGAACTAAAACTTAAAAAAAAACTACAAATCTAACTAAATCTAACCAAGAAACACCTAAAGAACTACACAAATTCAATATAAAACAGCCTCTAATCACAAAACAAAAACACAAAATGAAGTTTAAGCTACAAAACAAACCGAATCCAAGAGAAACTTAAAACCACAATTCGAACCAACAAAAAACCTCAAGAACTACACCAATTCGTGAATACCAACTCTCATGGACCTAACCATGGCTCTGATACCAATTGTAGGGTATTCACAATACATGAATCACTTGTATGAGGATAGTTTGGATCGAATGGAAGAAGGTTTCTAGAGAGAAGTGGGAGCCTTTTTAGTGAGAGAAACACAAGTAATATTAGATTAAGTGAAAAGGTCCAACCCTTCCCATGTGTGGGAAGGGATATATATACTACTACATATTATGTCCCTAGTGGACTGTGGAGCGAGCTGACACTGGGGAAAGCCCCGACCCACTCCACAAATATAGATATGACTAATACTAATAATACTAAGCTACTGATAATATTACAGATATTCCTACGAGCTATGATGATCTAATAAGTACTCGGGGTGACCGAGTCTTCTGCTGAATATTCATATTCCTAACAGGAAATGAGCACGGTGTGTGTGTCGAATTACCCTTTCGGGATTTGATAATGGAGAAATAAGATTTTGAGAAGATGAGCGGGTGTTCATACACCAAAAAGGAAACAAAAATAAAAATCAAAAAAAATCTTTTTGTATTTTTGGTTGAGAATTATTTTTGGCTTTTTTAATATATTGAAAAACAAAAGATTTTATTTTCTTTTTGGTAACCGTTACGTTAACCGTAACCGTTTCCTTTAAAACTACGCGCAGCGTGGCGGGAAGGCAAAGGTAGCTCCGAAGATGCTTAAAAACCCGCCTTCTTCAGCTCGACAATTTAATGTCAAGCTTCCTTAAACCCCGTAATTAGGTTGTAGTAATAAAGTAATCCGATAACGATTAATTTCACGATTTGTTTTGTTGTTATTTGGAATGGTTTACAACCGCCCTCCTTCAACGGAAGACGGAGGATGTTTATTAATGATGTATTTATGAAAACACTTTAGGAAAAGTGTTTTATTTATTATATTTTTGTATTTTTATTTTTTTAAGAAAAACAATAACTTCCAAGGAAGGATCTTCAAATCACAAAAACAACGGACGAAATCGACGCACTCGTTTCAAGCCTTCCCCGGCAGCGGCGCCATTTTATTGATGTATTTTATATTTTTTTATTTTTGAATCCAAAGAAATTGTAACGAATACAATTTCCCCGGGTCGTTCTCCCAACGAAGGTTTGACGGCGAATAAGTCGAATCGGAGTCGTGAATATGTGAAGTGAATAAGTGATGTGAAAGATTATTTTTTTTAGAATTGATTACACTATAATGAGAAAAATTAAAAGCAATCTACGCTATTAAAATAAATGCACACAAAGAAAATTCAAATAAATGCAAATCCCGGGCTAATCCCGAGATTTATAAATCTATTAGTGAAATTATACTTAAAATAGAAATAAAATTAAAAATAAAATCTAAGGGACGAAAATGAATTTTATTAAAAACTGATTTTATAAAAGAAATTTAAGAAAATAAAGTTTTATAAAAAACGAGGGACTAAAAATGCAATTTAGGAAACTTTATTTAAGCTAAAACTTTTTAAAACAAAGACAAGGACTTAAACTGTAATTTCTGAAACTTCAATAAAACTTAAAACGATTTGAAGCAAAGACAAGGACCAAACTGTAATTCTTGAAACTTTAATAAAACTGAAAATGATTTAAAACAAAGTGAGGGACTAACTTTGATTAAACTGAAACTCGGGGACTACTTGGCAAATACTTAAAATTAAAAAAACGATTTTAAACTAAGAAACAGCCCAGGTTCGAACCTGGGTGACTGCAAATTAACTACACTAATTTTTTTAGTTTTTCTTCTTTTGCAAATCAAACAACAACTAGCTGCCACTAATTTTAATGAAAAGAAAAAGCTTAAATGAGCTGAAATGAGCTGGAAAACAGCTTATACACCAACCAGTGGAGTTTTACACATTATTCATAAAACAGTCCTAAGAAGCTCACAATAAAACTCAACTGAGCAGTTCAAATAAGCTAAAAATAGCAAACCAAAAGTAGAACTTGTTAACCAGCTAGCTTGCCTAACTTTTGCCCCAAAAATCTTTCATTAAACTCACATATATTGCAAGAAAACTGCTCATGAACTTGAGCTCATGACTGAGGTGCAGGGCAGACTTCCAACAGACAACCAAACTTGAGCTTATTTTTAGATAAGCTATTGAGCACCAAATTGAGATTTTCTCTTTGATCTAAGTCTACAAGCAGGAAAACTACTCAAATTACTAATCCAATCCTATTTCCACAAACTAACAATCATTCAAATTACCCATGAACTTAGCAGCCACAATTTAACAATAATAACACTAAAATAAAAAAAACACAGATCAAACATCAAACACCAATTAAACCTACTGATATCAAATCTACAAGAACAGCCATGAGTTTTATTCTTAAAATTCAACCTACAACTTTCAAACTAAACAATATGCAAAATAAGTAAACACTACTTTCACTCAATGTTAAGATCATATGAGCAAAAATAAACAACAGCTAACCAATGGACTCAAATCTAAACTACCTTAATCTACTGCTATAGAATTGAATGAAAAATTGAAAATGAGAACTCACAATGAAACAACCCCTCAGCTCAACAGAGGGGTTCTCACTATGCTTGCCTGTCTTTAGACAGGCTAGGAGCTTCCAAATCTCCCCTAGACTATCAGCTTCTTCTGGATTAAGCTCAGCTTATTGAATAAGCTGAGTTTGACTTTTGTTGACCGAATTGATGAACTTTTAGAATTAACTGAATGATACCTCTAAACAACCTCTCAAAAGCTACTGAGCTAATAAGAGCTTGGTAAACAGAAAAAAGAAGCTTGTTGAAGCTTGATTTTAAACTAACATTTTGATTTATATATATATCTATTTTTTTTATTTTTTTTTTTTTTTCTTTTGTGATGATCAGATAGTAAAACAAAGTAAGTAAACTAAATACTGAAATCAAATAACTAAATGAGAATTCGGAGATAAAATAACTTCAAATTTAGACTTTCATTAAAACTTTAAAAATTACAATACTCAAATCGAATAAACATTAACAGAAAAATTACAATCCGAACTATAAGACTAAAATTCTAAAATTATTTTGACAGCATAACTTTGCTAAAAAAATTACATTCGAAAATGAAATAACCTTCTCCTATTTATAGGCCTAAACCGAACCTTCTGGGTCTTGCCACGCTGGCGATCCTCGTGCTATCTTCAGCCATCATCACCCTTCGATCACCTTGGTCTTCAATCCTCCATTGCTAACCGTACGATCACAAATACGCGTGTTCGGACCAATGAGAGCCTGCCATGTGTCCCCGTGTGTGCTTGTTTGCTTCTGACACCTCCTGACATTCTAGAAGCCCTTTGATTTGACTAATAAGCCCTTAATTGCCGTAATTTTGAGGATCGGGAATTAGGGTTCATGGTGATTAGGTAAATATGGGGAAAGGGGTAAAATGAAAGAGCGGGTTGTGAGAGATAAGGTGTGAGTGTTTAGTTTATTTTCTTTTTTATCTTTGACCGAAGATAAGGTTTGACCGGTTGTTTTATTTTAGTGTTGGACCGGGTATGAAGTTGGGAAGGTTGGGCTCGGGTTTAAAGGTTGGGCTGGGGTTATTTATTTGGGTTTGGGGGTTAGGTGTTGGGTAGTGGATTGGGTTAGTTTTAATAGAATCCGGTTTAGGTTTGTGTTTAGTTAAGATTTGGTATTTTAAAATCATAAGGACCAAATGTAATTATCTTGAAATCTCAGGGACCAATCTTGCCATATTTTCCAAAGTAGATCCAAGGGATGAAATTGACAATCTCTGAAAATATGAGGACCTCGGTTGACTTGTTGACCATAATTTCTTCCCGGCATCGGCTAATAATAATACTTCCATATCTCGTGCTCGTTTTCTTGATTTTCTTGTGTCTTTTGTCAATTTTCACGATATCCATCCCTGCACATACAAAAACACAAAAACACAATATCTTTTGGCATTTTGGTCGGGTTTTTGGTTATTTTGGTCCGGTTTTGGTCTAGAAATGGTATGTGTTTAAGCACATACCAAACCCAAATCAGCTTCCTCAAGCACCAAACCAAAACCCTCCAAACCTCTGCAAAGGTGTGAGCTGTGTCACTATACCAATCATTCCACTGATGATTGTTTTAGAATCCTTTACTGCATGATATGCAAAAAGGAAGATCACAGGACCTCTGATCACCAATCATACACAGCCACATCAAAGATTGCAAACTTTAAAGCACATGCTTTAAAGTATCCCTCTGATTCTAAGCAGAAACAGAAACAAAAGGCCAAGCCTTTTGCACCTTGCCCTCACTGTGGCTTCAATGACCACCTTCCTGAGGATTGCCTAATGGACACAAGTTGTGACATATGTGGTGATCCCACTCATGACACCTCAGGACATGAGAAGGTCATTCAGACTAGAAGAGGAATTCCCAAGACATCCTCTCAGTCTACTGAGTCCACATCTGCAATCAAATGCAAAATTTGTGGTAGCTCAGTCCACTCAACCACTGACCATGAATCAATTGTTACTTTTAAGAAGGCTATTAAAGCCAAGCCCTCCAAAAAGAGGGTCCTAGAAAGAACTAACTCAGTTTACCATTTGTGCAGAGACATGCCAGGGAGCCAGTTTGGCATCCAAAAAGAGGAGTCCTGCAGAAATATGTAGAAGAACCAGGACCCAAGGTGGTATTTGCTGATAATTCATCATGTCTCACTGAAGGTTATGGTTCAGTAAACTGTAGTGGTATAGTCTTTACTAGGATAGCTTATGTCAATGGTCTTAAGTACAATTTAATCAGTGTCAGTCAACTATGTGATGCAAAGTACATAGTTCAGTTTGATGATAAGCAAGGAACCATCTTCAATGCAAATAAGGAAGTTGTCCTTATTGCACCAAGAAGACAAGATGTTTATGTGTTAGACATGTCCAGTCTAACTCAGAATGGAACTTGTCTCTTTGCTAAGGCCACTGAAATCCTCAACTGGCTTTGGCATAAGAGACTCTCCCATCTGAACTTCAAAAACATAAACAATCTTGTGAAACAAAACAAGGTCATTGGCTTACCATCACTTGTGTTTTCAAAGGATAAACCATGCTCTGCCTGTGAAAAAGGTAAACATCATAGAGCATCCTTTAAAACCAAAACAAACTTTTCCATCAAGAACTGCCTTCATCTTCTCCATATGGATCTCTTTGGACCCATCAGTCCTAGATCCATTAACCATGAGAAGTATACTCTGGTCATTGTAGATGAATACTCAAGATACACTTGGGTTTACTTCCTGACCAAAAAGAGTCAGGCAGCTGAAACTATAATGTCCTTTGTCAGGAACATTGAAAATCAGAATGACATTAAAGTCAAACAGATTAGGACTGACAATGGGACTGAGTTCAGAAACCAAGAGCTTGAAATTTTCTGTGATGAGAAAGGTATTTCCCAAAACTTTTCCTCTCCTTACACACCTGAACAAAATGGTGTTGCTGAAAGGAAGAATAGAACACTCATTGAAGTTGCTAGGACAATGCTAAATGGATCAGTCCTTTCCAAACACTTTTGGACTGAAGCAGTCAAAATTGTATGTTATACACAAAACAGATCCATCATTTTCAAGAGACATAGCAAAACCCTATATGAGTTATTCAAGGAAAGAATCCCTGACATCAGCTACTTTTATGTCTTTGGGTGTCCTGTGTTTATTCATAATCACAAGGATCACTTAGGGAAATTTGATGCCAAAGCTGATGATGGATACTTCCTATGATACTCTCTTGTCTCAAAGGCCTTCACGGTGTTCAACACTAGGAGACAGCAAACTGAGAAAACATTCCATGTTACCTTTGATGAGAGCACTAAAGCAATCAGGTTCTCAAATACCTCAATGGAAGAGATAGGAATTGATGATTCATCAAGATATCCTCTTGATGAATATCATCCTGATAGCAATCCTTCCACTCAGTATCAAGCAAATGCTGATATCTCCTACCACATCATCCCTCACAACCGTCCTTACCCAACCATCACTAAGTTTGTTGAAGCACAAACAAGTACTGATGCAATCAATCAGTCTGAACAAAATGCTCAGGAACCAAACAATCTTAGTGATCAGCCAACCCAGTCAGACACTCAAGATCCTGAAGATCATCAAGTGTCTGCACCAGAACCTACACCTCCAACCAATCAGGCCTCCACAAGTTCTAATCAGTTTTCAAGACCTCATGATAGTTAGACTAGGTCTCAAGATATAGAACTTGTCAATATAATTGGAGAGCCTACTGAAGGCATGCTCACTAGAAGCATGGCTGCTAAACTAAGAGCGGCCTCAGCCAATGAATGCCTGTTTGTGGACTTCATTTCAACAATTGAACCCAAAAGTGTCAAAGAAGCACTTAAACATCCAAGCTGGGTTCAGGCCATGCATGATGAACTGGAACAATTTAACAGAAACAAGGTAATGACCTTGGTCAAATGTCCTCAGGATGTTACTGTCATTGGCATGAAATGGGTGTTCAAAAATAAATCTGATGAAAATGGCATAGTCATTAAAAACAAGGCCAGACTTGTTGCCAAAGGCTACAATCAGCAAGAAGGCATTGACTATGAAGAAACATTTGCACCAGTGGCAAGGATGGAAGCCATCAGGATCTTCCTTGCATTTGCAACCTACATGAGCTTCAAAGTGTACCAAATGGATGTTAAAAGTGCATTCATGAATGGTTCACTAAAAGAAGAAGTTTATGTTCAACAACCTCCTGGATTTGAAAGCAGTGAGTTTCCTGACTATGTCTGCAAGCTTGACAAAGCCCTTTATGGACTGAAACAAGCTCCCAGGGCATGGTATGAAACTCTCTCAGCCTTCCTGATCCAAAACAAATTTGTCAGAGGCAAGATAGACAACACATTGTTTATCTATAGGAAAAATGGTGATGTCATCCTTGTACAAGTATATGTGGATGATATCATATTTGGCTCAACAAGTTATAAACTTTGCAAACAGTTTGAAAAACTGATGGCAAAGAAATTTGAAATGAGCATGATGGGAGAACTGACTTACTTCCTTGGACTGCAAATCAAGCAGACTGATAAAGGAACCTCTATCAGTCAAGAGAAGTATACCAGAAGCCTACTGAAAAAGTATGAGCTCAGTGACTGTGCCTCAGTCAAAACTCCCATGGTCCCTCCAAACAACCTTGGTCCTGACCTTGCTGGTAAACCAGTCAATCAAACTCTATTTAGAGGAATGATTGGGTCACTGATGTATCTACTAGCATCAAGGCCTGACATCCAATTCTCAGTCTGTTTCTGTGCCAGATATCAATCTGACCCAAGAGAATCTCATCTCACAGCTATGAAAAGGATACTCAGGTACCTGAAAAGTACTCCAAACCTTGGATTATACTATCCAAAATGCTCAGGCTTTGATCTCAAAGGATACTCAGACTCTGACTATGCTGGATGCAACATGGACAAAAAAAGCACCTCAGGCTCCTGCCAAATCCTTGGTGGAAAATTAGTCTGTTGGAGTGCTAAAAAGCAACAATCAGTTGCCATGTCCTCAGCAGAAGCTGAATATGTTGCAGCAGCCAGTTGTTGTGCAAATGTACTATGGATGAAAAGTCAACTCAGTGACTATGGAATCCATTACAAGATGGTTCCCATCTTTTGTGATAACACAAGTGCAATTGCAATCTCAAACAACCCGGTTCTTCATCAGAGAACCAAACACATTGATATTAGATATCATTTCATCAGGGACCATGTTATGAATGGTGACATTGAATTACACTTCATCCCCACTGAATATCAGCTAGTTGATATCTTCACCAAACCATTGGATGAACCAACTTTCACAAGACTGACAGCTGAATTGGGAATGTTGGATATAGAGAATCAGTCCACTGATTGAATTCATCCAACTAAGTGTATATTCTGAAAACCTCAGGTCCCTGACTCAATGTGTCCATCAGTGAAAAAGATCACTGAATCACCTTCCCTGAACCCCTCAAACTGAATGAAAAGTCATTTAGGGGCCTCAAGATGACATTCAATGCTAACTTAAATGCTCTAAGTATCTAGTTAGTAAATGTCCGAGGTTGGTAACTAAATACCTATTTAATATAGGAATATATGTTCTTTTGCCTTCTGGCATGCACATCTTGGGCCCCCACTTACCCACTTGGCATTTAATGCCTCTCCTCACACATCATATATATGTGATGATGTAAACTCTGCAAATTACACTTTTGCAGACGGCACAACTGTTCACCTCGACTGTTGCGCAAAACCCGAGAAAGTGGAGTGGTAGCATTTAATGCAGATCCCAAATGTTTTATACAAAACGGTTTTCAAAACTTTTGAGAAAAATCCGCTTAATGCCTAAACCACCCCTCCACTCCACTTCCCTATAAATACCCCCAAACAAATTAACACACACAAGTTTTAGAAAATTTTAATCAAACTTTTGCCCTTTTTTCTCTCAAAACTAGTGTGTGTGTTCTTCATCTTTAGACCCAGACCATTTTTCTTCTTGTAAAACCAAGACCATCTTTTCAAATGGCTGCTTCTAAAGCTATAACCTGCGCCCCAAATGTGGAATTCATAATGGAGGGCGTGGATATGACCAAAAACAACGTCGTAGGGAATTTTGCCTACCCCGAAAAATTTTAGGCGTATAAGAATGTAGTTAAGTATCTACAAAACTGCTTTCTTTCTACGGCGTTTACAAAAACACCCTCAGTCATATATCATGACTATCTTAGGGAGTTCTGGTGTACCGCAGTGGCAACTAGCCCTGATAACATCAAGGACACCCTTATAACGTTCTCAGTGATGAACGGGAGAAAGACCCACTCCCTGAATTACCAAACCTTTATCAAGGACACAGGTCTTGATTTCGCTGAGAACTTTGACCCTCAGCCCACTGATGCAGAAGTAAAGGCCAAATTGCTTTTACTAGGGCCACATGATGAAAAACATCCTGAAGTGGCCCCAGGAACCTTATTGGCCAAAGTACCAATAATAAAGACCTGGTTTCCTGCTGTCTGGAGGATCCTGATGACCTTTGTCATTCAGGTCCTTGGTGGCAATAAGTCCTCCACGGAGCAATTGAATGCATCACAACAATTGATGGTGTTCAGCCTCCTGGAGGGTAGAAAAATCGACATTGGAGTGATAATCTTCAGAGACCTCATAGCCAAGCTATCAGGGAAATCTAGGCAAAGACATATGTCCTACCCTAGGTTCATTTCCTGTGTGCTTCAGGACTTACTAGGCTCTGAATATGTTAGGCCAAACGTCCAGGGATCAAAACCTGACGTCTTACACAAGGCCAACTATTCAAGAGACCTCACTGAGGTAACACCAGTCCCCCTGACCACATATATGCTAATGGTCATTCAGGGATGAGACGTCATTTCTCCTATGCCTTCTCCTACAAAGAAGGAGAAGAAGAAAAAGCAGGCAGGGTCTAGGAAGGTGGTTCAACCCAAACCACTCGCCACTGAGACTTCTGCCTCAAAGCCTCAAGAAAGGTAACCCAAGGCCAAGACCACTGAGACACCCATTACTGAGACCCTCTTGGCCACAAAACAAAAGCCAACGGAGGATACTGAGAAATCACCCTCAGTGTCCTCGGGCAAACCCTCTCCTCAAGGCTCTGCTGACAAATACAAGTCAGTGGGGTCAGGAACCTTCCAACTCTCACATCCCGATGAAGGCATTAGTAAATCATCACCTTTGCCTGAGGGAGTACAGGGTCCTATACCCTCAGTAGAGCAGCACCACTCTGCTGAGAAGGGGACCAACACCCTTTCACATCCCGTTCACGGCTCTGAGAAATCACACTCAGAGTCTCAGGGAGTACTGGCCTCTATACCTTCATCAGGGCAGCACAACCTTGGTGGAAAGGGAGGCCTCAACATACAACATCCCGTTTATGGTCCTGAGCAATCACACTCAGGATCTCAGGGAGAAACGGTTCCTAAATCCTCGTCAGGGCAGTACAACCCTGATGGGAAGGGGGACCTCAACATCTCATTGCCTCATGATAGTACTAGAGAACACCCACCAGTCCTTGAAGGCACTCATGGGGACAAAGACTCAGGGGGCATACGACCACCCGCTGATATGGAATGAAAAACCCCCCACGGCGGATCCAGTCTCTTAGGAACTGACTCCATGGACCAGGCAGAGAAAACCCACTCTGTTCTCCTGGAGGGGTCAGAACCTGGCCACAACAAAGGTGAGCCCTCTTTTGAGGGGGAGCTGGATTCCTCCAAGGTTCCTACTCTGGCAGATCTTGAAAGGCTGCTAGATGATGCGTCAGAGGAGGAAATGGTCGATTTTGGCGATGAAGATGTTTTTGGTGCTGGGGAGGAAATTGAGAATGAAACATACAACTCTCCTCAGCACACTGAACAACCACAATCATCTCCTCCTCCTGAGGATCAACCAGAACCCCAACCGTAACCAACACCATCATCATCATCAGGCACTCTATCTACTCCTGCTACTCCTCCTTACTTGTAGAAGTATGATAATATTCTTCCACTCACTGAGAGGCAGCTGTTCAAGTTCCTCCGCAAGGCCAACACTACTATCTTTCATGAGATATCTGAAGAACAATGGGAATAGCACACTGAAGCAGCAGTCTCCTACGCTGACTTCAGGGCTGCTGTTGAAGCATCTCAGGGTAAGTTACATCAGGTCATGGAACACAATTAGATTAACTTTGTGTTTTTATCTTTACGTTTTACTTATCTGTTATAATGAATCAATACATAATCTCAGTCATGGAACACAATTAGATTAACTTTATAGTTACTTCTACTTGTGTAACGGGAACAACATGTAGTCTTGAACCACAACCGTCTCCTATTAGAATAGATTCTGCCTATCTTTTGATTCCTTAGCTTTTTCCCCTTTCACTTCCGCATGGTACTAAACACACCATATATTTGGTTACTTCCGTATCCATCATCTTCTCAACTTATCTACAATTCTCAACCTTCGTTCTACACTACCAATGCTTCCGCATCCCATTCATATTCCACACACTTCAAGCTAAGAACCGCTAGGATAAGTTGAGATAACCCTTCTTCATCAACTCCACAACCTTAAAGATTCTATCTTCTTAACCCTTAGCACATTTTCACGTAATCACATTTCTTTAAGCTAAGAACCGCTAGGATAAGTCGAGATAACCCTTCTTCATCAACTCCACAACCTTGAAGATTCTATCTTCTTAACCCTTAGCACATTTTCACGTAATCACATTCCTCAAGCTAAGAACCGCTAGGATAAGCTAAGAACCGCTAGGATAAGTTGAGATAACCCTTCTTCATCAACTCTACAACCTTGAAGATTCTATCTTCTTAACCCTTAGCACATTTTCACGTAATCACATGCCTCATCATATGAATGTTCTATAAATATTCACAATGATTGATAAGAGCTACGTGACTTCAAAGGTGAAGTTTATTGTATGCTATCCACCACTTGTCATGACGTTACTAAGCTCATCACTTCTGTCAACGTTTATTTTCATCTTTAGTTTCGATTTGTTTTTCAACACATCTTGTCTGGATGGTCATCAATTAAGGGGGAGTGAAAACACACTCATACACATCTAGTCTTTCACCAATTATGGTTCTTATTCCCTAGAATTCTTTACTAAAACACTCACTGCTTAAGTACCCGCTACTTAGCAAAACCCCATTCACAAAACCACAATTGGCTTTAGCTTCCTAGCTTCTACTCTTTGAGATCACTTAGCTATTTGTTCTATACAAGCACCTTCAACCCTCACATCAAACCTTATAACTAAAATTCACTCTTGATAGTGATATTTGGTTTAAAAACCTTAAACCATTATATCAATCCCACTAAAACCCTATAGCTACACTTCACTATTGACAGTGATAGTTAGCTTAAGAACCTTCAACCCATCGATCATTACACTCAGACCTTATCATTATACCTCACTTTTGATAGTGACAGTTAGTTCAATAACCTTCAATCATTATAATTATTATACCCAAGGTGTATAACTACATAATCACACGAAATCCTTCATACACCAAATTATATCTAACTCACATCTAGGATAATCCAAAACTAGAATTCTAGATATTCGTCCACAAACCTGTTAGGATCACATGCTCATTTTCTTTTTCTCCTTTGAAATATATCATGCATCTCATTGTTAGTGCAAACGATATAATAATCTAAACCGTCTTTTCCCACCTTTTCTCAAAGGTCAAATCCAACACTTCCCATCTTATGGAATCATCCATTCGCATCTAGGTGCATATCATTCACATTTTCATTTTTTGTGGTATAACTTCTATCGAGTCTACTTTATGGCATGACTTGTCATAATAGTAATCATTTAGAGTATGCCTTATCAACAAACTATCATTAATACCAATCATCTTAGGTAGATGATTATGTTGTTCAAAAGGTTTTTTAGAACTTGCCTTCCTAATGACAACTTGGAAGAAGTCATTTTATGTGTCAGTCAATAAACAAATCTCGTTCTTGTTAGTGTGATTGGTTGAACAATTACACCTTAGGTTTTTGGTCAAGTTGTGACTCTCTAGTGTCATTGAATTGCATTACGCATTCACATCTTTGTGTCGCTTAACTTTCTTGGGCTTTCTTCTTCGTGTTTATCCTTTTTGGCACACTTTCATCACGCGTCTAACCTCTAGCATACTCTGATATGCTCACATACCTCATCAAACTCATTTTTTTGTAGCTACATTTTAACATTGTTTAATCTTTGCATGTCTTGGTATGTGTATTTTATCCCTATAATGTTGCTCCTATTCTTTTATATATTATGTTGCACAAAGCTAACCCTTGATGTAGGAAAAGCCTTTGTAATAATTTGATCTATGGATCCGCTAGATACTAAGGTAATTAAACAAGGGGATTCAATCACCATAGGGGAGCATTAGTCTTTGAATACATAGCACGGAGTCTTTCTAATAGTGGTGATAGAAGACTTCACTAGAATGATGCAAGCTCGCCTTTGTGGGAAGAAAGGATAGTAGTGTAATAAGGGGGAGTAGCGAGTGAATTCAAGGGAGTGCTCGTGGTAACTACCTTTTTGCTTTGACAAAAGGGGGAGAAGGGAGTGTAAACAGGTAACATCTACATTTTACTGTGTGTTATGGTTTACATATTTGTCATCATCAAAAAGGGGGAGATGGTTAGTGCAAATATTACGATATTTAAACTAAACGGTTTCTTCGGTTTTAATAATGACAAACATGTAACTTGTAATGCATAGCGTAAAATGCACAAGTTACTTGTAAACACTAATCATCGATGCATACTTACATCAACATCTCTCAACGTCTCTAGTATGGTTCAATATAGTTGAAGATTTCCATTCCGACATAAATCACTCAAGGTATAAACAAATAAATTTAAACTTGACGGATGATCAAAGAAATAAAATTTTTGTTTTAAACTTCACATTTTTATGAATGTGACAAAACATTTTTCAAAAATACATTTTACAAAGTATTTTTGAATTAGAAAGAAATGTTTTATTTGGGAAAATCATTTCAAAAATAGTAACAGCTATTTTCCCCCCCAAAACAGCTCCAAATATTCCCAAATAAACCTTCCCCACTAAAAACAAACGAAGGAGCATTTTTGTCCCTCACGGTACCACTAAATTTAGTGGTGCCGTCTGACAATTAGTGGTGTCGTCCCTCAGTAACGGCTAGTTCTTTCTTTGCCTATAAATAGTGGACCATTTTACACTTCCAACTTGATTTTTCCAGTCAGTTTTCTCTGGTCTAATCCCTTCTTAGTTAGATCACTTTCTTTGATCATTTAGAGAGTTTTTATTTTGTTTAAGAGTGATTCTTTCATCCAACCAAAGATCACCTTCATTCCTCTATTAGTCCAAGAGAAGAACACAAAGTATCAAGAAGATACAAGGTGTTAGAGTCATTGTGTAGTGCACTTGCATTACTTGTTGTTTATTTGTGGTATCTAGACATACATTAAGTTGTCACTGTCTTGTTTAGTCATCTTGTGTGGATCATTGTGATCTTGTAGATATCGGGGAGATCTTGTGTAGCTTGTGTTGATAGTGAGTAGATCGGGTAGATCGAGTGTAGATCATGTGGATCTTGTAGCTTGTGTGATTTGTGAGGATCGGGTAGATCGTGAGTGAGATTGGTACTAGCTAGATTAGTACTCGACATCTAGCTTAGTGTCGGAAAATAATGTAAGCGACGCGGTTTATGTGTTTAGGCCTTAAAACACAAGGTTTGTTATGTTGGGCCATAAAACATAACGGGTTTGGTTGTATCCGAAGAAGAACTCGACATCTAGCTTAGTGTCGGAAAATATTGTAAACAATGTTGTATGGTTTTCTCCGCCGAGAAGGGAGCTTGTTGATTAGTGGAGTAACTCTCGAGTTGGGTACTCAGGGAGTCGAGTAGGGCGAAGAGGAGCTTCGTGACCGAACCACTATAAATCTTCATTTCCGGTTTGCGCTTTCTTTACTTATCTCTTTACGTTTATTCTTGCATTTACCGCTTTACATTTATACTTTGCATTGCATTTATATTTGTGTGGTTTGTTGCTTATATCATGTTAGTTGTGTTTGTGTCATGGCATGTTATTACTAATATGTCTAAGTTTGCGTTAATGTGACATGCCTTATTTGTTGCTTTGTATTATCTCTAGTTCTTGTAAGACTAGTGTTGACACTTTTCATATTATGTCACATTTGATCGGGTGTTTGATACAATAGTTTTTAAGTTTTTAAACGAAAACGTATTTCCCCTCCCCCTCCTCTATGGTTTTCACAACATAGTTTCATTACATCAGTTGATCTGCTAGTAATGAAAGTATGAATTTACCTTTCCATTGCAATCTAGTCCAAAATTTCACATAACGTAAATCACAACTTCAAGTGTTCTTTTAATTCTATGGCATTAACTTAATTTTAAGGGTACTAGTTTTGATGTTTATAATCAAAATATTTACGAAGAAGCATGCATACATCTTCGTATCATAAGTTTAATAAAACCTTTTTATTTACCAATTCATTAAGATCAAATTTACAAACGTTTTCAATTGAGGTATTGGGTTCACCAATCAAAGAATTTACCTTTAATTATCGTCCATTATATCGTACTTTTGCATAAGTCTAAAGACTTAGTGTTTCGGATAATTACCACAAAGTGGTGCATGGAATTAAAGCTAATTCACCCTTAAGGTGATTTTGTACATAAAATAGTCGTACTTGGTAGCTCCAATTTGACGCACAAAGGAGCGTAGAAACAAAGGTCAGCGCGAAGCTTATTAAAAACCCGTTCCTACTTATACCCCTCTTATAGTTTGTCACAATTGGGTGAGCCATTCGTACTATTGGTACAAAACTCAACAATCAATTAAAATACTTTTAAAATTTAACTCTTCGAAAACAATTCATTGTTTCACCATTATTTAGTCCATATTATTTTTCTATTCAAAATTACCCTTTTTTCGTTTATAAACATGTCTTTACAATAAATAAACAAAAAACAAGTAATACAAATAAAAAATAAAACAACTAAATAAACTTACATAACATAACAATTAATTATGTAAAAAACATGTAGCCACATGCAAACTTAATTCGATAAAACCTATTAATAATCAATTATAGGTTTATATTGTATATATTCAACTAAGACTAGCACTTACAAAGGTAAGTGAGCCACATGCATCGACGTATCGATTGCGTTAGTCATAGCAAATATATACCATATTGCACGTAATTGATTACTTAATATATTGAAGTCTTCCCCAATTCGACATCTATCAATTAAATTATATGTGTAAAACTTAACCATTAATTCATATAGCAAACTAGACGAGTACCCGCGCCTAGCGGCAGCGGTGTCTGGTTTTCGAGAAAGTTTAAGCGATGGATGTTTTCTTTCGACAAATTGTATTAGTAGCAACATGAATTCTTCCCGTAGAATCATTTTATTGATGGCATGGTTGCATAACGACGATTATGTATAGTTTTCAACGAAATCTAGTAAGATCCATTTGTGTGTATGTGTTTTTTTTTTCGAATGTTTTAAGTCAAATTTATCGATTGATATGTAATAATAGACTACTCGTGTAAAGTGATGATGACATAAATTTTACCATTTGTGGTATTGGGTTATAGTCAAATTTTCATGTGTCGATAAATTCACGATTGGCGTTAAAAGTCTTTTACTTTTTGGTGTTATTATCTAAACTTATTTAGTTGCAATTGTTTTCGTGAAAATTTAACATGTATTGTGCTTGTTCTCCTAAGTTAGCTGATACAATGTTAACAAACAAATTTCCATAAACATTTATGTGTTTTTAAGGTAATAGTTGTTCGTGTGTTCGCGCAAATATCAATGGCCATATAAAACTTGTAATGCATCTTGTACAATAATATGCCAACGCAAACACCCCGGCCTTTATTATCTTCATAAACATCAACAAAGAAAAAAAAAGTATCATATGATTTAACCAAATAAGATTATGCTACCTTTAAACAAACTAAAGAGCCAAAAACATCAGAACACATCTAACATACACAAGAGATTTCAACCAAAAATAGCAATTTTCACAATTATGAACTAATAACCAAGCTAACTAAAAACCACCAACAAAACAAATTTTTGATCTAAACAAAACCTTAAAATTCATTTGCCATTTACAAAACAAACTTATACCCAAACTTACATACAAATTTAAAAAAAAAAAAAAAAAAAAAAGGTTAGATTCTGGCGACAAAGGCAGTGGCAGTAGCATATCTACAAATCAGTTTACTATAAAATGTTATAACAGCTCAGTTATATTCACAAACATATTTATACAATAAATTTTACAAACAAATATACAAATATATACACAACAATCTTTTATCAAAAAGACACCATACATATCCAACAGTAGCAGCAAGTTCAGGCGAGCCAGCGACGACAAGGGTGGCAGCGGTGTAACCCGTCGACGGCGACATAGGCGGATGCTAGCGGCAACGGTGTAACCCGACGACGGTAGATCTACAAAACCTTTAGACAAACAAACATTTGATACTTGAAAGATACATATCAACAAAACATTCAAAGCTTTCAAACTACATAGATCTATATCAAAACTTGAAAAATACATTATAAAAATCAGTAAACATAAAAACCAGGCGGCGGTTCGCGTAGTGGTGGTCGGTCTCTGTTGTGTGGTTTTCGTAGGTGGTGGAGGTCTCGGTAGTCACGTTTCTAGGGGTGGTGGAGTTTTCATTGGTTGTTTTGATTTGGTGGTTGTGGTGGATAAATGAGGAAAAGAATATGATTATTTGTGTGTGATTTGATGAGAGAAGAGAAGAAATAGATGAGAGTAAATGGCAGGTGAGGGAGATTACTTATGAAGGAGAAAGTTAATGGGTTGGAGTGATGATTGATGGTAAGTGTTTGAAATATATGTCAACTTTCTTGTACAGCGTTTAGAAATCGTTACCTTTTGAGTGAATACTTTCCAAAATGATAGGTGATACGTAATAATGATAGGTGATACTTTCCAAACTTGGTCACACGCATGTAGTTAAGATTGACAAGGGCAAAATGGGGATTGACCCAAAATTCAGTTTTCACTTTTCCATTTGACCATTTTCTCTTTATAAGTAGTTAAGATTTAAACAATTTAAATTATCACAACAATAAATCAATGCCAAACATGAACGTTTTCATGGATTGTACATAACAATTATTCACGTATTGTCTCAAGATTGCATACATAAACACATAAACATAACATGTTAATCCTAGGGTTCCTAATCAAATTAAAGTACCAAATACAAACCCTAAAAAAATAATAAAGAGCAATCGGCCCTAAATTAAAAATTAGGGTTCGATTGGGATAAACCCTAAAATCGACCAAACATATTAAAACACAATTCAAGATTCGTTTTTTATGCGTTTTGGTAACTAATTACACATTATCCAATGCTCGTGATGCCACTGTTATAATTTTAATATCATGACGAACATAAATTAAACAGATAAAGCATCAAAGTAATAGTGGAAGCGAGTAGGAACATATAACATATAATTAATTAACCAAAACATAAAGTATGCGTACTTTTTGATTCTAGCTAAACAAGAATCAACTTTAAGTAATTCTTCAATCAATGACCCTAATTAGGGTTTATATGGATTATTAGAATTGCCCCTTACTCTTTTGTAATTCAATCCAAGATTCAAACAAAAGTATGTTTGAATCACGTTCTTGTACACACGTACTATAACAAATTAAAGTAATGCTAGTTTTAGAACACAAAACAAAACCAAACACTTTGTTTTAGCAAAGAAAACCGATCGATCCGTTCGAGGGAGTTTAGTCGATCAGCCAAGAAATCAAGAGGAGAGAAAAACAAGTTAGGGTTATGTGTGTGTGCACAAGAGATACAAACATTGAACCCCTAACCTTGTTTATAGAATAAATTGCATTTTTGGTCCCTAATGTTTGGCAAAATTGCAGATTGGGTCCCCAACCTTTTGAAAGTGCAATGGACGTCCTTATTTTGAAGTTTAGCCTGCATGTTTGGTCCCTAATCAACATAAAATGACTAAATTGCCCTCGCCTTCTTCTTTTTCTATTTTCTTTTTAGCTTTCTTACATAAATGGTCCCTGTATTGTGCCACATTTTACAAACTTAGTCCCGAAATTATTTTTTTTTCGAAATTAATTTCTTTAGAAAAAATAAAATTTTTTT
This sequence comes from Artemisia tridentata subsp. tridentata, assembly GCA_021014915.2. Lineage (NCBI taxonomy): Eukaryota > Viridiplantae > Streptophyta > Magnoliopsida > Asterales > Asteraceae > Artemisia > Artemisia tridentata. The sequence goes on along the minus strand of CP139506.1, from coordinate 210,138,622 downwards.
CGAAATTAATTTTTTCAGAAAAATTATTTTTTTGAAATTAATTTTTTTTGGAAAATTAATTTTTTTTCCGAAATTTTTTTTTTCGAAATTAATTTTCTTAGGAAAATTAATTTTTTTTTTTCGAAATTAAGAAAAAGAAAAAGAAATGATTTCGAAAAAAAATTAAGAAAAAGAAATGATTTCACGAAAAAAAAATTTCGAAAAAAAAATTAATTTTTCTAAAAAATTAATTTCAAAAAAAAAATTAATTTTTCTAAAAAAATTAATTTCGAAAAAAAAATTAATTTTTCTAAAAAAATTAATTTCGAAAAAAAATTAATTATTCTAAAAAAAAAATTAATTTTTCTATAAAAAATTTCGGAAAAAAAAATTAATTTTTCTAAAAAAAATCGGAAAAAGAAATTAATTTTTCTAAAAAATTAATTTCGAAAAAAAATTAATTTTCCTAAAAAAAATTAATTTCGAAAAAAAATAATTTTTCTAAAAAAATTAATTTCGAAAAATAAATATTTTTTCTAAAAAAAATAATTTTGGGACTAAGTTTGGAAAACGTGGCACAACACAAGGACCATTTATGTAAGAAAGCTAAAAAGAAAATAGAAAAAGAAGAAGGCGAGGGTAATTTGGTAATTTTATGTTGATTAGGACCAAACTCAAAATAGGGACGTCCATTGCACTTTCAGAAGGTTGGGGACCCAATCTGCAATTTCGCCAAACATTAGGGACTAAAAATGCAATTTACTCTTGTTTATATAATATAGATTACTTGGAGTCCAATTTGGATGAGGATTGGGTTTCCCCAACCCATCCACGATCGGCCACAATCCCTAAAGGGTGTTCCGGAACCTTCTTGACTTACCAATTAATCACTATTAATTCTTTCTTTTTATTACTTAACGGTCGTTAGTCATTTATCGTTAAACACTAATGGTCGTTAGTCATTTTGTGTAATTAATAATTCAATATAACATTTTATATTAAATTATTAAACTTTAATTCTCATAAGTAAAGTGTGCAATCCCGTGATCTTAAGTTCGATTCTAACACACAACTACTAAATTATATCCATAAAACTAACATGGATGAGCTACAACTTTGATCGGTGTCTTAGTCATGTTTGCTAGATTATATCATAATGATTTTAGTTAGAAATATCTAAATATCGTCAACAAGTTGGGTTAAAATTTCTCAAATCTTGTTTTCTCTCTCTTAAAAAGAGGCAATCACATGGTCATTTTATATCTAACATATCTTATCGTGCTTTTGCAAAATCATACTGTAAACATGATCTTTCTGATTCAGTGCGATTTCATATTAGGTAGTCTTGTTTAAACATTATATTTCCCGCCATCTCGGCATCAGAATATCATGGCTGATGTCCAGCACCCATTTGAACCATAGCATGACTTTCCGACTAAGCATATTTTCGATGTTTCCGTTTTTGTCCAGGCTAACAATGAGATGATTTGACAATAATACAGAACATGACACTCTTGTTTCTCCATTTGGATATTAGCGTGAACATGATGACAACTAACAACTTTGAAAACCCTAACCCGCCAATAGAAGGCCTGTGCTATACTAAAAATTTCTTACCTATCAAGTAACTGAAAACTAGAACCAGTTCGAAACGTTAAAATCTCGAAGTTTGCTGAGATGTCTTTCCATGTCCTTTCTGTCCTTGTCCCACTCTTCCCTATGTACTACAGTTGTTGGATCATCTCTCTCCTCCTGGAAAAAATATTAGGGGTTAGACAAGATCCAACACCCGTTTATAACTTAGAAATGCAGTTGTATTGGACACTCACCGAGGGTATAATTTTGAATGAAGTGGCATTGTCCCGAATGACAAGAAAGTCATTTTTTCTATCCCTATTTCTTCCCTCTGGAACTGTCACCTGTAATAAATCATAGTTATTCAGTCAAACAAAGCAAGAATTTGAAGCACGCAAACTACCAAAAGGTGGCATTTTTAATCGATTTACAAACGAATGGGTTGATTCAGTTAACGTTTAATCTCAAACAGGTGAAGAATAAGCTTAAAAGCAAACCGTTCATGGGTCAAAAGCCGTCCAAAGTGGTACTTTTAAGTCAAAAATCCTATTATATCATTTATTCATTATTAGATTAAGTTTTAGATAGTATGACATATTTATTCGTATTTAGCACACCAATTAATTATATGTGATTAAATTATCTGGACACAAATTGATTTAGGTCAACCTAAACCCGTTTGCCTAAATAATTACCCGTTTTGACCCAAACAAAGATAAACCCACCACCCAAAAAGCCCAACCAGTCAAATTTTCGACTACCAAATCTAGTACATAAGACTTTGAAGCAGTATACAATACATAATTTACGATCTTATATATAAGACTTTCAACAGATTTTGAATAACAGTTTTGTTATTTTAAAGAACACAAAATCAGGTTAGCTATCAAATAGCTACAGCACGTTATTAGTATAATCCAAGCATAATTTGAATAAAAAGGAAGTAATAATATAATGGAAAGCATGATTAGTACTAACCAAAACTTTTGCTCGAGTTATAGACTTCGTTTTTGAGTCAAGTACATAGATCTCTTCAAAGTCTAGCACAAAATCTGGATCATCCAATCTTCTGTTCCTGTAGTGTTTTGTCAAAAACACCTTCAACCAAAAAGATACCGTCATTAATTTAGAACACGAGGATAAAAATGAAATAGAAAAGTTCCAAATTTATAACCTCAAGCATTAATGCTTCAATATCTGGGTTTCTTTGTGGTTAATATTCATATTACATGTCTAAAATTGTAAATCTAAGGGAGAAATTTCTTTTGTTATCAATGTCTACAAAGCTATTATGTTTTTTTTTTTTTTTTTTTTTCACTTTGGCCCTCTACTTAAATCATAACATGTGTACATGAATATGCAAGATCGCCACAACATTAACCATTTACACTCTTTGTACCAAAAAAAAATGCAACTTTTGACTTGACAGATACTTGAAAAGAGTTGCTTGTGTATTGAGTAAACATCTAAAATGCCCCTGATGTACTGGTAGAATATCAGGCGAGCTTAATATGTCAACAAGTGTAGCACCAACATGTGAACAAGGTGTGTCAATTCGTGCCTTTTTGGCCCACGTTGTTAAACATATATACACATCAACAAGATAGCTAATTCATGAGTTCCTCACCTTCATAACCTCCCACTCAGATTTGTACATGGGATCTCGAAGTGCATCAATTGGCGGTTCCGTGACATTGTATGTCCCCCAATCACTCTTTGCACATCTTATATACTGCAGATGAAGTAATTCATCAGTACCCACAGGATTATTTAATGAGAATGGTGAACAAAAGGAAAATAGTAAATTTGAAAACATAAAACCAAACAACACCACCAATAAATGGATTGGTTTATCAATCCATTAAAATGGGTGCGAAAAGACATGGGTGGAGATTTAACGGGGCTTGTTTTAGTATGGATCGAAGTGGCTAGTGTCGGATTGAGTTGACCCACGAACACTTTCTATCCATATCTAAACTACTTTTGATAAATATTAAAGTAATAAGTATACTTACAAAACATTGTCATTACAAAAACAATCTAAATTTCAGAATAAAACAATATAGGAGGTTAAGTGCCTTGAAAACAAATTTTGGTCATTTTTCAACCTGTTTGACAGTAAACATTTGACCCATTTCCCTCTTAGCTAATTTTTTCAATTCACCTCCAAAATACACATTTAGAAGTAAATTGTCAAATAATTGCCACCAGTAACATATTTATATGACTTTAGGAAGTTAAGTTATTTAACCTTTTCAGGCATTGGAGCAAGAACTCTTGGAATTGCATAGATATCAGTATCTGGTTCTGTCACATACATCTGCAACACCAAATCGAAATAATTTAGTATAGTCCTCCGCAAACACAATCTTATAAAGGCATAATGATCTTTTAATGAAAAGAAAGCATTTCAATTCTATTAACAAAAAAGATACAAAACAGATTATAAAGATAGTAACTATGCGAGATCTGGAACATCTTATAGAAGCGGTAATACATTCACTAGCATCTATCTTTTCCCATAAAACTAAAACAGTGAAGGTTAGGTACTTGAGTCCAGCTGTTTCAAAGTAATTACTCAGACATCAAAATCATATTCAGCTAATCATTGTTAGCTAATTCCTACCTATCTCATTGATTGGTTTCCAAACATCAACGTTTTACATGCTTCTATATATATGATAACTTTAATCCTAAACATTAAAAAATTATCATCAGCTAAACCAACATCCAAACACCCGAATTTCAATCTCGTTTGCATTTATCCAAACAAAAATAGACCAAATCTTTTAAACTCTTAAGAACTGCAGAACTGTATCTGTTTACAGTCTTCATTAATACACGGGTGTTTACTATTGCTTATTATTAACTGCTTGTCAAACAGTTTTATCCAAACACTCAAAACAATTTGTCTACTTTTAGCTTGGCTTATGAGCTTATTTCAGATTGGAAAAGTCAACAAACTCACTCTATCTTTTTGGCTACGAGCTTATGACTTATATTTATTCATAAACATAAGTTGATAAAACTCAAAAGAATCATATTCAAATATTCCGAAAACGAATAACTAACACGAATACTTACTTGAAAAACATAATTAACCAATGTAAGTAAAATCATACCTCTCTGAAATCATAAACATCATTATCAGGATCAGGTGGTTTCCTAATAAAGAAATCACAATCCATCAAACTAATCTTATGAAACTCGTCTTCATTAATCCTATAATCAACAACAACTTCACTATTCCAGCCTTGAGTTGAGACAAAATTCACCATATTTAACCCATCTTCACTACCAACAACTTCATCATATTCAACATCATAATCTCTTTTATTATCACCTTCATCTACTTCTTCTTCATCCATATCATCAATGTCTGCTTCTGCACCACCGTCACCTTCACCGTCTCCACCACCGTCACCGTCTCCTCCGCCGCTGTCTCCGTCGTCTGAGAAGATTCTGAAGTCTTTTTTTCTTGTGGGTGAGTTTCTTAGTGACGGTTTGAGGGATATGGAAATGGGGTGAGTGTAGGTGAGGGGCTTTAGTGACGGAAGTGAAAGTGAGGGGAATGTGAGATGGGGTGGTGGGAGGAAGAAGAGGGTGGCGCTCATGGCGGATTTTTGTGAGGGGTTTAAGATAACGTTTTGTGGGATTTTAGACTTTTTTTCAAGGTGAAACAGTAGATATATGTGTCTTACATTTGATGTTCTTTTAAGGGGCGTGTCTTTTTTAGCATGCAGTTAATGGGTGTGATTTTAATCCCCGAGTTAACTTAATTAGATTGGGCTGTTTAGATCATAGTTGTCAAAATCCCGATCTTGATCTTAAGATTTTACAATTTTGCGATACTGCAAAGCAAAAACGATTTGGATCCTACATAGGATCTTTGCAAGCTTAAGATCTTATAGGATCCCGATCTTGACCATACGATCTTAAGATCTAATCCGATCTGATCTTACTTTTCTCGGATTACAAACTAAAAAACTATAAATTTATGGGTTGTTTTTTTGTAGAATTTAAAAAACAACGTGTTAATCTTTTTGAACATTTCATAATCATAATTTAGGACAATATTTCTATGAAACATTCATAATATTTTGTGTTTATAATGTATAATAATTTGTAGATTTTTATAATATTACAAAAACTATTAAGATATAACATTAGGGTAGGATCTTAAGATCCCGATCCGATCTTCCGATCACGATCTTGCAAAGACGAAAACGATCCTAGGTAGGATCCCGATCTTGAAAACCTTGGTTTAGATCTCAAAATATAAAGGTCATGTGGGAAACGCAGAAGGGATAAATACGTTTTCGTTTAAAACTTAAATTTTTAGTACTCTCTTAGTCTCAAAATTATTATCCATATTTCGTTTTTTTGAATGTCTCAAAATAATTGTCTATTTTCCTTTTTAAGTAAAAACTAGAGAAGTTAGTGAAGTAATATCGTATTTGAGTTGCTGAAAATTAAAGTGGCCCACTTTTGTTAAACTATGTGATTTTTGTCTCATGACAATAATTTTGAGACAGAGGGAGTATTAAATAACAAATTAAGTGTGCCAATATAAAAAGTGGTAATAATAGTTCTACAATAAAGATGGTAGAGAGTATAAAATAAAACACGTCACTTCAACACAAACATAAACGCAATATAAACAACAAGCCACACAAACATAAACGCAATGCAAATATAAATATAAAGCGATTAATGCAAATACAAATGTAAAGCGATAAGTCAAAGAAAGTGCAAACCGGACACAATAATTTATAGTGGTTCAGTCACGAAACTCCTCTTTGCCCTACTTCATTCCCTAAGTACCCAATTCGAGAGTTACTTCAATTAAAATATTAAAGTTTAACTTTTTATAACAATACTAGTAATTACTAAGAAACTTAACGATGAACTCAAATAAGTATATATTATTACTATCATTTATCCTAATTATTTGACTTGTTTTATTATATTATGTATGAGGATTGATACTTAATCGTTTACTTTTGTAATTCTCAGGTAAAAACAAGCATTTGGTGAAACTTGGCGATTTTGGACTAATTATGGAGCAAAACATGCAAGAAGTTAAGAGTCTACCGAAATGTACAAGATCAAGACTATTCTGCTCCAGATGCGCCGCATCTCACTTATGACATGCGCCGCATCACTATCAATATTTCACCAGATACGATCCAAGATACAAGAGGACATGCACCGCATCCTAGAATGGAGTTACGCCGCATCTTCTGGCGGTGTACGAATATTCCTGAATATATTAATCTTGGACCCCACGCGAAGTTAAGTCAATGCGCCGCATCTACTTACTAGATGCGCCGCATCCTACCCTCAGACAGAAACTATAAATACCCCAAGACCAGACGAATTTCGAGGTGACATATTATATCCGAAGTACGAAGACCAGAGAAACCTAGGACGAATTCAGTTGAATAGGCAGCACAAGACACACCCAAACGAAGATACAAGAGCTGTAAGAAGGTGCTGCATGTGTTTAATTCATTAAGTAGTTTTGTTTTATTGTGTTAGTAAACTTTAATTCATCAAGATTGGTGGCTTGTGTAATGTGACAACGGAAAGATTGCACTCCCTTAAAACTGCTTTCTCATTAATTAAAGTTTATATGTTGATGTCTTTGGTGACTTTTATTAGTGCATTGATAACCTCTGTGTCTAGCTGAGCGTTGATCGGGTCGCCATGCCTCTGCCCTCGCCTATTTATTAGATCGCCTATGCATTCTATCGTCTGTAGAAAAGTGGGAAGAAAGATAAATAGGATAGTCATAAGTAATCATTAAGGGTTTACTCGCCGATAAGATTAGAACCAACGAGAAAGGACTTAATCTCGGTGCGTTGCATCGAACTATACACTTCATATAAAACTAGCAATAAAACAAGTGACAAACTACTTATCTATCAGGACAGCCCTCTTATTATCTCAAGTATTTATCTGTGTACGTGTGTGTTGTTCGCTGATTCGTGCCTATTGGTTTAGTTTATTATTTAATTGCAACCAAATCGTGCCAGTCTCTCAGGCTGAACCCCCTTGCGTTAGAATAGGTTGTATAGCTAACTTAATATATTAAAATACTGATTAGAATAACTAGATAATACGTTCCACTCTTATTGATCGACACTCTACTTACCATTATATTCATACTGACCGGGTACACTGCTCGTTAAGTGTGTGTGTTATTGATAAGTCGGCTAAATATAAATTTAAAACTTGAGTAGGCATTAATACTGCTAAACCGCAACGACACATCGCACGCATCAAGTTTTTGGCGCCGCTGCCGGGGAGTTAATTGTTATTATCTGTTAATTTGATTAGTATTTTAATTACGTTTTTAATTTTTAATCTAACCGCTAATTCTGTTGTGTATTAGATTAATTTGCATTCATTGTATTATTTTGCATATTTTTGTTTTTGTGTGCTATTTGTTTGTTTTATTTGTTTTTATTTTCGTTTATGTTTTATTTGTTTTTAATTTTTCGTATTTTCTGCATACTGCTATCGTTGTACTGAGCTAAATCGAACGATACGGCGCATCTGATTCCTCAGATACGGCGTATTGCGTTTAATTTTTATAAAATACAACGCGTTTAATTAAATTCGATACGACGCATCTTTTCCCCAAGATACGGCGTATCTGTTTTTGATAAAAAAAAAATTTCTAAACGTTAACGCCATACGACGCATCTGCTTTAGCAGATACGGCGTATCTATTATTTTAATTAAAAACAGTTTTCGAATTATTAAACAGATACGGCGCATCGATCTCTATCGATACGGCGTATCTTCTGAATCAAAAATCTTATATTTTGAAACGTAACGAAAATACAACGCATTAACTTTTGTTAATACGACGAATATAATTTGATAAATATAGTTGATTTTTGATATTTACTTTGATCGGTCCGCTACTCTCGTGTGCAAGTTGTTTATTTTCAGGATAAAGGATGATTCAAGCATCACCATGATAGATTACATTCTGAACCAAACCGAGAGAAGCTAGCTGGAGTGATCAAACGTAACTTCTTCGATTATTCAACCAACCCAAAGGGAAGTTCTCTACATTATAATCTCAATTTTATTATCCATATTATACATCTGATTCAAATTGTAATCTTAATTTTGTACGTTTTAAAACGATATTTGTTCCTAACCTCGGAATAAATCCTTATCCACTAAACAATAAGATTACAATCATTAATAAAACGTTTATGCCTATTGCTCTTATTTTGAATTAAATTACATCATATGGTATGACCGTTTTACCCCAATTTGATGTATAAAGAATCGTGTTGCGGAGGCCAAGGTACGTTCCTTATTTAAATTTCGTTCACTAACATAGCGATACGGCGGATCTAAATATCCAAAGCGCCGTATCTCTGACCATCTAGGACTCATTGACTAGTCAACGAGATTAAATAGATACGGCGCATCCCAATTTTTCAATACGGCGCATCGTTTTGCCCTATAAATACGACGTGAATGCGCCAGATCTAAAATTCTTACCGCAAAAACTCACACAGTTAAGAACTTACACACAGTGAAATTATAATCTAAATCCGAACATTTATCTCGAATCCATCCTCTAATCCGATCTATAATCCCTCACCTAATCATAAAATTAAGGTAATTCTTCCATTTCGATTTAATCTTGGTTGATACGAAAATTAGGGTTTATATGATTAATTTGATTTGTGCTTAAATGATATAAAGATATGATTAGGACTTGTATTATATGATCTCCCCCGTATCTAACTTGCGTAAATAATCGAATTTCTGGCCTAGTTTGATTTGAACGAAAATTTGGGAAAATGAATTCGATTTTGAATATTTAGTGGGAAAATAGATTAGTAGTGGTGCAATGAGCTATTAGAACTATTATAATGAGTATATGATACTGTGATATTTAGTGGTAGTTTACGTCACGGATACGGATTCTTGAAAAGCCTGCCTGATCCCCTTTATTTATACTGATATGCTTTTAGATGCGGCGCATCTAGGTTAATTGATGCGGCGTAATGACCTATTTCCAAATTAATAAAATTCTAGATACGCAGTATTACTTAATCTAGATACGACGCATCTACATACGTCGTATCTCATCTCTTGCTCCGCATCTCTTATATTTTGTGCAGATACGCCGCACTGATTAAATCAGATGCGCCGTATCTACCTCACTTGCAGACTGCTTACTAACTTTGAAAATTTATTTCAGATGGCATTACCAGAGGTTGCACAACGACATCAGTGGTTACGTTTTGAGAATATGGGACTAACCCCTGGTACTTTGGAGGATTACTTACGGAGACTTGAGTCGATTTACTTCAGGAGAATATTCAGGGTACAGGTTTTGGATTTCGCCGATGTGGGATTGATTGGGGAAGGGCATGCCGTTGAGAGTTTGCGACGTAGGATGGAGATGGTAGTTACTGGTGATGATGAGGAGGTGGTATTCAGATCTTCTGCTTGGGAGAGATTATTCAGGATTGACGAGCCCTTGGTGAAGGAGCTCATGATGGAGTTTTTCAGTACGGTCTACTACAGAGAGACGGATACTGGGTTGGATATTGCTGACACCCTTGTGTTTAGACTGGGTGGCGTGCCGAGGCAGATGTCTATGAGACAGTTCATTTTAGCCATGGGTTTGCATACAGTTGAGGAGCTTGAGTCAGATGGGTTTGCCAGATATTGGGATGATAGTTTGAGAGCGGTCCCTGACAGGGCACTATTCGGTGATTACTGGGACAGGATTTCTTCGGGGGGTGACATCCTTACTTCTACCCCCTCTTACACTTTGATCAGGGAGCCGATGAGGAGGCTGTGCCACCGTCTGATAGCACTTACCATTGCTGGGAGGGGTCAGTCACCTGAGAAGGTGACCACTCTGGACCTCTTCCTCCTTAGGAGCATGGATGAGGGGTTGTCAGTGAACATCCCCCACTTTTTGGCACACTACCTCCACCGATCAGCTGCAGGGAGAGATCGGAGGAGCCATATGACTGGCGGGCATTTTGTTTCTCGGCTAGCCCGCCATTTTGGAGTCATTGGAGCGGAGATTCCAGCAGGGCTGGAGGTTGTGGTGACCCATCTCCCGGTTATTGACAGGGATTATCTGGTTAGACTTGGGATCTGCCAGTTGGCTATGGGAGATTACGTTTGGGTTGGATTAGGGCCCGCCAGAGCTGCAGGGCCAGAGGCGGAGCAGGGAGGTCCTCAGGGACCTCCGGCTGCTGCTCCAGCCCATCAGGAGGAGCCGCAGGCACCAGTACCCCCACCAGTCCCTATACGCACGGTGAGTCAAAAGGTTGACGCAGTCGAGGGAGAGCTGAGAGCCTTGAGAGGCATTGTTGATGGTATGAGGAGGGACTCAGAGTAGCTGGTTATGAGTGTGAGCAGACTTTTGGAGCAGCAGGGTATTACCCACACCCGTTCAGATGGTACTCATGTTGCGGGAGTGACACGTGCATACGCTCGCAGAGTCCGGCCTAGGACTGATGATGCCAGCACCTCAGGGACCCACCCACACGACCAGACTGACCCTTGATCTCTTGATTCCACGTGTTATTTGACATTGTTCCATGCACATTATTATTATTCTTTTTGGATTGTACTAATCGATATTCTCATTTATGCATTTGATGTTTCAGTTTATATTCTTAACATGCTTGACAAAGACTGGCATTAAGTTCAGCATGATAATACGAGAGGACGTGAGAGATGAACCATGGAATGAGCCATTTACACCAGACTGATAGCAGTCTGGGTGGTGAACACATGCGCCGCATCTGGTAAACAGATGCGACGCATCCTATCCTTTATTTCGTTTTATTTTATTTTTGTTTCAGGCCGCAGAGGATACGGCGCATCTCAATCCTGAGATGCGACGCATCTCCTGCAATGGTCATATCTTTATTTTTCTGCATTTTTTATTTCCGAATTTAAAACTTTTTATCAGTTTATTTTAATGCGGCGCATCCCTGGTTAACGATGCGACGCATCTTCTATTCTGATCCGTATTTATTCCAGGCTCGATACGGCGTATCTTCTTCCATAAGATACGGCGCATCGACTGACCTGATGATTTTCATTTTTTAATTTTTAAGTTTTATTTTTTTTACCTAACTACTAATGTGTTATGCAAGTTGAACCTTTCTTAACTTAGGTGTGTTTTAAAGCCTTGGTGGTATTATAGATTCCTTCATTTCCTGTGGATACATATATTATGAAGCTTAAACGTTCTAATCCACAAGAAAGATGATTTTTGCTCTTATACAAATGGAGGATCATACCGAGCAAATCTCAGGGGAGTTTTTCTGTTCTAATTATTTTATTTTCCAGTTTTTAACCTTTGATACAAACAACGAGGACGTTGTTTAACTTAAGTAGGGGGATTGGAGAATTAGAACACTTAACACTTACTTGTCCTAAACTTTTCAAAATATGCTTAAAATGTTCTTAATATATCAAAATTTAAAATTTTTTAGCATGTTTTTGTTTAAAGTCTAAGTTGCATTGCTGCACACATGACGTTATTTTCAAAAATTGTGATTTTTCAAAATTCACAAATCTATGAGTGTGTCGGTGACTTGTAAACTTTAGAACTTGGCTTGTATACTATTCGAGACCACCATAATAAGTATTATTTATATAATTGGAATGACTTGTCTAAATTGGTAAAATTCTAGGATTACACCCAAATAGCCTTATATGTTATGCGTTATTAGCTAACTACACTGGTTAGTTAACCCCCGTATAAACCCTTTTGTTACTCTCACTTTTAGAGTAAGATACCCCTAGAAAAACCCTCAGAACCATTCCTTTCGTTTCTTACACCTTTGTTAAAATGTTTCGTTACACCCTTAAACCTTAGCCTACCCTGTAGATTAAAATCCGTGGTTGGTTAATTGCTTTAGGCAAAGTGTGTTTCCTTACATTACTTGTGTTCGCGTGCGTAATTCATTATCTATGGTTAGGTCGAGAAATTGCACAATGCAATTGGAGTGAAAGTAAATATTGTATATCTCTGAGTTTATTTTTCGTGTGTTTACTACTTTCACTATTACCATTATTTCTGAAGTTATGAAAAGTATGAAAAAAATTATCCAGAATTATCATTATAGTGATGTGGTGAAATTTTACACATCTATGTTTATGTTTCTTAAAAAAAAAAAAAAAAAAAAAAAAAAAAAAAAAAAAAAAATCGAAAAAATGAGAAAAGAAAAAGAAAAAAAGAAGAAAGTTAGATGTTTGTTTTTAACCAACTTATGTAAAGTTATGTAAGTGGTCGATATCACCACTATTTGTTGTATATTATATTTATGGATTGAATGGGAGTTGGCAGTTATGGGAGCGCCAACTAAGGTTTATTCTTTGATTAAGATCTTGTTGAGTATAATTCGTGTCTACCTAAAGCGTGTGTTTCAAGTGTTAAAGCGTGAGTTATTCTATGATATGAGTCTTATTCATGGGATGGTTGGGATAGTGATTAACCACACTTAGGATTTTAATTTATCTGTTTTGTTTATTTTTCATTTTACACCAATTTATATCCCAAAAATTATCCATACCCTTTATTATTCTTTATCCAACCAAACCTTTGATTTATTGAGATTAGGGATTTGAGCAATCTTAAGTATCGTAGTCGTGGATTCGACTATGTATTTATGATTTTGTCGCCCTTTTTGATATATTATTATTGGTGAAGTTTGGACCTATCTTTAGCCTATTCGAGTTAAGGATTTGAGCAATTGCAAGTATCGTGTTCGTGGATTCGATCATGTATTTGTGATTTTGTCGCCTTTTCTGGAATTTGAGATCGATAGTGAAGAAGAATAATTAACCCTTAAACCTCAAAACCCTTTTTACCGCTTTAGACTTGTTATTCCTTTGCTTTAGTGGGGGAGATGTGTATACTTGCCAAGCTTATGATAGAATATTCGTCGCGACTGAACAGTTAAACGATTAGATTTGCTTTTATCGAAATATTTTATTTTACTTCTAATTCGTTAAGTGTTTGGTTGTGTGATTATGGCAAAAACGAATACATGCTTAAATATAAAAATAAATCCTAATATCTTTTAGGATACATTTTCATAAGATTAAATCTAAGGTTTACTTGGGGACAAGTAAAGTTCAAGTGGGGGGATATTTGATGAACTCAAATAAGTACATATTATTACTATCATTTATCCTAATTATTTGACTTGTTTTATTATATTATGTATGAGGATTGATACTTAATCGTTTACTTTTGTAATTCTCAGGTAAAAACAAGCATTTGGTGAAACTTGGCGATTTTGGACTAATTATGGAGCAAAACATGCAAGAAGTTAAGAGTCTACCGAAATGTACAAGATCAAGACTATTCTGCTCCAGATGCGCCGCATCTCACTTATGACATGCGCCGCATCACTATCAATATTTCACCAGATACGATCCAAGATACAAGAGGACATGCGCCGCATCCTAGAATGGAGTTACGCCGCATCTTCTGGCGGTGTACGAATATTCCTGAATATATTAATCTTGGACCCCACGCGAAGTTAAGTCAATGCGCCGCATCTACTTACTAGATGCGCCGCATCCTACCCTCAGACAGAAACTATAAATACCCCAAGACCAGACGAATTTCGAGGTGACATATTATATCCGAAGTACGAAGACCAGAGAAACCTAGGACGAATTCAGTCGAATAGGCAGCACAAGACACACCCAAACGAAGATACAAGAGCTGTAAGAAGGTGCTGCATGTGTTTAATTCATTAAGTAGTTTTGTTTTATTGTGTTAGTAAACTTTAATTCATCAAGATTGGTGGCTTGTGTAATGTGACAACGAAAAGATTGCACTCCCTTAAAACTGCTTTCTCATTAATTAAAGTTTATATGTTGATGTCTTTGGTGACTTTTATTAATGCATTGATAACCTCTGTGTCTAGCTGAGCGTTGATCGGGTCGCCATGCCTCTGCCCTCGCCTATTTATTAGATCGCCTATGCATTCTATCGTCTGTAGAAAAGTAGGAAGAAAGATAAATAGGATAGTCATAAGTAATCATTAAGGGTTTACTCGCCGATAAGATTGGAACCAACGAGAAAGGACTTAATCTCGGTGCGTTGCATCGAACTATACACTTCATATAAAACTAGCAATAAAACAAGTGACAAACTACTTATCTATCAGGACAGCCCTCTTATTATCTCAAGTATTTATCTGTGTACGTGTGTGCTGTTCGCTGATTCGTGCCTATTGGTTTAGTTTATTATTTAATTGCAACCAAATCGTGCCAGTCTCTCAGGCTGAACCCCCTTGCGTTAGAATAGGTTGTATAGCTAACTTAATATATTAAAATACTGATTAGAATAACTAGATAATACGTTCCACTCTTAGTGATCGACACTCTACTTACCATTATATTCATACTGACCGGGTACACTGCTCGTTAAGTGTGTGTGTGTTATTGATAAGTCAGCTAAATATAAATTTAAAACTTGAGTAGGCATTAATACTGCTAAACCGCAACGACACATCGCACGCATCACTAAGAAACCTAACTAGGTTATATATGATTAGGATGGATCTGATACCACTATAGGATTATGGTGGTCACCCGCATAGCGAATCAAACATGCAGAACGGAAGTAAACAAATAATGGCCATACAGTCAAAACCCTAATAGTCAGATCTTCTAAAACATTGATTTAACCTAATCCTAACACGTATAAAGGGTGTTTATAGACGACTTAATATTTCCTGCAGTTCTGTAAGCTTCTTTATCAATCATGCGAGCGTGCTCACCTTCTTCTTCTTGGATCGACCAGTTTAGGGTTTTCGGGAGGAAAACCAAAACTTGGATCGCATCAGGTATCCACCAATAATGCACATCTAGAACTAGGGCTTCGAACCTACGTAAGTTAGGCGAGTACGAAACCAGGATAATACTAACTGACTAATAGTCGACTAGTATAAGTCGACTAGGGTCGACTTTGTCGACTTTAGTTATCGTCCAATGATAAAACCTTCTTTGGTCGATCGGTCATGGAGAAGAAAGAAAGAGGGGAGAGATTTATGGTTTAGTTATGTGTTACGAGGATCACTAGAATTCCTTTTATATTTATAGGGTACGAGGGGAAATTCTAGAATCATAATACTTGTCCAACAAGTATTCTAGTTTGACAAGAAGTCAAACTACCATCCCCCCTTTGGTTAGGGTCGGTCGACGAACACACAACCCTATGGGTTTGTCGTTTATTACCCCTTAATATTTATCCCAGATAAATATTATACTTCGGGTAATTTCCATTTAATCTCTAAATGAATACCACTGTATTTTCATTTTCTCACTACTCTCATTTTCATTTCGTAACTTGTTTCTTATTTCCGCTTGCATGTTCTATTCAGTTGTGCCCCGGTGTGACCCTTCGGCATTTCTTGACGGCAAGTACGAAAGTCGTTGTGTTATTCCATATAATCCTTCTTTCATTATTTTCTTTTCATTTATTTTACTTTTTTCTAATTTACCCACAAAATAAATTAAAGAATTCACATAATATTAAATTTGTTATTTATTTAACCTAATATAAGGGAGTTATGACTGATGTGTTTCAAACTCTTTAAATTTATAAGACTAGATTTACCAAATGATCTACTAAAACACACGAGATAAGGATACCCTTCTAGTGCAATGTAGTTTAGGTAAATCCAGGTCGTCCTATGAGACTTGATGGGTTTTAAATCCAAAAATGGGTTTCGTTGATCCCAGTTGTTGAGTCCTGGTTGAACTTAGATCGAATTCCTTTAGCTTGTTAAAGGTTTAGTTATATTAGATAAATCTAACACAACTATAGTAGAAACTGTGGTTGAATGTATTAAAGATTATGCGGAATCTAATCTTTAATATTAAGAAGAATTATTTAATGAAACAATAAAACAATGAACAAACAAACAATCAAGCTCCAATATTATTAAGAATAATACGAATACTCTCAAAGTATTAGGGTTACAAAACCTTGAAGCTAAGCTTTTTCTACGATGTGTTGCTTTCTATGTATCTAACTCTATGCCCTAGGACCTCTTTTTATACACAAAGGAGTCCTAGTTGGCTTACAATACTTTTCTAAGTATATCAAATCTTTTCTACACTTATCTAATACATATCTAATAAGTAGTACTAACCAAAACATCTAACAGTACTAACTTACATTAAGAGTTGTAACTTTGTACCAGCAGTAGCAACTTTTTGTACTAGCAGTGTTAACTTTGACTAAGCAGCATTAACACACTTAGCATATATTCATTGAAGTTCTTCAGCAACACTAACTTGTACTAGCAGTCTTAACTTTTACACCAACATTTGTAAACACTTAGTATATTTTCATTGAAGTTCACGAGCAGCATTAAATCATCTGAGCAGCAGTAATCACAAACATGAGCAGCAGTTTATCAAACAGCATCAAGAAGGCTTTTAATCCCAACAATCCTCCCCTAAACTTGATATTCTTCTTCAAATTCATCAAGTTTCTTCATTCAAAGCTTAATAAACACTAGGAGGATGCTTCTAAACACTTCATATCTTCCTAAGCTATTTTAGGATGGACCAAAGAAGCTCATTAGCCATTTTACTGTCATATTCAAGTTCAAGCTTCTTTTCCAACATCTGTGAAAGTGTAGGTGGTGTAAGGGGATAGTTCTTCTCGACCAACATGTAGACTTGCATAGACTGCATCATCAAAGAATGAACTCCACAGGAGTCATACAGCTTCCAGCTCAATACTTTATATCCATGATGTCTTCTCCATATTTCATCCTCTACATGTGGTTCAAACATAGTCTTCAGATTACCCCATAACACATAGTCATAGTCTTCTGTTGGCCTTGTTGACCCATACTTGGCTTTGACTAATTTCCACAGACTTTTCAAATCTTCTCTGTCAAAACTCTTAAGCATCTTACTGAAGATTGTTAACAAATGAGATTTTCCATCAGCACTTATGATCTTCCAGTACATTTTCTTGCCCTCTTTGCATATCTTCAAGTCAACAATCCCTGGAGGCTTAGTAGCCAAAGGTACAACATCAATTGGTACTTCTTCATTATCAGGAATGGGAACCATGAACTGTTTAAGCTCTGTTGTATCTTTGTCATCTTCCACCTTTTGCTTATTTTGGAACTCTTGCTCTAGCTCTGTCCCTGCTCTCTTTTCACTTTCTTCCACCAGCTCTACTCTTATGTTAACAAATGTGTTTACCCTTTTCATAGCTCTGTCAAACATTTCTTGGATAGCTTCAAAATTCTTATGTTGCAACTTGTTAAGATTCCATCCTTCCATGTTCTTTAGGCAAGTTGACATTATCTTTCTATGTTAAGCCTTTGTTGGTGGTTTGTTTTTTTTTCTATTCTTCTCTTTTTGCTGCAAAGTTTTTTCTCATTGTCTCTAAGAGTTGTACAAATAACTTAGCCTTTTCAGCATCAGACAACTCTTCTTGTTCTTCTGCTTGCAATTTTTCAGCCAATTGATAATCAGCTTCAATCTTTGCCTGTACATCATCCCATGTGTTCATCAAGGCAATATTGGCTTCTTCTTCTTTTTGAGCTTTCTCTTTTGCAAGTCTTTCTTCTTCATCAAACTCAGCTTGTAGTCTTTATCAAGGCAATATTGGCTTCTTCTTCTTTTTGAGCTTTCTCTTTTGCAAGTCTTTCTTCTTCATCAAACTCAGCTTGTAGTCTTTTGGCTTCTTCTTCATCAAGCCTAATTTGATCTTTCATCTTCACAGGTTCTATCAATATTCCTTTGCCTTTGTCCTGTGATTATTGTGAAGATATTGTTGTTGTATATTTACTTGGATCTTTGATAAAAACCCCTTTCTCCTTGGGTCTTGTGCTCTTTAAAGCTTCAAGTGCTTGAGCCATAGTAATATCATCAGCAGTTGTTGTAGCAACACTAACAGTTGTTGCAGCACTAGCAGTACTAACTTGAGCAGCATCAACCATTACCTTAGCAGTTTCAATGACCTCAACTACTTCTTCAACAACATTTTCAGCACCTTCCTCAACAATTTATGTTCCTTCATCCAACATTTCCTCATCCATAATCCTCCCCTGTTTGGATGCATCCCACCCAAACTCTTTTCATCATCAGAGGATTCTACCCTACTTGTAGCACCAACTTTGTATAATCTTTTAAGCCCATAAGTTCTTGACCTCTTCTTCTTTTCAAGTTTCCTGACTCTCTTCTTCAAACTTTTGATTTCATTTTGTTGAGAGGAAGTGGTCTTCTTCAAGTCAAGAACCTCCTTTTGTAAGCTGGTACACAAAGCCATCAATTCATTAAGTTTAATACTATCCTCGTCACTTCGAAGTGTGTTACCTCTTCCGAGTGGTGAATCATTGGATTGTTTAGATACATTCTCAAACCTAGTTTGAGCAATTGTATCCCCCACGGTTTCTTGGCACCTGGGACCATCACCTGAATTAGTTCCTTGGGAACTAGATTCATTAGATGTTGCCTTGGATTGGGTCTTATTTATGTTACCACTGTCCTGCTCTGCTTCTAAGCTAGAAGCAGTAGTGGTAGCCCTCACCAAACTGTCACCCCTCTCCTTATAGACAGCCTCATCTGCAACAATATCAGTAGGACCACTAGACTGAGGTATCTCAGTGTCCTTTCTCTCAGGCTTCCTAGGTCTTTGTTTCTTTTGAGGTTGAGTGGATGATGGTTGTAAGATGGTGGGTGTGTGTTGGGGATCAGTGGGAATGGCTGAACCTTCACCCATTTGTGGTTGGTTTTGTACCACCATTTTTGGAAACAAAGGTGTTACTCTACCAGAAAAACCTTTTTCTACCCTTCTCATATTAGCAAAAATATTTTTAGTATGAGAGGGTATAACATATATTCTTTTATGAGTTGGTTTTTCAACAAAATGTTTGTCCATGAATACTTCTAAAAACCTTGGATACATTAAAAATTTACTAGACAAATTATCCAAGTTTCTAACCATACAATCAAAAATCAATTTTGAAAAAGTTAAACTTTTGGTTTATAGCTAAGCAAATAATGGCAGATGCCATAGTACTACTAAACTCATTCCAGGCAGTAGTCTTTGGACATAGACACTGTAATATAGTATGAATTAGAAATTTCCATTGATGGAAGAAGAATGCTTTATAAAAAGTTAATTTTTTTGAAGGTTTCTCATACCCCATCAATGCAAGTTGTTCAAAAATGGTAGAATTTGGGAAACATTCAATACCTTCCTCATTTGCTAGTCGAATATTTCTTCTAACAGATGTTTCAGTAATGATTATATCCTTGACATCCACTACGGCATGTAACTGTACTTCCTCATTGATTGTTTTGGCCACATCAGTAGACCAGAACTGTTCAATACATGAAACATATATAGTAGGATTAACTGTGAGTGCATACCTTATGGGGTGTGCATTTAGAAAATCTACTATCTCTTCAAACCCATCACTTTCAATGGGTTTAGACAAGAACACGACCATGTTGTGTGAATTAGCAAATTTTAGAGTCGCCATTTGTGTTGTGTTTTGAAATTGGATGAGAAAATTGAGTTAGGGTTTGTTTTTAGAGAGTATATTGAAGAATGAAATCGATTAAATGAGTGATAGAATGATATAAACCCTTAATCGATGCATTTATAAAACAGTACCCTGAACAACCTAGCAGTAGTAAGTTAAGCCTAGCAGCATTAACTTTGAGTCACCAGCATTAACTCCAATTCCATGCCAAACACTTGTCTATCATCAATCTAACATTTTTCTTTGCTTTTCCTACAAAATGTTAGTCCAAAAACCAAGAAAACACAAGCCATAACTGTTGGGAACACGTTTCATTAATATCAAGTCTTGGTCATAGTGTATGTAATAGGTTGCTTTTCTATTAAGGCCTCTTTGTTTATTTTAAGGTTCGGCCTATGTAGAAGACCCATGGGCTATGGATTTATTTTTATATCTATTATTAGGGCAACACCCCTTTATTGTAAAACACTATAAACACCCCCTCCTTTGAAGGGAGAGGGTTATTGGTTCTTGAATAATCAAAGTTTATTATTCTTATACAATTTCTATCCATTCTCTCTCTCTCTAACTTTATCTCTCTAGAAATTTAGGCCTTGTGTGATAATATTGTGACCTAACAAGTGGTATCAATCGCTAAGGGATAGCTTAGGTTGTTTTAGGTTTGATTTGGTAAAAAATCTTGAAGTTTTTGTCTCGTAATCCTTTGATTTAGGCTGGTTTCTTCGAACAAGACAGTTGAAATCCTTCAAGTTAGAAGTGTTTCTTCAACTTAGTCTTCGAGCAAGTCTAGTTTCTTCGAGTAAGACAGTTGAAATTCTTCGAGTTAGAAGTATTTCTTCAACTTAGTCTTCGAGCAAGCCTAGTTTCTTCGAGCAAGACTTCGAGTTAGAAGATTTCATCGAGCAAGATTCTTCGAGTAACGATCTCTCTTAAGTTCTGTTTATATTTTTTGAGTTAGGAAATCAGAACTTCTTCACTTCTAATCTTTCTACTAAGGGATTATATACTTCGTGAAATTCTACTCTTCGAGTAAGGGATTCTTCAAGTAAGGTTTTCTTCAAGTAAGGGATTCTTCAAGTAAGGTTTCTTCGAGTAAGGGTATTTTCTTCGAGTAAGAAAGTTCTGTTTATACTTTTCGAGTTAGGAAATCAGAACTTATAAGAATTTAATTTCTTTAAGTAAGGGGCTATATATACTTCATTATCCTTGAGTCTTCGAGTAAGAAATTAAATCTTCGAGTAACCATTCTTCGAGTAAGAACATAATTCTTCGACTAAGGATTTTTATCCACATCTTCTACTTAGACATCTATACTACAACAACAACCTTCTTTATCCTAAAAGATCCATCATCCATACTGTCACAACTCGTAAAATCTGGTCTTTTCCCGAACTTTCACATTTACTATTCATTGGTTACTATTCATCGATCACTATTCATCATTTTACTATTCATCTTTTTCGGAGTCAGTTTGTGATTCTGAGAAGCGTTCAAAAATTTTACTATTCATAAAACACTATTCACCTCCGGAGAAAATTTGTCATTCATGCGTGAGTTGCATCGTTTCTGTATACGTACGGTTATCTAACTAATAAACGCTATCTTACGAGCTATTATTTTGAATAATTGATCCGACAATCCCAACTATGGTCCTAACACATTTTTATACTCATTATAATAATATAAAAATTATATTATTAATTTACCCGGTGTTTTGAGACCCGTTGCTATATTTTCCGGTAAACGACTATAATTACGTCAAATCACAACCCGATAAATATTTTAATACCCGTTTCTCATCAGGAAAGTAATTTCATAATTTTTACAACGTCGTCATATTTTATTTGGTACCGTTAAACTTTATTTCTAGCAAACTCGGTACCCGGTATCACTTAAAACACTAAATATCTACACAATCTCTTACAAAATCCTTACAAGATCTACCCACCCCCCCCTTTTTCTTCCCCAAAATCCGGCCCATGTTTTTCCCCTAGTCCATGTGATATTTAATTTGCAAAGACCATAAAGACTTTACAATATTTACACATAAAACTTACCATATTTCAAGTAACTAAAAGAAAAGCTCATCTCTTTCTTTTCTCTCCATATGGATCGGCCAAGAACAAGAAACCAAGCAAGATCCATCAATTTTTGAAGATCAAGTCATAATCATGCTATACTTTCATTCCTTGTTAGGGTTTTGTGATAAAACCCTAGGTTCTTTACATAATCATCTTCAAAACTCATCCAATCATCAAGTAAGCTTCAAGATCACTTGTTGATCTTTCCATACTTTCATTTTTCTAGTTTCATGTTGTTTATTCAAGATCTATATGCATATGTTAGTTTATACCACTCTATTTACACTTTTTATAACTTACGAACCCTAGATACTTAATATAAGTAGATCCATAAGTTTTTAACATCCTCATGAGATCCACCAAGGTTGGTGATGTTTAGGAACCCATGACACCCTAAGAAGGTGTATGGTAGGATTTGAGTTGATTTGAAGTTGTTTGGTTGGTTTTTAGACAAGTCAGTAACTAGGAAAACCAAGTTTTGACACTTATAGAAAGTTGCTGTCCATTTTTGCAAAACGTGGAAAGATCAGGGATTCCTGGGTAATTTTGGACCAAATATTTAGAAAATACTTTCCGATACGAAACTATGGCCGAAAACGGGGATAAAAACGAGTTTATAACGAAGGAGATATGCTAAAAACGAGTTAACGACGAAAACTATATTTTCCGGAAATAGCTTGCTGTTTGCCGAACTTCAAGGGGCAAAACGAGGCGTTAGACGTGATCTAGGAGAGCTGAGCTACTGAAAACATGTTAGTTCATGTTCTGACGAATCCGTAGATATAAAGAACATAGAAAACGGACTTATAACGACCAAGATATACACGTTTGAAAACCTAGCGAAACTTATATAATTTTGACAGCTTCTATTAGCGAAGTATATTACAAGTGTAAAACAGTTTTCTTTTAAGTCACCATATTGCGAGCTATTTTCCCGTTGATCGAGTCACGTATGACCAAAACTCATAGGAGACGGCTGAGAGATCATGTTACAAGGTTTTCAAAAACGACAAGTTTTATTACTAACTCTTAACGTGCAATATTTTGCGGCTAGTTTTGCGAGGCCGTTTGGCCACATTTTTCACAAGTTATAAAAAGAGTTATTTTGCGACGAAACTATTATATTTGACTATAGAACACCAAACGAGGATCATAGAGTACCCTTTCAACATATTTACACGAAAAGTAGTTCATGACTTAGCGAGACGTCAAAAATGTAGTTTTCAACGATAAACGTTATTTTCAAAACTAACGAGTGGTATCGTTAACATATGTATTTGCATGAGTAGAATCATTTCATTTGCTTACCTTAGATCATATTAATCATATTAGGTTGCGGTTAGAGACCGAGCCTCATTCCATCATATTCACTATTGTCATTGTTGCTATCATATCAGGTGAGTTTCATAGCCCCACTTTTACTCATTTTAACTGCTTTATAAACTCTTTGGGGGAGATACATGCTTAAATTGTTTGCTATTACTCAAGACGATTTTACTCATATGCTATGCTATACTTTTATACACTTAAACATGATGTGTAGCTTTATTACGATATATGACTTAATGTGGAAAACTATTCTATACGCTATATTCTTTCACCACTGTTTAACTCCTGGATGGAGCCGACGGAGAGGTATTGATAGTACTATCGGGTTGACACCCCCACCCTTGGCCCGCGATTCATGGCCTTGGGTAAATATAATCCAGCTATGAAGCATTCTTGCTTATTCTTGTCGTGAGGTTCAGTAGGCTATTAAACTTTACATTAAGCGTGCATATATCGTATACACATTTGACTTAATCATACTATATGTTAGCAGTGGGTTGTAAACACACAGGTTGCGAGTCTTGTATGGCCGGGGCTTGGAACTGAGTGGATTTACAATGCCTTTGCTGTGGAAACATTCTTTGAAGGCTTTTTCAACTATTTTAATACAAACTCTATGAACTCACCAACCTCGTGTTGACACTTTAGCATGTATTTTCAGGTTTTATGCTATGGCACGCTACAGGAGGTTTTGGCAGGGCATGGCATGGTCATAGAAGACTCTGATATTCATATGGGACCGTTTTAAACTATATTTTCAAGGGCTTAATTCCGCACTACTTTTACAATGTAATTCAACACTTTTGTTAAACTAGTTTGTTCTAAATGATTGAAGCTGAAAACCGTTCTTTGCACTTGTGTTGTGGTACCAATTGAGTTGCACCCCAGCTACATGTATGCTTCCGCTGGATCCGATTTTGGGGGTGTTACAGATTGGTATCAGAGCCTAGGCTATAGAGAATTGGGTAATTTTAAAACCTAAACTATAGCTACTCTTACGAAAACTTAACCCTATGACCGCCACGTGCCTGCCTGCCAAGCTGATGCCTCATTTGTGGTTTGTTGCTAACATATTTAATGAGATTTATATCTTATTGCCAGATAGATTATACTCACTTATTCTCGTTAATTACTGTGATTGTCTTACATATAAGGGTGCATACATATCATACACGTCACAGCGTTACACCTTTTTCCTTGCGTAGTTTCATCATTCGACCTCAAGCCTGATCACCTGCCTTAGACTTTTGAACCACCCTTTACATGTGAAGGACATAGTATTATTATAACTGAGCTGAGTATTCCAAAATTCATTGAACCTCGGTAGAATATAGACTAGTCACCTATATTCGACCCGGGACAGTGGGACATAGCCTGACTACCTATGTTCGACTCAGAGATGAATTTTGCAATACTGAGAGTAGTTATAATGGAATTATGTCCGGATTGATTTGATCGGTGTAAGCAATTCCATAATCGAGCCAAATTTTCAAAAGACCTCCTTCAAACCACTTGTTCCCAGTTTGATCTAAGTGACAGTTCTTGTTTGATGAGTTGCGAGGATCAAACTGGAAATCAAGTAGTTACCCGAGCTGATTTAGTTTAATCTCATGACAGTTCTTGTTTGATGAGTTGTGAGATTAAATTTAAATCGACAACCTCAAACCGATTTAGCCTAATCCGATGACAGTTCTTGTTTGATGAGTTGTGGGATTAAGTAAAAATCGGTTACCTAGAGATCTTTTGAAGGCTATGCTCGATCATGGGAAAGTTTACCCCCATCAAACCCGACCATGAGAACGTACGTAGGTAGAACGAGCGAGCTGAATTCAGGGACTGAATTCCTTAACGGGTGGAGACTGTCACAACTCGTAAAATCTGGTCTTTTCCCGAACTTTCACATTTACTATTCATTGGTTACTATTCATCGATCACTATTCATCATTTTACTATTCATCTTTTTCGGAGTCAGTTTGTGATTCTGAGAAGCGTTCAAAAATTTTACTATTCATAAAACACTATTCACCTCCGGAGAAAATTTGTCATTCATGCGTGAGTTGCATCGTTTCTGTATACGTACGGTTATCTAACTAATAAACGCTATCTTACGAGCTATTATTTTGAATAATTGATCCGACAATCCCAACTATGGTCCTAACACATTTTTATACTCATTATAATAATATAAAAATTATATTATTAATTTACCCGGTGTTTTGAGACCCGTTGCTATATTTTCCGGTAAACGACTATAATTACGTCAAATCACAACCCGATAAATATTTTAATACCCGTTTCTCATCAGGAAAGTAATTTCATAATTTTTACAACGTCGTCATATTTTATTTGGTACCGTTAAACTTTATTTCTAGCAAACTCGGTACCCGGTATCACTTAAAACACTAAATATCTACACAATCTCTTACAAAATCCTTACAAGATCTACCCACCCCCCCCCTTTTTCTTCCCCAAAATCCGGCCCATGTTTTTCCCCTAGTCCATGTGATATTTAATTTGCAAAGACCATAAAGACTTTACAATATTTACACATAAAACTTACCATATTTCAAGTAACTAAAAGAAAAGCTCATCTCTTTCTTTTCTCTCCATATGGATCGGCCAAGAACAAGAAACCAAGCAAGATCCATCAATTTTTGAAGATCAAGTCATAATCATGCTATACTTTCATTCCTTGTTAGGGTTTTGTGATAAAACCCTAGGTTCTTTACATAATCATCTTCAAAACTCATCCAATCATCAAGTAAGCTTCAAGATCACTTGTTGATCTTTCCATACTTTCATTTTTCTAGTTTCATGTTGTTTATTCAAGATCTATATGCATATGTTAGTTTATACCACTCTATTTACACTTTTTATAACTTACGAACCCTAGATACTTAATATAAGTAGATCCATAAGTTTTATTAACATCCTCATGAGATCCACCAAGGTTGGTGATGTTTAGGAACCCATGACACCCTAAGAAGGTGTATGGTAGGATTTGAGTTGATTTGAAGTTGTTTGGTTGGTTTTTAGACAAGTCAGTAACTAGGAAAACCAAGTTTTGACACTTATAGAAAGTTGCTGTCCATTTTTGCAAAACGTGGAAAGATCAGGGATTCCTGGGTAATTTTGGACCAAATATTTAGAAAATACTTTCCGATACGAAACTATGGCCGAAAACGGGGATAAAAACGAGTTTATAACGAAGGAGATATGCTAAAAACGAGTTAACGACGAAAACTATATTTTCCGGAAATAGCTTGCTGTTTGCCGAACTTCAAGGGGCAAAACGAGGCGTTAGACGTGATCTAGGAGAGCTGAGCTACTGAAAACATGTTAGTTCATGTTCTGACGAATCCGTAGATATAAAGAACATAGAAAACGGACTTATAACGACCAAGATATACACGTTTGAAAACCTAGCGAAACTTATATAATTTTGACAGCTTCTATTAGCGAAGTATATTACAAGTGTAAAACAGTTTTCTTTTAAGTCACCATATTGCGAGCTATTTTCCCGTTGATCGAGTCACGTATGACCAAAACTCATAGGAGACGGCTGAGAGATCATGTTACAAGGTTTTCAAAAACGACAAGTTTTATTACTAACTCTTAACGTGCAATATTTTGCGGCTAGTTTTGCGAGGCCGTTTGGCCACATTTTTCACAAGTTATAAAAAGAGTTATTTTGCGACGAAACTATTATATTTGACTATAGAACACCAAACGAGGATCATAGAGTACCCTTTCAACATATTTACACGAAAAGTAGTTCATGACTTAGCGAGACGTCAAAAATGTAGTTTTCAACGATAAACGTTATTTTCAAAACTAACGAGTGGTATCGTTAACATATGTATTTGCATGAGTAGAATCATTTCATTTGCTTACCTTAGATCATATTAATCATATTAGGTTGCGGTTAGAGACCGAGCCTCATTCCATCATATTCACTATTGTCATTGTTGCTATCATATCAGGTGAGTTTCATAGCCCCACTTTTACTCATTTTAACTGCTTTATAAACTCTTTGGGGGAGATACATGCTTAAATTGTTTGCTATTACTCAAGACGATTTTACTCATATGCTATGCTATACTTTTATACACTTAAACATGATGTGTAGCTTTATTACGATATATGACTTAATGTGGAAAACTATTCTATACGCTATATTCTTTCACCACTGTTTAACTCCTGGATGGAGCCGACGGAGAGGTATTGATAGTACTATCGGGTTGACACCCCCACCCTTGGCCCGCGATTCATGGCCTTGGGTAAATATAATCCAGCTATGAAGCATTCTTGCTTATTCTTGTCGTGAGGTTCAGTAGGCTATTAAACTTTACATTAAGCGTGCATATATCGTATACACATTTGACTTAATCATACTATATGTTAGCAGTGGGTTGTAAACACACAGGTTGCGAGTCTTGTATGGCCGGGGCTTGGAACTGAGTGGATTTACAATGCCTTTGCTGTGGAAACATTCTTTGAAGGCTTTTTCAACTATTTTAATACAAACTCTATGAACTCACCAACCTCGTGTTGACACTTTAGCATGTATTTTCAGGTTTTATGCTATGGCACGCTACAGGAGGTTTTGGCAGGGCATGGCATGGTCATAGAAGACTCTGATATTCATATGGGACCGTTTTAAACTATATTTTCAAGGGCTTAATTCCGCACTACTTTTACAATGTAATTCAACACTTTTGTTAAACTAGTTTGTTCTAAATGATTGAAGCTGAAAACCGTTCTTTGCACTTGTGTTGTGGTACCAATTGAGTTGCACCCCAGCTACATGTATGCTTCCGCTGGATCCGATTTTGGGGGTGTTACACATACAAGTTACTTTACATCTACATTATGTCTCAACCACCGCACTACAATTACTTTTACAATCAACAACAGCAGTATCCTCAGCAACAACAGTATCCTCAACAACCGCAATATCCTCAACAAAAACTATTCATGCAACAACATCAATTCTTTCCACAGCAACAATCCCTTCAACAACAACCATATCAACAACAACCAATGTAGTCCTTCCCACTTCCTGCAAAACAACCACATTGGTTTAATCAAATGTATGAGGCCATAAGTAGTCAACAATCAAGACATGAAGCTGGATCACTAGACACACCTCCTATGCTCACTCCTGGTAACTATGTTCAATGGGCAAGTCGATTCTTAAGGTTCATCGAACTCAAGAAACCACATGGCAAATATATGAAAAAGGCTATAATTGAAGGTCCATTCCAAATGCCAACTACAACGGATCCTGGAGATCCAACTGCTACTCCTCCAAGACCTGACACCGTGCTCCCTGTTCCTGAAACTCAACTTACTGTAGAGCAAATAATTCATCGTGAAGCAAATGAACTTGCAATGTCATACATTCTTCAGGGAATACCTAATCCGATTTTCAGAAGCATTGATGCTCAGAAAATAGCTAAGGATATGTGGGAACACGTTTATCTCTTAATGGAAGGCACTGAACTGAATCAAGAAGACATGGAATCCAAACTCTACCTCGAGTATACAATGTTAATGATTGAATCAGGAGAGTCACTTGAGTCTTATTACCATCGGTTAACAAACATCATCAATGACTTGGACAGACACAACATTGTTTTACCAAGGATTGCAATCAACACTAAGTTTCTCAGCTGTCTTGGTCCTGATTGGAAAAAATATGTCACGTTTGTTCGTCAAGCAAAAAATATACACAATGCATCTTATGGGTTGTTGTATGATTATCTGAAGCACCATCAGTCTGAAGTTGACAAAGATCGAGTTGTTCGTGGTACTTATTCACCTTCTACAACTCCAAATTCATTGGCACTGCTAGCTCAATCTCACTTTGCTCCACCACCACAGTCAAACCATGCTTTTGTCCAACAACAACATCACTTTGCTTACCCTCAACAAACCTCATCGACTCAACCTATACCATATGATTCGACAGAACAACCAACTGACAATCAACTTGCTCCCTATGATAACATGGATACCATGTTCTACACAAATACAAACAGTGACGAAGATGATGCATTCAACTCTTTGAAAGAAGGATTTGCACTCATTGCTTGTGCTTTCAGCAAATTCTCTAACTAATCCAACAATTGTCTCTGCACTTCCAATGTTATGAACCACCGCTCTTCCATACTGGATGCTTCTCACCCGTCTTTTTAGAGCCTTTGCACCCATTCCACCAAATGCTAGAGGTTTTTGTCTCGACTACTCCCTTGTTAATCACATATTTGTACCTTTGAGTGATAAGAGAGTAGCTAAAACATAAGGAAAACGTCCTCATCCACCTACTTCCTCATCATCATCATCATCTATGAGCGAGGATGATGGACTTCCAAATTCTAGGCTTCCACCTCTCGAATACATGCAACAACTTCTGGCCATTGACAATCAATCGGAAGAATTCAAGCAAACAAGAGGGATGTTCAAGTGCATTGGAAGATTCCTAAAAAAGATAAACAAGAAACTAGATAGGCAATGAGAGGTTTCATGAATGTTTGGTACACTTGTTTCTAACAATGATGTGTGATGTATTTTTATGGTCGTAGGATGATAACTTATCGTTGAACAATTATGTGAAATAACATTGTCATGCAGGGAGATAACATTATGATGTTATCAATTTTCTACCCTTAAGCAAATGTTTGGCACAGCAAACATTGTTAGTAATATCATTAGTCCCGGTTTGATCTGTAACCTTACATGTGTTAATACCTGTTTTATTGTTATTTTCGAATCACAACTAATTAATTACACATGTTTTAGGAAAATTTACGGAACGGGGTTCGGGGGTTCAAAAAACGCCTTTGTTTACTTTTTTTTTGGTTCCGTTTGTCCAAATTTTTGGTGCCGCCAAAAATTGCCTGACGGATCAGGCGGAACCAAATTCTTCCGCCTGTGTTATCATTTGGTGCCGCCATTTAACAGCTATATTTTTAAATTTTCGATTAATCCCGCATTCTAGTCCACTCATTCTTGTTATTAGGATACTTTTACTGATAATACCTCATATTAGGATCATCTTAGCTTACTTAGACCAATAGGAAAACCATTTCCCACCAAAACTAGAAATTTCATAATTACACTCAAGTTACCTTTCTCCACAAAGCAAGGATCCCTAAAAATGGTTCCTTGCCATCCGTGGATCAGTCACATCATAAGATTTTCCACTCACCACCATGCATTAACTGCATATCTTCTCTATTTCACTCAACTCAATCCCATTGGATTGACTTTGATGATTTGACAACCTTCCCTTCCACTTCCAAATCATTAGAAACCACCATTTTTGTATGGTTTAACATCAAATCCAAACACACTCTTCCATAAATCTTGGATTCTATAAATTGGAACCTTTAGGATGATTATTTCTCACACCTACACCACCATTTCTAGTAGAATTTCTGCATATCTCAACCATTTTCTTCACAATGACAAAGTCAAACAACTCCTCATCACCATCTAGACCACATAGAAGAACTGCTAGGATGAGTGTAAGACCATGTTGCTTTGTCAACCTTAACTCGTCATCATCAGACTCATCACCACTAAACATCTCATCTCCAATCAATGATGAAAATTTCCTCACCTTGTCCACTCCAACACCTTCACCTATCATCATAACAACTCCACCACCAACAAAAACACCAGTGGCCACCACACTACCTCCCGCACCATCTCAAATACCCAAATCACCATCACCTCCAAGATAACCAAAACTCCAACCTATAGAGTTATTTGTCACACCACCGACCACTCTACACCCCTACTTGGAAACCTTGGAAGACCTACCTCCAAGATCAACCAATCCATCACCATTACCATTTGAGTGTGAACCTTCACAACAACAACCATTACTCTTCCACCCTATTTACAGGGAAATCCATGGCCCACTATACCGAGATCAAGCTCCACCACCTCAACAACCTCAACCTCAACCTTTCTCACCAACCTCAACACTTCAAGGCATTGACGAGTCAATGTGGATTGACCTTCCACAAACTCAAGGTCAAATCAATGAGGAACTTGACCACCTCTATGCCTTTTCCAACATGGTGGATTCTCACCTCCATGAAGCAATGAAACTCCAAACCACATTGCTTTCATCCATCATGTCTCCACCAAATCCCAACCACCAATCAACTTATGTTCCACCACCTCCACCACAACAAACGAACCTACCCTACCACCAAACTTCCCTCTCCATGGTTGCCCTATGTGTGAACGAACCGCTCATCTCACTCAATGAACCAACATTTTGGTTCATGAGCTCCAAAATGAGATAAGGTTCATCTTAAACCACATCCTCGAGCGCCTCAACACTCTTTCTCACCCTCCTCAATAGATGCTCACACTAGGAGCTTTATATCTTAGGAATTTTTTCCTTTTTTCTATTTTTGGATTTTTATTCTAGGATACTTTTTCTTTCTAAGTTATTTTTCTATTTATTTCCTTTGTAGCATCTCCATTATAGCCAAATTTTGTGACTTTTGTCACAAAATATTTTCTAATGAAAGATGTTTGTTGATGCTTGTGTTTTGATTGTGATTTCTTATTCTACATTATATGGTTGGTTTGAACTATTTATCACTAACCTTTGTTTTTGTAGCATTCTTAATTCATGCATCATATACTTGGCACCCTAACTAGGGGGAGTATTGACCAAGGGTGTGACATTTCGTAATTTCATGTCATTAATTTTTCTATTTTAATTACCTAACTATTTTATTTTTATTATATTTTTTTTATAATTAACTTCGTCGGAAGTTATCCGCGTACGACATAACACGTTCAATTATTCAACCGACACTAGACTATGTCCAGTCTACACTTTTTATACACTTTTGGTTCCTTACAATTCTATTTTAAAAAGTCACTTTTCACTTTTTCCATTTTTACGTAAACCTTGCACCTTTTACGTCTTACGCGTTCTAAACCTTCGTTTTTATGTTCTAACTACATTTAAATCCTCCGATAGACTCATCACAAATCTAAATTACTAAAATATTTTATGAAAACAAATTTTAATATTTTTGGAAGTTTTTATATTTTTACACTACCCGGTATTGCGTTACGTGTCTTAAAAACCCTACGTTTAATTACCGGGAGCAACTTACACTACACAAAACACTCTATATCATTTCAACAACTAAAAATCTGCATACTTTACTTTGTTCTCTTGTTTTTGCCGCCCACCACCCCCACACATGTCCAAAAAATGGACAAGTGTTCCCATAAAACTTCCACTATCACAAAACCACTTCACATAAACCATCCAACTCATTTCTAACATGCAATACCACCATTTTTCTCTCATCTCTTCACCACAAACGACTCAATACAGATCCAAATCACCCATTTCATCCAAATATTCACTAAATTATTGATCATGGATTAAAGATCTTGAAGGCCTAGTCTTATTCTTGGTTTATTTCATCTCAACAACACATAAATCTCATCAAATCTTGGTATTTTCTTGAAGTCTTCATCAAGGTTGTTAAGGGTTCTTTTCTCCAGCCCACAAGCCTCATTAGAGGTGTTTCTACAAGGTTAAAAAGGGTTCATATTGATTTGGGTAAAAGCCTTGGAAGCTTGGGTATTAAATCTCTTGGTTGGTGATTATTAGGCTAGTGTTCTTGTTCTTAATCTCTTGTTCTTCATCCATAAAATCCTTGTAAGGAACCAACCTTCATCTTTTCATTTCTCTACTGTATATACATGTTACTTGATATGTTTTATATGTTTCATAATTTATTGATGCTTGAATATGCTTGGTACATGTTAAAAGTTACAAGAAAACACTAAAAAGGACTTATTCTGAAAACACTATTCTGATTAGGGGTGAAAACGTAATTAACTGGACGAAACAGTAGACCATGGACCTAAACTAAAAATATGTAGTTGTAGATCTATGTCTGTTGGTCATTTCCATGTGTGGTGATTCCCGTGACGACACCCGATGATTAAACTAAAAATGTTTTCGTGAAACATGTCATATTCTGAGTAACAGATTTGAAACCTATATAAGTCAATTTTTTTGTACATGACCACCTATTTCTCAAAACATAAAAGTTGTATATAACATTTTAACTTAAACGTGGCCACAAGAATGAGATTAATCGGGCTTGTAGAACTCAAGATATTGTATTTTTCGTGGGACTGTTGTGATATTAGTGAATTCAGAACTGGGTAGTAAGGGAAAAAATAATAAATTCACTACTGTTATGAAACTTCTTAATTAGTGGGCCCCACAAATATTGTTAGTATGGTCGAATACCTTTCCGGGGACATAAAGAACATAATTTTTTGACTTACGGTTTGCAAGATATGAATTTTTGAAAGTGGTTAAGTTATAAAAATTCCATCAGATTTTGAATTAAAAGTTATAAAAAGGTTAATAACTTTTGAATTTGGACCCTTAAGTTTTATTTTGAACCACCTAATATATTTTGGACCTTTTAGACATAATCTGAACCTTTTGACTAAGAATTGACCCCTTTGACTAAATTGAACCATAGACTTAAATTGGACCTTTTGTACTTATTTTGGACTTAGGAATAAAAATGAACTAGAAACATGAAATTTTGTAAGAAAGTTAAGATTTATACTTGTAAATCATTTTTAAATACCAAACTAAATTTTGATGTTTATTTAAACTTTATGTACCAAGCATAATTGAGATCGTAATTTATATAACATATAATAATGATTGTATCATTATTTATAAAAGCTAAGACACGCGTATATATTCTAGGTTGCTCGTAGAGTTCTTGGGGATTATTTCTTCATTTCTTCACTTGATTGTTCGCTTTGCTATCGGTGAGTTCATAGCCTCGCCTTTACTCATTTTAATGTTTTATAAACCTCGCGAGGGGGATACATGCTAGTTTTTAAAACTGAATACAAGTAGCTTTTGGTATGCTTGACCCGATACATGATTATAGTTATTGAGTAATCTTTTGCTGCTTAAAGTCCCAAATTTCATGAACCGTTAATTCCGTTGGGAACGCTAGTATTATGAATATGCATATTTGGCCTGACAAGCCTGTCCGGATGAGTAGCGCTCATATTGAAACGGGTAGCATAATATTTAGAAGATCTTGGTAAAATTTGCAAACTTACCACTTGAGGGACATTATTACATCACTGTTAAGGTTCGGTGCCATGAGCTCGATGCTATAATCTTATTTCCCGACTTGTATTCGTTACATGTCAACTTATGAACAATGCTTGTATTCAACTTATTACTTATTAAACTCTATGAATTCACTCAACCTTTGTGTTGACTTTTTAGCATGTTTTATCTCAGGTTCGTAAATGTTTAATGCTTGGATGGGCGTGCAAGGACATGGATGGATGGACACGTGTTATTTCACACTTGATGGAACTTATAATAATTCAAAAACTATTTTGTGTTTAAATTATATATCTTTTGGACTCTTGTCCTGGTTAAAACTTTTGGGACCTAACTTTTTTAAACTCTGATTATATCAAAGGTGAACTTTGTTTAAAAACATCTTTAATTATTTTGATGTTTCCTATGACTTGTACTATGTGACTAATAAATAACACCCCATGTTGTATTCCGCTGCGTTCCGAAAATGGGGGTGTTATAGATTGGTACCAGAGCATAAGTTATAGTGAACTAGGTCATTTTCTTTTAAAAACCTAGACTATAACCTTTAATTTTTCAAAAATTATGAGTTCCATCATCTTGTCCGATATCCATGCGCGCCTACTTCCTAAATTTCCTATTACTCCATTGAGTATATATCTTTATTATATTATACTAAGGTTAATTATAGAAGCACTATAATTATTTCTTAACTTGTCCGATAATCCACGAAAGTATCACTTCTTATGTATGTAAGCTTTTGTGCACTAAACTTCCTTGGTGTATTATATGCTATTCGTGAGCATTGTAAATTTCCATCCGGAAATTTATACACATCTTCAAGTTATATCAGACATTGTAGGTGATTACAATGATCTCTCTTATTTATCAGACATTGTAGGTGATTACAATGATCTCTCTTATTTATCAGACATTGTAGGTGATTACAATGATCTCTCTTATTTATCAGACATTGTAGGTGATTACAATGGTCTCTCTTATTTCTCATACATTGTTGTGATTACAATGGTCTCTAAACTCTTTCATAACCGTATCGAAACATGTTACAGTTTATCAATTTCTATTGGTTGTCTTACTCCCCGTGAACTCATGTTTTCTAAGCATTTCTGCTTACTTTCCGAAGCACCACTATTGATACTATGTATATAAAGATTATTCATATACACTTTGTTTACTCTCGACTACTTATCTTTATAAATGTTTTACCGATTCTTATTCTTTATATACTCAGTATCTAGGTCATCATGTCAAACCCCACTTCTCCCAATTATGTATTTATTCCACCAAAATTACTAAACTGTTATACATACTTATTTATTTTTATGATCCCCTTAAACTTTATCAAACATTGTGGGTGGCACAACGGTCTCATTTATTTTCAAAACATCCTGAGTGATAATTTAAAAACTTTTCATGACCTTATACAGCATTGCTTAACATAAAACCCATCTCAGTCTATCGATTCCTCTTGATTATCTCACTATCCACCTCCGAAAATGAATTTTGAATAATTATCCTAAACTTTTGGAACACTACATCACCTCGTAACCCATCACATAGAAACAAATTAATTAAATTGAACACAACTTTAACCTATCATCTTATAACATTTTTACTCCAAGAAGTGGGACTTATTCAACCCATAATTATCTACTATTTTGCATCAACATGTTGCGACAACTTCTGCCCATTGCACTTGCTATTTCACTATCGTTTTGTAAATAATTTTATTATTATTTTATAAACTATCCTTTCACTATATTTCAAACGGATTTACTATGCTATTCAGAATTTCCTTACTAATACCTTATAAATTAATAACTAGACTTACTATCAACTTATAATTGTTTTGTTAATCACATATAAACTATTTTGTAAACACCTTACAAACAAGTTTTGCCATTACCTTGTGAAACTATTTTACTATCACTTTATAAACCATTTCGCTAAAATTTTATACACAAATTGTCACTATCCAATCAAAAATTTCGTCATTCTTTTACAAGATACTTCACCACCATCTTATAAACTAAATCACTGAGATACTGCTACTACATAAACTGTTTGGACGAGTTCCGGATATACTATCTTGTTATCATCTTGCAAATCGTTCTGTCAATTACCTATTACCCAAATTGTCACCATATTATAAAGTAGCGTACACATTGCTTCGTAATCCATCGTCTTGAACTCTTCCAGTTGGTGGGAGTTTGACTTTAAATTGTTACCTCGGATCGTGCTGTCTTCTGACACTTACCTTCGAAACGTGATTGACTAACGTCTCATTCTTCTTCTCGTTACTTCTTATAATTTTGAAGAACAACATTTGTTGTTGTTTTTATTGTGTTTTGTGTTGGCAATACATAAGTAGGATGATTTATAATCATCTTATTGAAATGGATTGGGACGCCTCTTCATTTGAATAAGAAAATTATAAACCGCCGAACCATAAGTTATAATTCCTTACTTACATGGATTGGGACGCCTCTTTATGTAAGTGACGAATTATAAATGAGTAGGCTTATGTGTATCCGCCAGAGCATGCGTACGAATCATCCTTTGGGCTATGAACTCCTCTCGACTCGTAATTTGTTACGTGGACTTTTCCAAATTTGTATCGACCGCCGCGACCTTGACAAGCTAATAGTAATGTGCTATTATCCGCTTTCAAGAATTGACTACTTGTTAGAATTCTTCAATTCATTCCCTCTTGTTCATTGAACATATTTGATGCGTTGGCTTTTGATCATTTAACTCCCGTTGGAAACCTCGACGATGACTTGTCTATATCGTCATCTCTTCACCATTAAACCATACGGCGATTAAGAAGAATTGAGCGCCGGGACGTCGCTCTCTTAAGGAGTGTGTACTGTGACATTTCGTAATTTCATGTCACTAATTTTTCTATTTTAATTACCTAACTATTTTATTTTTATTATATTTTTTTTATAATTAACTTCGTTGGAAGTTATCCGCGTATGACATAACACGTTCAATTATTCAAACGACACTAGACTATGTCCAGTCTACACTTTTTATACACTTTTGGTTCCTTACAATTCTATTTTAAAAAGTCACTTTTCACTTTTTCCATTTTTACGTAAACCTTGCACCTTTTACGTCTTACGCGTTCTAAACCTTCGTTTTTATGTTCTAACTACATTTAAATCCTCCGATAGACTCATCACTAATCTAAATTACTAAAATATTTTATGAAAACAAATTTTAATATTTTTGGAAGTTTTTATATTTTTTACACTACCAGGTATTGCGTTACGTGTCTTAAAAACCCTACGTTTAATTACCGGGAGCAACTTACACTACACAAAACACTCTATATCATTTCAACAACTAAAAATCTGCATACTTTACTTTGTTCTCTTGTTTTTGCCGCGCACCACCCCCACACATGTCCAAAAAATGGACAAGTGTTCCCATAAAACTTCCACCATCACAAAACCACTTCACATAAACCATCCAACTCATTTCTAACATGCAATACCACCATTTTTCTCTCATCTCTTCACCACAAACGACTCAATACAGATCCAAATCACCCATTTCATCCAAATATTCACTAAATTATTGATCATGGATTAAAGATCTTGAAGGCCTAGTCTTATTCTTGGTTTATTTCATCTCAACAACACATAAATCTCTTCAAATCTTGGTATTTTCTTGAAGTCTTCATCAAGGTTGTTAAGGGTTCTTTTCTCCAGCCCACAAGCCACATTATAGGTGTTTCTACAAGGTTAAAAAGGGTTCATATTGATTTGGGTAAAAGCCTTGGAAGCTTGGGTATTAAATCTCTTGGTTGGTGATTATTAGGCTAGTGTTCTTGTTCTTAATCTCTTGTTCTTCATCCATAAAATCCTTGTAAGGAACCAACCTTCATCTTTTCATTTCTCTACTATATATACATGTTACTTGATGTGTTTTATATGTTTCATAAGTTATTGATGCTTGAATATGCTTGGTACATGTTAAAAGTTACAAGAAAACACTAAAAAGGACTTATTTTGAAACCACTATTCTGATTAGGGGTAAAAACGTAATTAACTGGATGAAACAGTAGACCATGGACCTAAACTAAAAATATGTAGTTGTATATCTATGTCTTGTGGTCATTTCCATGTGTGGTGATTCCCGTGACGACACCCGATGATTAAACTAAAAATGTTTTCGTGAAACATGTCATATTCTGAGTAACAGATTTGAAACCTATATAAGTCATTTTTTTTGTACATGACCACCTATTTCTCAAAACATAAAAGTTGTAGATAATATTTTAACTTAAATGTGGCCAAAAGAATGAGATTAATCGGGCTTGTAGGACTCAAGATATTGTATTTTTCGTGGGACTGTTGTGATATTAGTGAATTCAGAACTGGGTAGTAAGGGGAAAAATAATAAATTCACTACTGTTACGAAAATTTTTAATTAGTGGGCCCCACAAATATTGTTATTATGGTCGAATACCTTTCCGGGGACATAAAGAACATAATTTTTTGACTTACGGTTTGCAAGATATGAATTTTTGAAAGTGGTTAAGTTATAAAAATTCCATCAGATTTTGAATTAAAAGTTATAAAAAGGTTAATAACTTTTGAATTTGGACCCTTAAGTTTTATTTTGAACCACCTAATATATTTTGGACCTTTTAGACATAATCTGAACCTTTTGACTAAGAATTGACCCCTTTGACTAAATTGAACCCTTAGACTTAAATTGGACCTTTTGTACTTATTTTGGACTTAGGAATAAAAATGAACTAGAAACATGAAATTTTGTAAGAAAGTTAAGATTTATACTTGTAAATCATTTTTAAATACCAAACTAAATTTTGATGTTTATTTAAACTTTATGTACCAAGCATAATTGAGATCGTAATTTATATAGCATATAATAATGATTGTATCATTATTCATAAAAGCTAAGACACGCGTATACATTCTAGGTTGCTCGTAGAGTTCTTGCGGATTATTTTTTCATTTCTTCACTTGATTGTTCGCTTTGCTATCGGTGAGTTCATAGCCTCTCCTTTACTCATTTTAATGTTTTATAAACCTCGCGAGGGGGATACATGATAGTTTTTAAAACTGAATACAAGTAGCTTTTGGTATGCTTGACCCGATACATTATTATAGTTATTGAGTAATCTTTTGCTGCTTAAAGCCCCAAATTTCATGAACCGTTAATTCCGTTGGGAACGCTAGTATTATGAATATGCATATTTGGCCTGACAAGCCTGTCCGGATGAGTAGCGCTCATATTTAAACGGGTAGCATAATATTTAGAAGATCTTGGTAAAATTTGCAAACTTACCACTTGGGGGACATTATTAAATCAATGTTAAGGTTCGCTACCATGAGCTCGATGCTATAATCTTATTTCCCGACTTGTATTCGTTACATGTCAACTTATGAACAATGCTTGTATTCAACTTATTACTTATTAAACTCTATGAATTCACTCAACCTTTGTGTTGACTTTTTAGCATGTTTTATCTCAGGTTCGTAAATGTTTAATGCTTGGATGGGCGTGCAAGGTCATGGATGGATGGAAACGTGTTATTTCACACTTGATGGAACTTATAATAACTCAAAAACTATTTTGTGTTTAAATTATATATCTTTTGGACTCTTGTCCTGGTTAAAACTTTTGGGACTTAACTTTGTTAAACTCTGATTATATCAAAGGTGAACTTTGTTTAAAAACATCTTTAATTATTTTGATGTTTCCTATGACTTGTACTATGTGACAAATAAATAACACCCCATGTTGTATTCCGCTGCGTTCCAAAAATAGAGGTGTTATAAAGGGGGAGCTAATCAAGCACACAAAATCCATGCATCATTATAACTTGGCACCATAACTGGGGGGAGTATTGACCAAGGGCTTGCACTACATTCCGCTATGCATTTCTTCTTTTTGTTTCGACAAAAAGGGGGAGATAATATTAAACTCTAAAATCACACATTTTATACAATTTAAAATGGCTAAATTATTTTGAAATTGCATAAAACTAGTTCAATCTATATTTTTAAAAGACTTGCACTCTATTTATCTCATTGCTTAAAAATAAACTTTATGTTTTGTCCTCAACAAAAAGGGGGAGATTGTTAATATAAATATCGTCTGAAAAACATTATTTATATTTTACGATCTTTGCTATATTTTGTTAATGACAATTATAAACTATATTTTTAGCAAAACATAAATATAGTTAAGTCTTTTACATATATAGTCACAAGCTTTTCATAAACACATAATATCATCTACATGTTACATATATAGTCACTAGTATATACATGTTACATAGTCATTTACATTTTACAAGTTACATTCATATACATTTAAATTATAAATTTGGAAATGTACTATGACATCATGTCATTCATCACTTTGAAATCTTTAGGAGATTTTGAAGATCATATGAATATCTTGCTTAGATCCTTACTCAATGAAAATATATGGAAATATCTTGGTTAGATTTGGTGAAGATTTTTGAAGATTTGCTGTCAGGTTCCAACGGAACCAAACTAATACACGGGCGGATCTTTCCTTACTTGCATGATATTTATTGTTTATTATTTGCATTAGTTGAAATCACACTAAGTATTCAAAGCAAAAGAATTTTAAAAACGGTACAACTATTCAACCCCCCTTCTAGTTTTCTACAACGTTTATGGAAGACATCAAATTTTTAGAACAAGCGATTGAACGTAATTCTGAGATAACAGTTTCCACTTTTGTATCTCCTTACGAAAAAGAAAAGAGAGAAATTTTTCAAAAACAATTTTTACCATATGTTCAACATTTGCGTCTTTGTGCTACACACTGGGAACAGGAACTCCAAACAGAAGTAACATCAATGATGAACACTTTCAATGCAACAGAAAATGCGATCTCAAAACAAAAACTTCGAAACAAAGTTTTACAAAAAGAAACTCATCGACTCTTGGAAGATGTTCTAAGTTCTGATATTATCTCTGTGTTTATGAATTCGATTTATGTGTCTTGCAATGCTATGCTTGTTGATGATCACACTGTTGATACTGAAACGTTGAAACATGAAATTGAGACTTTAAAAAGAGAAAATAAGAGAATCATTAAACTCAATGATGATGTGCAAAGTAAACTTTCAAAAGAAAATTTTCAACTCAGTCAGAAGCTACAATAGTGTCAAACTCAGAGTCTTGATTTTGAATTAAAATTGCAAAGTCAAAATGAAACGATGTCCTTTCATAACAGTCAAACGTCCACAGTTGAGAATCTTGAAAAAGAAAATGATGTTTTAAAAAGTCACACGTTCAAATATGAAAAGGAAATCGATGAAGTTTGTCAAAATTGAAATGACACCGTTCGCTTAAATAGAGAACTCGATTAAAAAATTCAACAAAAGAATCACATCATCATTGATCTTAAAGAAAAAATTAAGTTGCTTGAAAAAGGAAAGTTTGTTAACACAAATGTGATTGCACCAGGAATGTACAAAATGGACACAATACCTAGGCAAACATCCCCTCAGACTACTAATTTGAATCATTCCACTTCTACAGGAATAGTCACCCCTACTCGCGTCAGCAGATCTAAGCATAAGAGCAACAAACAGAAGAATAGGATCTGGCAACGTAAAAGCTGGAAACTAGAAGTCCAAGAAGTAGAAGATCACCTTAGGATGTTGAATAAAACGCATGTTGCGTCTGATTTAGAATCGAACTTAAAAACTTGTAATTCTAATATCAATGTAACGAATGCTAAGATTTTGAATGTTTTGAATGTTGATGCATCTTGTGTGTTCTGTCGTAAAAGCATGTTATCTGGTGATCATAAGAAATATGTTGCAAAATCTCTATTATCTCGTAACAAGAAACGTACATTTGGCATTCCCTCTAAGCCCACTATTGCTTCTAAGTCTGTGATAGGAAAACCGCCAAGTGTAGTTTCTAACAATGCCTTAGACAAAACCATAGTTGCGAGTACAAATCCTAAGACAAACCAATCACCTAGCGAATTCACTAAGAAGAAAACTGAAACTAGTTGGACATGGCAACATTGGCTATAAAGGAAACCTAATTTTACATGACTACCTAAGGTTATTAATAACTGTGTTACTAACCCAAGGGATTCTACCGTTACCATCACTCAATCTTTGTCGTCTTCATGTGATGAAGGAGGTTCAAATTATTCTATGGATTATTGATAGCGGTTGTACCCGACATATGACAAGCAATCTCAAACTTTTAGTAAACTTTGTTGCAAAGTTTATCGGCACTGTCAGATTCGGGAATGATCATTTCGCTGCTATCATGGGCTATGGAGATTATGTCAATGGAAACATCGAAATTAGTCGTGTGTATTATGTAGAAGGCCTTGGTCACAACCTTTTCTCAGTCAGCCAATTTTGTGATGGGAATTTGGAAGTAGCATTTCAGGAGAAAACTTGTTTTTTTCATGACTTACAAGGAAATGATCTAATGTCGGGCAAACGTGGAACTAGTCTTTACACCGTCTCAATGTCTGATATGATCACTTCTTCTCCTATATGTCTGCTCTCCAAATCACATTCTAAAAAATCCTGGTTATGGCACAAACGACTGTCTCACCTGAATTTCAAAACCATGACTGAACTTGCACGTCACAAACTAGTCGATGGTCTTCCACGGTTTCGATATGCAAAAGATCACTTATGTCCAGCTTGTGAACAAGGAAAAAGTACTCGTGCACATTTCCCTTCAAAAATATAACATAGTACAGATCACATTCTTTTACTACTTCATATGGATTTGTGTGGCCCTATGCGTGTTCAAACGATCAACGGTAAACGCTACATTTTGGTAATTGTCGATGACTACTCCAGATGGACTTGGGTCTTCTTTCTCCGAGGCAAAGATCAAGCTCTTTCAATGATTATCACCTTTCTCACAAAAATTCAAGTTCAGCTTCGTCATACGGTCAGAAAAGTTAGAACAGACAATGGAACTGAATTCAAGAATCAAACTCTTCGAGATTATTTTGAGAAAGTGGAAATTGAACATCAAACATCCATTGCAAGAAGTCCAGAACAGATTGGGGTTGTCGAAAGACGCAACAGGACGTTAGTGGAAGCTGCGAGAACAATGTTAATCAATGCTCAATTACCAGATTACCTATGGGCAGAAGCTGTATCAACTGCATGTTATACCCAAAACCGTTGCATGATCACCAAACGGCATCACAAAACTCCATATGAGATTGTTCACAACCGAAAACCGAATATAAATTACTTTCATGTATTTGGTGCCCTTTGTTACCCAAATAATGATCGTGATGATTTTGGAAAACTAAAAGCCAACGCTGACATTGGTATCTTCATTGGATATTGTGAGAACTCCAAAGGCTTTCGAATCTGAAATCGTCGTACTAGAGAAATTCAGGAGACTATTCATGCTAATTTCGATGAGCTTACAAAAATGGCTTCTGAGCAAAACAGCTTAGGACCCGCAACCAACCGTCTTAATTTTCCAGATCAATCAACTGCACCTCTTTCACTCAACCGTAAAGAATTGGAAACAATGTTTGCTCCACTGTTTGATGATTCTTTTGCAAGTCGTGCACCAGATGTATCTACAAGTTCCGCTGCTCAACCTGATAACAATCCAATACCTGATACACCTACTACAACAACAACAGTTGCTGCAGATGCACCTCCAACTGAATCTCCATCAACAGCAGAACAAACTGATTCCAACACTGAAAATGCAGCTGAAGATCTACAACAACAAGAAGTACCCGTACCTACAAATTATGACAAAAATGCCTTCTTTAATCCATTTGCTCCGGCTCCAACCATTCCTGATATTGCAGAGTCGTCTACACGCAATTTGGATCCGTCTAATATGCACAATCTATTTCAACATTACCCTTCAACACACAAATGGACAAGAGATCATCCCCTAGTAAATGTGATTGGTAATCCAGATAATCCAGTCATGACACGACAAAGACTTCACACGGATGGTGAAACATGCATTTATGCTCTTACCATCGTTCAAGCTGAACCAAAGAACATTAAAGAAGCCATGACTTATAACAATTGGATTGAATCAATGCAAGAAGAATTAGATCAATTCAAACGTCTTGAAGTCTGGGAATTGGTAGAAAGACCCGATGGAGTATATGTTGTCGGACTTAAAT
This sequence comes from Artemisia tridentata subsp. tridentata, assembly GCA_021014915.2. Taxonomy (NCBI): domain Eukaryota; kingdom Viridiplantae; phylum Streptophyta; class Magnoliopsida; order Asterales; family Asteraceae; genus Artemisia; species Artemisia tridentata. The sequence continues at coordinate 210,093,746 of CP139506.1, read as the reverse complement.
GGATTTGGAAAAACAAACTTGATGCTGATGGAACAGTAATTCGTAACAAATCGCGTCTGGTTGCCAAAGGCTTCAGCCAAGAAAAAGGCATTGACTTTGAAGAATCCTTTGCACCAGTGGCTAGACTTGAAGCTGTCCGCATGTTTCTGGCGTATGCTGCCCACAAGAACATCACCGTTTATCAAATGGACGTGAAAACTGCATTTCTGAATGGGCAACTCCGTGAAGAAGTGTATGTCACACAACCAGAGGGCTTCATCGATCCAGATCATCCTAATCATGTGTACAGACTCAAGAAAGCCCTTTATGGCCTTAAACAAGCCCCAAGGGCATGGTACGACAAACTGTCCGCATTCTTACTTGCTAATCACTTTACCAAAGGATCAGTTGATCCCACACTGTTTATTCAAAAACACGGGGAAGACATCTTAATTGTTTAAATTTATGTTGATGACATCATTTTTGGGTCAACTCATAAAAAGTACTCAAATGCTTTTGCAAAATTAATGAAACAAAATTTTGAAATGTCCATGATGGGTGAACTTACGTTCTTCTTAGGACTTCAAGTTCATCAATCCCCCCGTGGTATTTTTCTAAATCAGTCCAAGTATGCTCTTGAGATTTTAAAGAAACATGGCATGACAAGTTGTGATACTTATAACACACCTATGTCTGCATCATCCCCAAAGCTGGATGCTGATTTACATGGTACACAGTTGACCCTACAAAATACCGTAGTATGATTGGGTCACTCATGTATCTAACAGCCAGCAGACCAGATATAGTTTTTGCTGTATACCTATGCTCCCGTTATCAGTCTCGACCAACTGAAAGACACCTCTCTGAGGTTAAAAGAATCCTTCGATACATAAAGGGAACCATCCATTTGGGGATATGGTATCCGAAGGATTCTGATTTTGAACTAATAGCTTTTTTAGATGCTGATCATGCAGGATGTTTAGACACACGCAAAAGTACATCTGGGGGAGTGCAGTTTCTAGGAGACAAACTTGTATCTTGGCAGTCAAAGAAGCAGGATTGCACCTCATTGTCATCTACAGAAACCGAATATGTAGCCATGTCAGCATGTTGTGCTCAAGTCATTTGGATGCGATCACAGCTGATGGACTACGGTTAAATTTTCAACAAGATTCCCATGTACTGCGACTCCAAGAGTGCCATTGCCATCTCATGCAACACGGTTCAACATTCAAAGTCAAAACATATTGCGCTTCGATATCATTTCATCAAAGAGCATGTTGAACAGGGTATAATTGAATTATATTTTGTGGGTACTGATTACCAATTAGCGGACTTATTCACCAAAGCCTTGCCCCATGCAAGATTTGTGGAATTAGTTCACCAAATTGGTATGCGGTGTTTGACTCCAGATGATTTGAATAACTTTCTTAAACACAACTAAGAAAGTCAAACACCAAAACCTTATTTGTAAATATCTTATCAAAAACACTAAAAGATTTTCCACTTTTATTTTTTTTGGGTAAAGAAAACACTAAAAGATTTACCACTTTTATTTTTCTTTATTAAAAAAAAAAGATTTCATCTCTTTTCAGTGTGCAAAAGTCAAAACGAATCAAAATATGCTCTTGATATTCACATTTAATCAATTTTTATGATCACGAACATATTTTGAGGGGGAGAATTTTTTTATTTATCATGACTTTCGCACTCTTATCAAAATCTTTATCATTAACAAAAATCTTCATCGTGCAACATTTCCGTGATCTCTTGAACTAAATGTTTGACAAAGTTTTAAAAGTATTTGTTAGTTTAAGGGGGAGAAATGTAAATTACAAAAGTTTACAAACATTTGGACCAAGGATATGACAACAACAAACCTCAAGGACTGTTGTTGTCAATTGTCAAAATAATGGAACATAAGGACTGCGCTTGTAGGGTAATACAGGTTAAGGGACTAAACTTGACAAAATCTCAAACTATTCCCTATATAAGCCACTAACTCAGAATTTTTAAAACACACAAACTCAAAACCGTACCAAATTACTGCCATTTTTAAACATTAATCCAAGCTTTTTGATCTTCCTTAATTTAACGATTGTAAGTGTTATACTCATTCACTTATGCATGATTATCACTCGCCCAAATTCTTGAATCATTTCTATGGTTAAATTTCTTAATCGAAGAATTAGGGTTTAAGGAGCAAAATTGGGCATTTCTCATGTATTAGGTTTTAGGATAATTAATATAGTTCTTTAGCTTAATTTCATGTCTAGGATTGTTCTATAGCTGCTTATTTGTGTTAATTAACATCTGTGTAAGTAAATTGAATGTGTTAGCATTTAAAGTAGTCGTATGCATTGCTGCTACTACTAGGAGTTGTAATAATTTATTTCGAAACCAAAACTATATGTTAAGATAAATAATTCATTAAATAAATTAACCTAAATTATAGTTACACATAATTTGTTACAACAATAAAAACCTTGCTAAACTAACCTATGTATAAAAGCCTATGTAAATAATTGTTACAAATTTACAATCCTAAAAATTCCTCTACAACGCATGCTTACTTGCACCATCCGAATTTTTATGAAATAAATCCCACAAATTTTGGTCAAACCTTTATACGCATAACCGTTCCAAATTAAATCACAATCAAGGCCCAAATTGATTCACATTAAAACTTACCATCTATGACACCCCGCTCCTCCCTAATCTTGAACATATCTTATACACGCTTATCTGTTCTTTTTCTAATCATTCGAACAAACACAAAAAGATTAACACACAAAGGCTGCTGTCACTTTTTCTCCTTCAAGTTCAAATGTTTGAGGGATTGCTGTGGCCTTGTTCGTGGGAATAAGGGTTGTCGCTGTGGTATGAATTGTGGGTTAGGGTTGTAATTTCGAGGGCTCCTTTTTCCGATCTTATGCTCGTTGACATCAGAAGGTACCGCCAAACCCTTGTTTTTCTTGTCTCAGTCGACACTCATGTGCATGATAATCCAAATCTAAAACCCCTATATGTAATCGTTATACACTAATATGAACATGTTAATTTTGTTAATCGTTAATGGATATAAAATATGTTAATAAAGGACCACATGAAATCAAAAGAAAACCGGTTGAAAACGACCCATGTGTTCCACTTATATTCGACTCTATGATCTGATATAATCAACTCGTGATCTGACCCATTCGAACCCTTAAATATTTGACCATACACTAATATATTCGACCCTTATATCTGATCTAATTCGACCCTAAATAGAAACCCTAGGCGCGTGACTGATCGTGAGGGCTGTGGGAGTTTTTTTTTGTATCGCGAGCATGGTCTGGTGCGTTAACATGGTTCGTTGTGTGTCTTTTGATGTCGACCTACATATATTTCAAAATTTAAAAAGACCTGGTTATTTCATGCATCATAGGATTGAGTTTGGTGTCCATCTATTCGTGGGTTTAATGTTCGAAGGTGTCCCATTCAAGCTAGAATTGTATGTTGGTTCGAATATGGTTCGAACCTGGTTGTTATCTTCGCATGAAGACCTGTTATCAAACCTCGTTTCTTGTTGACCTAATAGTGAGTTGTTGTTCGATCACATGTATGTGTGGCATTGTTGACCCACCCTGTAAGCTACTAAAACAAATCCAAAAGCAAGCCTAAATGAATAACTAAAAGACATGTGACTCCAAAGTGTTAAAATAGAAAGAACCAAATATGGGTGTGAGTTGTAAACGTGGCATGTGAGTAAAGATGAAGGGGAGTTAGGATGGAATGACGTGGTTTCGGATCTGGAGTCCGTAGCAGGTAGTAAGTTTAACCGATCTGAGTTGGGAGGCAAGTGCGAGAGTGGAGCTTGAGCCATTGTGCGACGTCTTTTGTTTTGTGTCATGTTTTGGAATTCTTATATTGTCTTTTGCTGTTTGGAGTCATGTTGGGGCACGATTACTGATGAACTCAAATAAGTACATTTTATTACTATCATTTATCCTATTAATTTGACTTGTTTGACTATATTATGTATGAGGATTGATACTTAATTGTTTACTTTTGTAATTCTCAGGTAAAAACAAGCATTTGGTGAAACTCAGCTATTATGGACTAATAATGGAGCAAAACGTGCATAAAGCGAAAGTCTACTGACATGGACAAGATCAAGTCAATTCTGCTCCAGATGCGCCGCATCTCACTATCAACATGCGCCGCATCTCTATCAAGATATCACCAGATACGATCCAAGATACAAGAGGACATGCGCCGCATCTAATCAAGGGTTACGCCGCATCTTCTGGCGGTGTACGAATATTCCTGAATATTATAATCTTGGACCCCACGCGAAGTTAAGTACATGCGCCGCATCTACTTAAGTAGATGCGCCGCATCTTCCCTCAGACACAAACTATAAATACCCCGTAGACCAGACGCATAAAGGAGTTCCGAAAGTTAGAAACCCTAAAACCGAAGTTCGGACAGCAGAGCAAAAGGACGAATTCAGCCAAGGAGGCAGCACAAGACACACCCAAATCTAAGATACAAGAGCTGTAAGAAGGTGCTGCATATGTTTAATTCATTAAGTAGTTTTGTTTTATTGTTTTAGCAAACTTTAATTCATCAGGATTGGTGGCTTGTGTAATGTGACAACGGAAAGATTGCACTCCCTTTAATACTTGCTTTCCCATCAATTAAAGTTTATATGTTGATGTCTTTGGTTACTACTTATTAGTGCATTGATAACCTCTGTGTTTATTAGTGGCTTGCGGGCACTTGACTGCGGGACAAGGTGTGGCTCCCACGGTTGTTTCTAAATTGATCACTTAGGAATAACTTTTAGACATAAGTAATCATTAAGGGTTTACTCGCCGATGAGAATAGGACCAACGAGAAAGGATTAATTACATACACTTCATATAAAGCTATCAATAAAACAAGTGACAATCTACTTAATTATAAGGACAGCCCTCTTATTGTCTCTAGTATCTATCTGTGTACGTGTGTGCTACTTGCTGATTCGTGCCTATTTGTTTATTTTATTATTTAATTGCAAACAAAACTGTGCCAGTCTCTCAGGCTGAAACCCCCTTGCGTTAGGATATTAAAATACTGATTAGATTAACTAGATAATACGTTCCACTCTTAGTGTTCGACACCCTACTTACCATTATCTTCATACTGACCGGGTACACTGCTCGTTAAGTGTGTGTGTTATTGATAAGTCGGCTAAATATAAATTTAAAACTTGAGTAGGCATTAAAACTGCTAAACCGCAACGACACATCACGCGCATCAAGTTTTTGGCGCCGCTGCCGGGGAGTGAATTGTTATTTTCTGTTAATTTGATTAGTATTTTAATTAGGTTATTTTTTCTTTTTATTAGATTAATTGCATCATTGTACTATTTTGCATATTTGTTGTATTGTGTGTTAATTGTTTTCTTTTATTTTTGTGTGTTTTATTTTTGTTTCGTGTGTTTTATTTGTTTTTTAATTTTTTTTCGTATTTTCTGTTCTGCTATCGTTGTACTATGCTAAATCAAACGATACGGCGCATCTGATCTCTCTGATACGGCGTATTGCGTTTAATTTTTTTTTAATACAACGCGTTTAATTAATTCGATACGACGCATCTTTTCCCCAAGATACGGCGTATCTGTTTTTAATAAGAAAATTTTTCTAAGCGATAAAGTGATACGACGCATCTTTTCCCCAAGATACGGCGTATCTGTTTTTAATAAAAAATTTTCTAAACGTTAACGCCATACGACGCATCTGCTTTAGCAGATACGGCGTATCTATTATTTTAATTAAAAACAGTTTTCGAATTATTAAACAGATACGGCGTATCGATTTTTATCGATACGGCGCATCTTTACTGATAGTCAAAAATCTTATATTTTGAAACGTAACGAAGTAACGGCGTATTAGTTTTTGCTGATACGGCGCATTAAAATTTTTATAAGTATAACTAATTTTTGATTATTTAAACATACGGCGCATTTGATTTATCGAGCGCGGCGTATTGCTTTTCTGAATAAAAGTCTGATTTATTTTTAACGTATTAAGATACGGCGTATCCCATTTATAGGATACGGCGCATCAACAGCAGACGTCAGCAGCTTTTATTTTACTTTGATTGTTTCACTCTTCTTTTGCACGAGTAAGTTTTATTTCAGGAAGATGGACGATCCGGATATTACAATGGAAGAATATATCATATTTGAAGAGGAAAGAGCCTTGAGCAATAATGGGATCTACGATTGGGAAAGAGCAAGATATGGTGCACAAGTCATCGAGGATAAAGAAGTCACTATGGAAGAATACTTGATTTTAGGACGAGAAAAGTCAAGGCATGAAAGAAACAAATTGCCATTCCGACACACTTGGACTTTATCAAATGATAATGATGAAGAAGAGTCATACGATTTTGGTGCAATTAGGTTTCCGGCAATAGTTATTGATGACGTTATTTCTCCGGACGTTGCCCAAGATGAAGAAGAGTCACAAGTGTTTGATTTGAATGATAATCCGGCGATTGTTTACAAAGAAGCTTATTCATCCGAAAGTGCTTATGATGAAAATGAAGATGAATGTGGTACAATGGTGTATAGTGCTATTACTTGTAATTTTCCACCCGAGGTGGAAAATATATTCTCATCCTATCAAAAACACCGTGATAATATTCCTTCGGATGGAGATAATAAGTATTCTGATATTGAAAAGTTTGATGCTATTGTGTACGATAACATACCGCAATTACCACAACAAACGGAAATATTTAGGTGTGGAGCGGATGAGCCAGATTATGACCCCACAAAGGATTTTGAAGAAATGTGGGATGACTTATTTGAGGCGGCTATTCGGGATAAAGATGAAATTGCAAGACCATTAGTTGAAGATGGAGACTCACGAGATGAATTGGAGTCACTTACAACAAAAAGTGGTACAAATTTATTTGATACTATTAATCCCGTTACTAATAATCTTGCTAGTTTTCCTAAACAGGTTGCGAAACAAATGAATGATGAGGTCAAATTTATTACACTACCTATTGAAGCACCTGTGATCAACCCGTATTTGGTGGAGCTCGAGGAAGAATTTGGTGATGAGTTCTTGAACATTGCTATGATTGATGAAGATGATGATTTCGACCCTATGAAGGTTATTGAGGAACTCGAACTTTTACTTGCTAAAGACCCTTTCTCATCTTCTGCGGAAGTCAAGGGACGCCTTACTACCGAAGAGAATAACCAAGAAGAAAGGAGACTCATTTTTCCTCAACACACTACTCTTTCAGAAGGAATGGTCAAGTCATCCAATTTATCAACCAAACCGGGTAAGAATAGGAAAGATGTACGTATATTGCCAAGGTATGATCTTTATTTATTTCTTCCATCTTTACTAGCAAATTTACACTCTTTTCGTGTTTATTGCTACTATCATCCACACTTGATCCCATGTGGAGGGAACAACACCCTATTACACAGTAAATAAGGGTGGAGTCAGGCTCGTGACTCGAACAAAAACAAGCGCTTCGTGGGAGGCAACCCATGCTTATCTTTTATTTTATTTTCTGATTTTGTATTGAGTCAGTCAGGCCCGCATGAGGATACGGCGCATCTCAATTCTGAGATGCGACGCATCTCCTGCAATGGTCATATCTTATTTTATTTTTCTGCATTTTTATTTTTGACTTTAAAACTATTTATCAGTTTATTTTAATGCGGCGCATCCCTGGTTAAGGATGCGGCGCATCTTTATTCTGATCCGTATCTATTCCAGGCTCGATACGGCGTATCTTCTTCAATAAGATACGGCGCATCGACTGACCTGATGATTTTCAGTTTTAATTTTTTTTTTTTTTTTTTTTTTTTTAGTTTTATTTTTCCTAACTACTAATGTGTTATGCAAGTTGAACCTTTCTTATCTTAGGTGTGTTTTAAAGTGTTGGTGGTATTATAGTTTCCTGGATTTCCTGTGGATACATCAAGTATGAAGCTTTAACGTTCTAATCCACAAGAAGTTGATTTTTGCTCATATACAAATGGAGGATCATACCGAGCAAATCTCAGGGGAGTTTTTCCGTTCTAATTCTTTTATTTCCAGTTTTTAACCTTTTATACAAACAACGAGGACGTTGTTTAACTTAAGTGGGGGGATTGGAGAATTAGAACACTTAACAATGGAGAATTAGAACACTTAACAATTACTTGTCCTACTTTTTCAAAAATTATGCTTAAAATGTGCTTAATATATCAAACTTAAAAATTTTTTTTAGCATGTTTTTGTTTAAGATCTAAGTTACATAACTGCACACATGACATTATTTTCAAAAATTGTGATTTTTCAAAATTCACAAATCTATGAGTGTGCCGGTGACTTGTAAACTTTAGAACTTGGCTTGTATACTATTCGAGACCACCATAATGAGTATTATTTATATAATTGGAATGACTTGTCTAACTTGGTAAAATTCTAGGATTACACCAAATAGCCTTTATATGTTATGTGATATTAACTAACTACACTGGTTAGTTAACCCCCGTATAAAACCTTTTGTTACTCTCATTTTTAGAGTAAGATACCCCTAGAAAAACACTCAGAGCCATTCCTTTCGTTTCTTACACCTATGTTTAAAATGTTTCGTTACACCCTTACACCTTAGCCTACCCTGTAGATTAGAATCCGTGGTTGGTTAATTGCTATAGGCAGAGTGTGTTTCCTTACATTACCTGTGTTCGTGTGCGTAATCCATTATCTATGGTTAGGTCGGGAAATTGCACAATGCAATTGGAGTGAAAGTAAATATTGTATATCTTTGAGTTTATTTTTCGTGTGTTTACTACTTTCACTATTACCGTTATTTCTGAAAGTATGAAAAGTATGAAAAAAAATTATCCGGAAAGAAAGTTGTAGTGATGTGGTGAATTTTTACACATCTATGTTTATGTTTCAACTAAAAAAAAAAAAAAAAAAAAAAAAAAAAAAAATCGAAAAAATAAGAAAAGAAAAAAAAAAAAAGAGAGAAAAAAGAGTTGGATGTTTGTTTTTAAGCCAACGATGTAGAGTTATGTAAGTGGTCGATATCACCACTATTTGTTGTATTATATCTATGGATTGAATGGGAATTGGCAGTTATGGGAGTGCCAATTAAGGTTTATTCTTTGATTAAGATTTTGTTGAGTATAATTCGTGTCTACCTAAAGCGTGTGTTTCAAGTGTTAAAGCGTGAGTTATTCAATGATATGAGTCTTACTCATGGGATGGTTGGGATAGTGATTAACCACACTTAGGATTTTAATTTATTTGTTTTGTTTTGTTTATTTTTATTTTTATTTTTACACCAATTTATATCCCAAATGTTATCCATACCCTGTATTGTTCTTTATCCAACCAAACCTTTGATTTATTGAGATTAGGGATTTGAGCAATCTTAAGTATCGTAGTCGTGGATTCGGCTATGTATTTATGATTTTGTCGCCCTTTTTGATATATTATTATTGGTGAAGTTTGGACCTATCTTTAGCCTATTCGAGTTAAGGATTTGAGCAATTGCAAGTATCGTGTTCGTGGATTCGATCATGTATTTGTGATTTTGTCGCCTTTTCTGGAATTTGAGATCGATAGTGTAAATAAGAATAATTAACCCTTAAGCCTAAAAACCCTTTTTACCGCTTTAGACTTGTTATTCCTTAGCTTTAGTGGTGGAGATGTGTATACTTGCCAAGCTTATGATAGAATATTCGTCGCGACTAGACAGTTAAACGATTAGATTTGCTTTTATCGACTTACTTTATTTTGCTTCTAATTCGTTAAGTGTTTAGTTGTGTGATTATGAAATAAACGAATACATGCTTAAATATAAAAATAAATCCTAACATCTTTTAGGATACATTTTCATGAATGAAATTCTAAGGTTTACTTGGGGACAAGTAAAGTTCAAGTGGGGGGATATTTGATGAACTCAAATAAGTACATTTTATTACTATCATTTATCCTATTAATTTGACTTGTTTGACTATATTATGTATGAGGATTGATACTTAATTGTTTACTTTTGTAATTCTCAGGTAAAAACAAGCATTTGGTGAAACTCAGCTATTATGGACTAATAATGGAGCAAAACGTGCATAAAGCGAAAGTCTACTGACATGGACAAGATCAAGTCAATTCTGCTCCAGATGCGCCGCATCTCACTATCAACATGCGCCGCATCTCTATCAAGATATCACCAGATACGATCCAAGATACAAGAGGACATGCGCCGCATCTAATCAAGGGTTACGCCGCATCTTCTGGCGGTGTACGAATATTCCTGAATATTATAATCTTGGACCCCACGCGAAGTTAAGTACATGCGCCGCATCTACTTAAGTAGATGCGCCGCATCTTCCCTCAGACACAAACTATAAATACCCCGTAGACCAGACGCATAAAGGAGTTCCGAAAGTTAGAAACCCTAAAACCGAAGTTCGGACAGCAGAGCAAAAGGACGAATTCAGTCAAGGAGGCAGCACAAGACACACCCAAATCTAAGATACAAGAGCTGTAAGAAGGTGCTGCATATGTTTAATTCATTAAGTAGTTTTGTTTTATTGTTTTAGCAAACTTTAATTCATCAGGATTGGTGGCTTGTGTAATGTGACAACGGAAAGATTGCACTCCCTTTAATACTTGCTTTCCCATCAATTAAAGTTTATATGTTGATGTCTTTGGTTACTACTTATTAGTGCATTGATAACCTCTGTGTTTATTAGTGGCTTGCGGGCACTTGACTGCGGGACAAGGTGTGGCTCCCACGGTTGTTTCTAAATTGATCACTTAGGAATAACTTTTAGACATAAGTAATCATTAAGGGTTTACTCGCCGATGAGAATAGGACCAACGAGAAAGGATTAATTACATACACTTCATATAAAGCTATCAATAAAACAAGTGACAATCTACTTAATTATAAGGACAGCCCTCTTATTGTCTCTAGTATCTATCTGTGTACGTGTGTGCTACTTGCTGATTCGTGCCTATTTGTTTATTTTATTATTTAATTGCAAACAAAACTGTGCCAGTCTCTCAGGCTGAAACCCCCTTGCGTTAGGATATTAAAATACTGATTAGATTAACTAGATAATACGTTCCACTCTTAGTGTTCGACACTCTACTTACCATTATATTCATACTGACCGGGTACACTGCTCGTTAAGTGTGTGTGTTATTGATAAGTCGGCTAAATATAAATTTAAAACTTGAGTAGGCATTAAAACTGCTAAACCGCAACGACACATCACGCGCATCAATTACTGCTAATATTGGATCAGTTTTATCCAATTGATTTTGATTTTAGGGTTAAAGTGGTCGTTGGAATTGTTCCATGATCGTTGGAATTGTTCCATGTGAGATGATTGTTCGCATGAAGTGTGGTCATAGGAGGAAGTACACTTGTGAAAGGGAGCATAGATAATTATGGTGGCCAACATAATTATACATGCTTCACAACACAAGTGGACTTGCAAGTATGATAGCATGGATTGTGTTGTGTATTAGGTGCTATATGTTATATGTGCGTTATCATTGAGATGTGTGGTTTTGGAAGTAAGTATGCGTGTGGAATAGGCCTTATAACTATGGTCGCGAACATAATTATAAGGGTATCACATACGTGGACTTGTGACCATGATTACATTGATCGATGTTTGTTGTTATATGTTGTGGTAGATGTTATGTGATATCATGTTGATGATGGTTGCATGGTTAGAGATGTATTCTCTTAACCGTTTGGGAAATCGTTGTATGAGGGAGTGTGTGGGTGGTAAGATTCCATTCTACCTATCATATGCTGATACCTCGAGTATCCGTTGGTACTAATGTTGTGATATTTAAGTTGGTTCGTTTGCTAGACTATTGAAGGATGAGCCTAGTAAGCTTAGGCCTAGTATTGTGATTGAAATAGCTAGCGGTAGGGAAGTAGGAGTTGACAAGGTTATTCGTGGGTGCACGATAGTGTTAGAGGGTATCCCGTTCATGATTGATTTGATACCTTTTGGGCATGGGAGTTTTGATGTAGTGATATGGATGAGTTGGCTGTCTAAGCATAAAGCCGAGGTTATATGCCACGAAAAGGTAGTTCGTATTCCTTTAGAGAGTGGTGCTATACTTCGAATACAAGGAGAATGCGTAGGGAGTGAGTTGAAATCCCTTAAGAACGCAAGGGCCAAAGATCGTAGCATGAAGGAGATTCCTGTGGTGTGTGAGTTCCCGGGCGTGTTTCCTGAAGACTTGACTAGATTGCCTCCAATCCGTCAAGTTGAATTTCGTATTGAGTTGATTCCTGGAGCGGTACCTGTGGCGAAATCCCCATATCGTTTAGCACCCTCTGAAATGCAAGAGTTGTCCGCGCGGTTGCAAGAACTTCAGGAGAAGGGATTTATTAGACTTAGTCACTGTCCGTGGGGAGCACCTGTGTTATTTGTTAAGAAGAAGGATGGTTCGTTCCGGATGTGTATTGACTATCGGGAATTGAACAAGTTAACAGTTAAGAATCGATATCCTCTTCCTAGGATCGATGATCTCCTTGACCAGCTGCAAGGTTCTCGATTCTTTTCGAAGATAGGTCTACGTTATGGTTATCATCAGTTGAGAGTGTATGAGGAGGATATTTCGAATACTGCGTTTAGGACTCGTTATGGACACTTTGAGTTCACGGTTATGCCATTTGGGCTGACAAATGCACCTGCGGTATTCATGGATTTGATGAATCGCGTTTGCAAGCCTTACTTGGATAAATTCGTGATTGTGTTTATAGACGACATTCTGATTTACTCTAAGTCGAAGGATGAGCATGCGGAGCATTTGAAGTTGATTCTTGGATTATTGGAAAAGGAGAAGTTGTACGCCAAGTTCTCAAAGTTCGAGTTTTGGCTTAAGGAGGTACATTTTCTTGGGCATGTGGTAAATAGTGAAGGAATTCATGTGGACCCTAGTAAGATAGAAGCGGTCAAGAACTGGAAGGCTCCTACGACGCCGTCCAAAATACGCTCATTCTTAGGATTGGCAGGATATTATCGAAGATTTATAGCGAATTTTTCGAAGATTGCTAAACCCCTTACTTTGTTGACTCAGAAGAACAAGAAGTATGTTTGGGGAGAAGAGCAGGAGGTGGCATTTCAGTCACTAAAGGATAGTTTGTGTAATGCACCTATTCTGACGTTACCTGATGGGCCAGATGATTTTGTTGTGTATTGTGATGCATCGAATCAAGGATTTGGATGTGTGCTAATGCAAAGAGGTAAGGTGATAGCTTACGCATCCCGACAGCTAAAGATTCATGAGAAGAATTATATGACTCATGATTTGGAACTTGGTGCGGTGGTATTTGCTCTCAAGAATTGGAGACACTATTTGTATGGCACAAGGAGTGTTGTATATACGGATCATAAAAGTCTTCAGCATATCTTCAATCAGAAGGAGCTGAATATGCGGCAAAGGAGGTGGATTGAACTATTTAGTGATTATGATTGTGAGATTTGCTATCATCCTGGAAAGGCGAATGTGGTAGCTGATGCTTTAAGTAGGAAGGAGCGGATTAAGCCTAAGCGTGTGCGAGCGATGTGTATGACTCTACAGTCGGGAATTAAGGGTAAGATATTGGCGGCGCAAGAAGAAGCTCTCAAAGATGAGAATGCGACTGCTGAAATGCTGCGTGGATTAGGTCAACAAATGGAGAAAAAGGGGGATGGTGGACTGTATTTCTTAGATAGAATATGGGTTCCATCGGTAGGAGGTGTAAGAAAGTTGATCATGGATGAGGCTCATAAATCGAGATATTCGATTCATCCAGGATCGGATAAGATGTATTATGATCTTAGAGATGCTTACTGGTGGTCGGGAATGAAGAGGGAAATAGCTGAATATGTTAGCCAATGTTTGACTTGTTTGAAAGTTAAGGCTGAGCATCAGAAACCCTCAGGATTGTTACAACAGCCGCCGATTCCGGAATGGAAATGGGAGAGAATAACAATGGATTTTATTACGAAGTTGCCTAGGACGAGTAGTGGACATGACACGATATGGGTCATAGTGGACAGGCTGACGAAGTCTGCACATTTTCTGGCCATTCGTGAAGATTATAAGATGGAAAAGCTGGCGAGGATTTATATTGATGAGATTGTGGCGAGACATGGTGTGCCTGTGTCGATTATTTTAGATCGTGATAGTAGGTTTACTTCACGGTTTTGGCAATCATTGCAAAAGGCGTTGAATACACAATTGGATATGAGCACTGCTTATCATCCACAGACTGATGGGAAAAGTGAGCGAACGATTCAGACTTTGGAGGATTTACTTAGAGCGTGTGCTATTGATTTTGGAGGAAGCTGGGATACTCATTTGCCTTTGGCTGAGTTTTCCTATAACAACAGCTATCATTCTAGCATTAGATGTGCACCATTTGAGATGTTATATGGGAGAAAGTGTAGATCGCCTATTTTATGGGAAGAGGTTGGGACAAGCCAACTAATTGGTCCTGAAATAGTGCAAGAGACTACAGATAAGGTGTTTCAGATTAAGGAAAGACTTAAGGCAGCAAGAGATCGCCAAAAGAGCTATGCGGATAATCGCCGTAAGCCCTTGGAGTTTAGTGTTGGTGACCTTGTAATGCTGAAGGTGTCTCCTTGGAAAGGTGTTGTGCGTTTCGGTAAGAAAGGCAAATTAGCACCTTGCTATGTAGGACCGTTTGAGATTACGGAAAGGATTGGATTTGTGGCATATCGGTTGAGATTGCCTGAAGGGTTAAGTAGTGTGTATGATACGTTTCACGTGTCTAGTCTGAAGAAATGTTTGGCGGATGCTAGTTTGTATGTGCTGTTAGATGAGATTAAGGTTAACAGGACTCTTCACTTTGTTGAGGAACCTGTCGAGATCATGGATCGTGAGGTTAAGAGTATGAAACGTGGTAAGATAGCGTTGGTAGAGGTATGTTGGAATTCAAAGCGTGGTCCTGAGTTTACTTGGGAACGTGAGACATGAAGTGTTGCATCGATCATCTTAGATCATGATGAAATACTTACTTCGTGATTGTGGTATACGGTTTATAGAGCTTTGGGTACGTGGTTGTAGATGAGTACGGCTTATCATTCTTAAGTAAATGGATTAAGAGGGAGTACAAATTTGACATTGGATGTTTCTTTTGTTCAAGATTATGGTGCTGCTATTTGCACCCTAGCGTGGGTGAGCAGATCATTTGTAGTTGGATTTAGATCATGGAAGTTCGGTACGGGGTATTCGGGTTATTGATCGGAGTAATGTATATTTCCGTGTGTCGTTGGATCGTCGGTAATGTTTTCTATCGTATGTATTCGTGTATTCAAGTGGTTCATATCTTGTGGTATTTTCTCTGTGACTGTATGGCGTGGTAGAATTCCCCATAGTCATAAGAAGTGCTAGTGATTTATGGTTTTTGGCGTGGTATTATCTAGTTGGGTATCCACAAATTTTCTTTGGCTAATGTTACTGGTGACTCAAGTAGTTAAATCTCGGGACGCGATTTCCCTAAGTGGGGGATAATGTAACAACCGTGATTTTAGCAGGTTGGTTTGACTAATAGTCTCAACCTATTTAGCTTTTATGTGGTGTGTGCTATGTGCTTATATGTGGTGTATGTGGTATAAGTATGGTATATGGGTATTGAGTACGTGTGTTAGCACTAAATCCCTTGATGTGATATTTTCTTGATGAGTTGAGTAGTGTGAATTTTGGGGAAAGTTCATTTTGATCGCCTTGGTGGTGTAGAAATGACTTGTGTATTTGGTTGGAGTTTTGGTGGTTTTGCGTAACGAGTCTCCGTTCAATTATTTGAGCGTTAGTAAGTTACGTGGAGATTATTTTTGAGGGTTATATTAGTAATAAGAGTGAAATTTCTATTTTTGGAAACTTTATTTTGAAAATGGTATTTTTCCGGTTTGTCGTAAAAACGAAGGTTTATCGCGTAAGGTGTTAAAAATTGATATAGGGTTTTTATAAAATATCAAAGGTACAAGGTTTTAAGTGTAATAATTAATAATAATGAAAAAAAAAAAAAATTTATATATGGATATATTAAAAAACGAATTTTGGGTTTTTAGGGGATTTAGGAAACCAAATTTGACTAGAAATCCACTTACCTAATTAACACTTCTCTAGAATCTTCCCTAGGAGCCTATAAATACAAAACCAAAACCCTCATTCTTTCCTCTTGAAAATTTCGACCAAACCATAAGGAGAAGAGGAGAAAAATATTTTTTTAGGGTTTCATTCTTCAAGAGTTAAGGTAAAATTATAATACTTATGTTTAAATAATTTTTATGATTCATGTAATACAATTATGATGGATTAGGGTTTATGTTTAGATCTGTAAATTAGTGATATTAAACATGTTGGAGTCATTAATTAGTGATGTTATGATAATTGGTGAAGTGGTTAGGGTTTAAAACATGTTAGTTAATGAACTATGAATCTGGCAGAATTAATAGGCTGTAAAGAATCGATTGTGGTTTATAGATGAAGATGAGTTAGATCACGAATTTTATGTCTAGATTATATTTCAGTGAAAGAGCTTTCTAAAAAGTCCAACCACAAGTGTTTTCGAGGTCGGGAAGTCAATCAAACGAATTTTATGAGTTAAGGTGTCAAAACTGGTAAACCGGGACAGAATTAGGGTAAAAGTATTGAGGTCAATGGTGACTTTTAAAGTGTAATTAGGGTTAGGCCTTCTGTTGGAATTAATTTCTATATTATATTTGACTTCCACGCGAAAATTAGGCGATAACAAGTTGTGCGAGTGTGTCTAAGAGGTCAAAACTTTTTGATGTCCGATCAGATCCGAATCTGGATAGTTGTCATGTTTGATTGTTCATTAGGTACTTGTGTATGTTTTTAGTGCATGATCTTCTTGGACAATCTTTTATGCTTATGAAGGATCATGGTTAATTTTTGGTGTGAGTTGTGAAGCATTATTCGCTGTGATTTTATGTGGGTGAATGTACCCTATAAATCTGCGTTTTCTGAAAGTTTTAAATAAAGGGATTTAGTGAGTGTCAAGTATGGGGTGGTGATTAGTATGGTGTCTAGGTAATCCATAGTGGGTTATATGAACCTTAGACATCCATCATATGTGTGTTACATGGACTATGGCTTTTAGCTTGGTCGCGTGTAACGTGATTGTTATTTTTGTGTGATATAGATTTGTGTGTTGATAACTTGGAAGCTGCGGAATTGAGGTGAGTTTCATAGTCCCATATTTTTACTTTGTTTTAAACTTGGGATGGAGATGATGCTTGTTTAAATTATTTTTGAGTTACTGTGATTATGTGGTTATAAAATGCATGGACGTGTAATTGTTATTATACTTATACTACATGTTATTATGGTGTTTATTTGTGGTGATTATACGAGTGGGAAGATGCCCTAGTGGCTCTACTCGTAATTATTATGTCCGGCCGGAAGGGGAATTATATTGGATCGGTGGGCGCGTTCCGTCCCAATTATTGTGAACTTGGATCGGTGGGCACGTTCCGTCCCAATTGTGGTGGTTATTGGATCGGTGGGCACGTTCCGTCCCAAATTTTGGATCGGTGGGCACGTTCCATCCCGTAAGCTATGATTGCATGCTAGTGTATAATAACTATGTATCTTTGCTGTCCTGCTATGCTATGTTTTATAATCACAGTGGACTGATGATAAAGGTGTTTTGTGTGTCTTAAACCTATGAATCTCACCAACATTATGTTGACGTTTTAAGCATCATTTTCAGGTGAGCATTCTAAGGCTAAGATAGAAGGGCGCGATTAGAAGAGACCTAGTTTGCATTGAGGATGGCTATCTATGAGTTTTAATTTGTTTTAGTAGGATTTTGTTATGATACTTGGTTTCTTTTCATTTCAACATTATGTTTTAGTGAAGATACTTTAGAGGTTGTTTTGGATTATTTGTTTTGGGGTATCGTTACAACACTTTGTATTTGTACTTTGCTCTATTTATTTGCATATAGTATTTTCTCTATTTGACGCCAAGTGTTGTGATAATATCCATGATGTTGCACTCACGTTTCCGCCATTGGCGAGGTGTGACAGTAGGCCTTGCCTGAAACCGTGCAAGTAAACAAACAGCAAAATGTATATTTGGTCGACTAGCAGTTAAGTACATGAGAGACCCAATCATGCTCCGATATTTCTTCGGATCAATGGGTCTCCCATATAAATCAGCACCTATTTTGGGTGAAGTGACCATTGGTGTACCAACAGAGTCACAATTCTCCATTCCATGTTTTTTCAAAATCTCAATTGTATATTTAGCTTGATTTAGAAAAATTCCACGTGGGGATTGATGAATTTGTAAACCTAAAAAGAATTTTAATTCACCCATCATGGACATTTCGAATTTGCTTTTCATGAGATTTGCAAAATGTTTTGAATGTGTCGGATTAGTGGACCCAAAAATGATGTCGCCCACATAAATCTGAACAATCAAAATGTCATTTTTGAATTTTCTTGTAAACAAGGTCGGATCAATTGTTCCTTTGGTGAAATTATTTGACAACAAGAAAGATGATAACTCGTCATACCACGCCCATGGGGCTTGTTTCAAACCATAGATAGTTTTCTTCAACTTTTAGACATAGTCTGGATGATCTTTGTCGACGAAACCGTCTGGCTTACTCACGTTCACTTCTTCTTTCAGAGTTCCATTTAAGAAAGCTGTCTTGATGTCCATCTGATAAACTGTGATGTTCTTGTGAGCTGCATAAGCTAAGAAAATCCTGACTGCCTCAAGCCTTGCTACTGGCACAAATGACTCTTCAAAATCTATCCCTTCTTCCTGTCTGTATCCCTTTGCCACTAGACGAGCTTTGTTGCGAATTACAGTCATCTCTTCATCCTTTTTTTTTTTCCATAACCACTTAAGATCAATGACGTGTTTGTCAATTGGTCTTGGAACTAAATCCCAGGTGTCGTGTAACTGATATTGAAGAATTTCTTCCTGCATTGCTTCAATCCAGGCATTATCTGCCATTGCTTCCCAAATGTTCTTAGGTTCTATGAGACTGACTGAGCAGACATAGATGCACATGTCACAATCGGTGTTTAGTTGTTTTCTCGTCTGAATCGGCCTTGAGGATTCACCAATAACCTGTTCTATTGGATGGTCTTTTTTCCACTGTAACGTAGAAAGTTACCTTGGACTTGAATGTGTGTTAGATGGTTCATGTAATCTGGAAGGTGATTAAGCAGATTCCGTTCCAAACGGGTTTTCGAATGTTTCTTCGTCTAACACCGTATTATTTTGTTCTTGCTCATCAATTCTTGGTAGAACAATTTTAATTACTGGATTTGCTGGAGTAAATGTTGCTGACGTGGAGGGAGTTGGTGCGTCAGCTTCGAATGTTGTGGATGCATCTTGATTTGGTGGTGGTGGTGGTGGTTGTTGATTTTGAGCGGGTGCAGCGGAATGTTGGTTAGATGCATTTGTCGAAGCGCCACCATAGTATTCATCATACATAAACTCGAAGAGATTATCCAGTTCCTGATTTGTGGGTTGTTCTTTATGAATTGATTGAGCTCCTTGAGGTGCGAGTCCTGAACTGATATGTCCAAGAGTCATTGGGTTAAGCGCGGGTTCTAGAGCGAGTCTCTCAGAAGCCATTTGTGAAATTTCATCAAACTTCACATTCATCGTCTCCATAACCTTTTTCGTTCTCCTGTTATACACCCTGAATGCCCTTGAGTTTTCCAAATAACCAATGAAGATTCCAATATCGCCCTTAGCTTTCAACTTCCCCAGATCTTCTCTGTCATTTGTTGGATAACATAAAGCACCAAATACATGTAGGTAAGAGATATCGGGTTTTCTGTTGTTGACTAGTTCATATGGGGTTTTATTGAATCTTGGATGGATTAGGGATCGGTTTTGAGTAAAACAAGCAGTGGAGACAGCATCAGCCCATAAGAATAATGGTGCACTGGAATAAATCAGCATTGTGCGAGCAGCTTCCACAAGAGTTCTGTTTCTTCTTTCAACTACCCCATTCTGCTGTGGAGTTCTGACAGTTGATGTCTGGTGAGTAATACCAGTTTCTTCAAAGTATGTTCTTAACTCCTGATTGGTGAATTCCGTGCCATTGTCTGTTCTTACAATCCTAACTGGAGCTTGAAGTAGAACTTCAATACGCTTCAGAAAGGTGATGATGATGCCTGGTGCTTTGTCTTTTGACCTCAAAAACTTTACCGATGTATATCTTGAATAGTCATCAACAATTACAAGAATATACTTCTTCCCATTTATGCTTTGAACTCTCATTGAGCCACATAAGTCCATATGCAACAAATGTAACCTATCAACCGAACTAGGTACGGGTTTAGGTTTATATGTTGCCCTTTTGCTCTTTCCTTGCTCACATGATGGACATAAGTGTTCTTTGGTGTATTTGAATTTTGGGAGACCATTGACGATGTTGTCTTTGGCAAGTTTGTTTATAGTGTCAAAGTTAAGATGGGACAAACGTCTATGCCACAACCAGGACTTTGTTTCGCTTGCCCTAGTCATGAGACAAATTGGTGATGAAGAGGCCATTTGGTTTATGTCTATTGCATAGAGATTGGTGCCACGATCCCCAATTAAGAGATCATCCCCCACCAAATTCCTAACAAAGCAAGTGTTTCTCCTAAATGCCACTTCTAAATCCGCATCACAAAATTGCCCAACTGAAAACAAGTTGTGTCCCAACCCTTCAACATAGTAAACCCGAGTGATCAAGTAGTTTCCAAACCGAAGATCTCCATAACCCATAATAGCTGCAACATGATCATTCCCAAATCGTACAGTCCCCATGAACTGCCATACAAAGTTGATCAGCAGCTTCAGATTCCCGGTCATGTGCTTGGAGCAACCCGAGTCGACGATCCAAAGACAGATTTCAATGACCTGCGAAGAACAGATGATTTTGTATATGGAAACCGTTTAACATTTGGTTCCAGGGGTTTGATGTAACAGGTGATTTACACTTACAGATGGTTTCCGTTGTTGCATTGGGAACTATTTCTAATGTGCCATTCTTAAGTGTAAACATTCTACCCGTTGGTCTCCATGCACAAAACTTAAGGTGATCCTTAGGCAATAGGCTACTAGTGGTTTTCCTAGCTTTTGCAATAAGTCTTCGAATATATCTAGACTTAGCCTTAGTTACTAAAGGAACCTTTTTCTGTTCAGGCATATCATTCACAGTATCAGAAACAATATCATCACAAGCATTTTTAGACAAAGATTTCTTTTGCACTAAACAAGCAGAGTCATTACATGCATTCAAAACATTGATCTTAACATTACATCCAGATGATATATGTTTCTTATTTGAAAGCTTTAAATTCCTAGGGTGTTCTTCTACTTTCTTGCATGCACTCTCAGAAACCGGCGAGACACTAGTTTTCTTGTTAATGCTCCTAGACTGTCTTCTGCTCCTAGAGTTGCTTTCTAATCCTGTAGAAGGTAAGGCACACTCATTAGAATTTATGTTGTTGTCCTGAGATGTTGTTGTAGCATTCCTAGACTCGTTTGGATTATCCTTTTTACTTTTGTCTATCGCCCTATATGTTTTAGATGTAGAGGCAGATGCAGTAGTGGGACTAATCCTATAAAGGCCAGGTGCTATTACATTCGATATTTCGACAACAGCTTTCTTTTTTTGTTTCTCATTAGGCAAGGGGGTTGATGGTGCTATACCCTTAGTTTCCTCACCCTTCCTTTTTTGACATTCAAGCTGAGATTTCAAAAGATCAATTTGTTTTTGCATGTTGTGGTAGGAACGCTCATACGACAATTTGTCATACTTGCATTCTTCCTTTTTCTGATCAAGTTGTTTAAAATATGTGACATTTTGTTTTTCGATCTTGGCAAGTGCCTTTTCATATTTTATAACAATTTCAGAAGTCTCAGCCCGAAGTCTTTCATCATCCTCAACAGAATATGTTTGATAAATAATAGGTATAATTTCAGTCGATAGAGCTATTTCAGAGAGTATGTCATTATGTTGTTCCAAAACCTTTATGCGTTCCAAGTATTCATTAGCCTCCTTCACTAAGGATTTGTGGTCCTTAACGAATTCTGCTGATTCTTTCAAAAGATTATGTTCCACATTTTGAACAACCACATAGATTGCAGCAATATGTGGATTAATGTCCTTTTCGAAAATCTTTTTCAGTTCAGTATTAATACTTGAAAACCTTTCTAGCTGTTGACTGTTTGTTTTGGATGCCACAATACGTTGAACTGTTTCAATTCTCTGTTTAAGATCAACCAATATAGTCTAGCTTCACTTGTGTCACAAGTGTTTTTAGATGCCATTTGTTCGATGTTAGACAGATATTTTGAGACAACTATTCGTTTTGCGACAGCCACTGGTCTTTTGAAAAACATTGGTGACTCTTTTTGAACCAGATGAACACCAGAATTTGTATTAAGCTTACTATAATCAATTGGTTGAATTTCTGGGTGCATTTGTTTCATTTTAATTCTACCCTGTTTAGTAAGCTCTGTTGTTTCATCCGAATCATGAACCTTAATAGGATCATGTTTATCATTTAGCACACTACCATTATATAACACATTCTGTTCTTTCTGAGCTTTCTTGAGATAATAAGGGTTTTCACAACCGATAGCCATTTTCTTTATTGTATGTAAAATCGGGTTTGGATCGTTGATTAAAAAATGAATTGTTTGTGTAGAATGACCCGTTTTTACAATTAAATCTTCCAACTTTGCAATGGTTTCCTTTTTGTCAGTGATCTCTTTAAGAAGATCCTTTTAACGTTTAGAAAACCTTTCATTCAACTCATTCTTTTCTTTTTCAAGATTAGAACAAGTTGATTTTTGTTTAGAAAGCTGGTTGGTTAATTCAGAAATTTCCTTGTTTAAAGATTTAATTTGCATGTTCAAATTAATATCCAGAGTGTCAAATTTGATTTGCAAATGTTTTTCTCTTAACTCAGAAGTTCTTAAACTAACTTCAAGTTCTGACTGTCGTTTGTTATTAAAATCATAAGCTCTTGCATTATCCTTATAACTCTCAAGCTCAGTGGTCAATTTTGCATTCGCGGCCTTAACATCGCGGCCTTAACATCGCGATTGACCTTTTTAACTTTCTCAATTTCAACACTACAATTATGCAATAATGATTCAAATAAAGCACGTGTTTCCTCAGCATTCTCAGTATGCTGAGACTCGAAGTCTCCATTAGGATCCATATATGAAGTTACCAAATTAGTATTGCTACAACTTGGTTCGTCCATGTATGTATCGTAAATGTGATTAGGAGTCGCAGGATGCTGTTCATTTTGAGTTGACATTTCAAACATTTCATTATTGTGACATGTAGCATATGGTTGTACCTCAGAAACCGCATTGGTGTCAAAAGCAGGAGGTGCTTCAAAATCCGTGTCGTACTTAGCCTCCTGGAGATTTGCCATAAAAATGCAGTTTGCATCGATATCCTCAAGATCTTCTGTATCGTCCATAAGAGCCATGAAGTCATTCTCTTCTGCACTCAACTGTAACCCAGCCGTTTCCTTGTTTGCCAACATCAATGCTTTCTGCAAGTAAGCTGGATCCCGTTTTTTCGGCTTGTCTGGACAGTTCCTAGCCATATGACCAATACCCTGACAGTTGAAGCACTTCATCAAATTACCCTGATTCATATTCCCAGCTCCCTGAGCAGCAACATTCCCAAACTGATTCCCAGCATTCTGACCCCTTTGATTACCAACAGCTGTACCCATCTGATTCCCTGCATACTGACCCATCTGATTACCAACATACTGCCCTGCAGTCTGATTTCCATATCCCCCAACCATCTGTCCTTGCTGTCCCATGTTGAAACTCGGCTGTGCAATTTGCTTGTTGCGAGTGTTCGATGAGATTCTTTGATTGTTGTTGGTGGGTGTGGAGTAGCGACCTTGGAATGCTTTTGTTAGGTAAGCAAAAGCTTGAGTCAAAGCAGCAGTTGACTCATCCTGATCATCTTGATCTGGGTGTTGCGGGTATTGTTTTTGTGGGATTACTTGTTGTTGTTGTGGGTATAACGGTGTTTGAGGATTGTATTGTTGTTGCATGAAGTGTTGGGATGAAGATGAAGAGGGTTGTGTATTTACTGTTGCAGGTGTAGGTGTATGGACAATGAGTGCAAGAGGATCATGTTGTTTTGCTATTTTCTCTTTTCTGACTTCATTTGCCTCTGCTTGGTTTTGCTTTAAAAAGTCATAGAGCTGATCATAGTTCACCTCGTGAAGTTTCTTTGTTTGGTTGACAATAGTGACATATCGTCCCCATTCCTCTGGAAGGTTGTTGATGAACTTGATGTTTTGAACAATTTAGGTCGGTGCCAAATTGTTTCTGATCAACTCATTCATTAGAGTACAAAACCGTGTGTAGTAAGATTCAATCTGTTCAGCTGGAGTGGATGTGAACTTCTCCCATTCAGTTAGAAGCTTGTTCTCTATGTCTTGTTTACCAATTTCGGTGCCATGACAGAGCCGTCTAACTCGTTCCCACATATCATCTGCAGTTTCACAACTATCTACAGCACAAAATATTTGTTGTGGTAAACCGAGTTGGATTAAGTGCATTGCCAAGTCATCCGCTTCTATTTGTTTCCAATCTTCTGGTGTATATTCTGATTCCTCCTGAACCCGGTAGGTTGCAGAAACGGGAGGTGTTGCATCTGGATTTCCAGCTGTTACTAGAATCTGACGAGGCTTGAATGGACCTTTCTCAATGGATTTAATCAAGAGTCTACCTTGACCTTGAGGCTTGGTTCTCATATATCGAAGCATACGACTCGTCCATGGAAGATAACCACCTTTTTCTAACATTGGAGGTCGGTTTTCTGCACCGGCGGCATGAATGTCTTGTTGTGTAGTCATCTTTGAAATTTTGTATGATAAAGTGGATTGAGGATCGTTTCAACAAAATAGGAGATGTTGTTGTTGAAGGTTACACTTGGTTGTTGTTGTGAAGTCTTGGTTTGTTGTTGATGATCGTTGAAGTTGTAGTTTAGATAAACAAAACAAATTAAATAAAGTTACAAAATTTGATTAGAGTATAATTAAGCCAAAGTTAAAAGTTTACAAATTCGACAAAAGTTATGTAAATTACAATTTAGATAAAATGACAATTTCTATAGAAATTTCAATTTGACCAAAATTTATACAAATTATGGCAAAATGTCAATTTAGATAGAAATATATCTAATTTATATAAATTGGTAATTTATATAAAAATCTAACACTCTTATACAAGAGGGTAGATATTCGTTTGTCGAAGTATTTTGCACACTTATACATGCGCGAAAATACCGAGTTCACTTTTGGTGTTGACGAAATTACGTTCGAATCAAATCCTTAAAAGTTATTTAACTTTGAAATCGTTTTACACAAGTGCGAGGGCCAAAACTGTCAATTCTGAAACTTCCCAAAAGCTACTGGAAAAGACAAGGAATGAATCTGTCAAACTGCAAATCTAGTTCTGTCAGATATCTGAATTGGCTGTGATGTACGATAACGGTTTGCGATAAAAGATCTCGGACAACACACGTTTCTGAATTGCGATAAAGTCAGACTTGAATTGCGATAACAGCTGAAACTTGAATTGCGATAAAAACCTCAGACTTGAATTGCGATAAAATCCAGTTTCTGAATTGCGATAAATTCCACTTTTTGCAATTTCGACAGAATAGTCAATTTGCAATTTCGATACCTATCGCAATCTTTACAAGATTGCGAAATTTTTTTACGAATTGCGATAGATGGCAGTCTGCTGAATTGCGATAGCTGGCAGCTCAACCACTCTAGTCCTTTAGTCACTTGCCTATGCTATGCCCATACATGTAAGACTTTTCCACTGCCAACTTTCAAAAACTTACCAACTCAAGTCAATAATATACAAACAAGTACTATTCACAACAAAAAGATCAAAATATTTCCAAGAGCAACTCGTATGAACTTTTTGTGAATTATTTTCGATCTAAAAGAGCTTAGAACAAACAAAAAATCCAACACATAAACGCTAGATTCGAGTGAGTAGCACTTACACCTTCACAAACCAAGTCGATTAACACTAACAAACACAACTTTTTGGCCTTGATTTTTGTATGATTTGAATAGAAGAAAAACACAAAATGTAACTTATCTATTTAAAGAGAAGTAACAGTGGGTGTTTTTACTTATAGATCGAAACACAAAAATGACTCCTACCTTGAAGCCTTGCTCTCTGATACCACTTGTAAAGGTCGAACTATCTTTTCTTTATCACACAAACACACGACACAATGAGACACTCAAGAACAATATAAGGATGAGAAATAATGTAAAGTGGATCGTATGGTTTGGATTGAAACCGAATGTATATTAGCTTTGGAATGAGATAACCTACAAACTAGAAATGTACACACTTACACACACTCTCACCTTTTGCTATGAGGACTAAGAACTAATGTGGTGAGAGTGTGTGATTATATATGTCGACACAGCCAACACCAAGGGCTTTGGTGGGCTTTGTTTTGGGCTTGGTATGGGCTATACTTGTATTACACTTATGCATATACAATACAAATATAACTAATACATATAGCCCACATTTTAGACTAAATGTTACATATGACACTTAAGTTCTAGTTGCAAATGACCATCACTTCACATTTAATAAATTAAATGCTAACATGTATATTTCAACAAATATGCTTTTCTAAGAGGAAACTTACCGCTCTTACGAATGCTTAGAAAAACAAGTACTTTAATGTATGACCAATTTTATTTATTTATGCAATAACACATGTTGTATTGGGTTATTATTCAACTCTAATATCCTATATTTGTTAACAAGATACAGTGTATTTTCTTGTAACATAACCATTCATGTTACAAAGAAAATAAGATGCATAGGATATAAGTTATCCTTTGTCAATCTTTTGATAAGAGAAATACATGTGATATTCTCAAAGATTGATGACTTTACATAATAGTTAATAACATATTATGTGTGACACTTTTACTATACATGTGATTTTGAGTGTTGAGTCGTTCATGAGCAAAGTTTACATATGTTTTTCGTTTGCTCGAGTTTGGTTTTTCGGAAATGACACATTTACTAATTGCATTGCAAAGTAAATTACTTGTATATTTCGGATGAAACTTCCAAGTTGTCAATCCTACTTAGTTGTGTATTTTATGCACCTTTTAAACATATTAGTGTAATGTTTGGAACACAACCATTGGACAAGGAGACTCAATATGGCATCTTCAACACAAGTGTGAGTTATGATCCGATGCATATTATTTTCGTCTTGAGAGGACGTCATTATTTTCATAACAATTGAGTGTGATTGAGTATGTAGATTCAAGATAATATATTTCATCATATTTTGATGTTATCTTGAAGCTAGACAAATAATGACTCCAATTTCATGTCCATACTTGAAAACTTGTCAATTAGATTCAATAATGATATCAATCATAATTTGAATAAAGAATTGATATTTACTCGAAATCTTTCTTGACCCTCACGATCACTCCTTTTAAAAAGAAAATAAAAATTTAAGGAATGTGTTCCATTTATTCTAATACTAGTTGTATGTGTGAGGTTAATGGCATATTAAGTTACTACTTCGATATTGTCATTTATTTTTATTTGAGAAAAACTATTTATATTATCTTTACTACCTTATAATGCATTTAGGACATTCCCTAAATAGCAAGGCTTAAAATTCAGATTCAACATCTTACTTATATTAGAAAGAAGTGTTTTACAAATGCTAATAAATCAATACATCAATGTACTTTGGCTATTAAATGCTTTTCCTTGTAACAGGCATTGCAAATTTCAAAAGCAAAAGTAACAGGCCTGGAAATTAATTAGCCCATTTACAGCCCACTCGAAATAGCTTTTCTCTGTCTTTACTCCCTCCACCCATCCAGTTTTCTCTGTCTTTAAAAAGGGCTGCAAATCAGGAATTTCTCTTCTAAAATCATGCCTTACACAATGCAAAATCCTACCATATCTTTAAGAAAGTACCACTATAAAAATCAGGTACAAGATCATTGTTTAGGCACAAATAACATATCAAAAAAAAAAAATGGTCCTGTCATCTTTGTCCCTTGGTCCCACTGTTGAGGTTCGACATGAATCAAGTAGTCCACCCCATGAGCTATCAGGCCTTTTTCCTCTTTAACGCTTTCTCCACCCACTGATCTTGAACTTCATCCAGTTCCAGCAGCCCTTGCACCTCTTCCAGCCTCTCTTCCAGCCCTTGAACTTCATCTAATTCCAGCAGCCCTTGATCCTCTTCCAGCCTCTCTTCCAGCCCTTGAACTTCATCCAATTCCAGCCGCTCTTCCAGCCCATGCACCTCTCGCAGCCCCTCTTCCAGTTCAGCTTCAAATAAATCGAGCTCTTGAGGTAACAAACTTTTGCAAATCTTTATATTTCTTTAAAAAACATGTAACATACCTGTTCAATACAACAACATTACTAATTACTAATGTTTCTTTATTTTATATTTCAGATTGAGAAGAAGCGTAAAAGGTTCATCAACCTGATGCACTGGAAATGGGACGAAGTCGTTACCCTTAATTAGGAAGAAACCCCGTCCGAGGATTCCTTAACAAGGAGTGTGAAACGCAGAAGAACAAATCCGATTTCGATCTTTGGCAATAAACGGGTTACTTGTTTTGGGCACGACAACAATGGAGAGGATGCATAAACCTTCCTATCTTTAATTCTAAGAACATGATGCATTAGTGCATTACTTTGTTTTAGTTTTGTGTTTCATGCGCTTTTAAAAGTGATTAATATAACTTGCTGGTTTCATTATAAATTTCATATTTTGCGTATTTGGTATATCGTCATAAGAATTTGCGTATTTGGACTATGTAAAATACCTACGGAAGGATAATATCACGAGACCATACAAGGATTTTAATAGTTCAACAAGCTGCACACAAAACCAAACCCATTGTAAAATATCCTCAGCTCTTCGCCTGCAAAAAACCAAAATAAGAGCGTGTCTTGCATTAACCAACTTTGTCATAAAGCACATGTATAACAACTCAAAACAAACTTTTTTGGCAATTAGAAGATGCAGTTTAAAACTTGAAAATAATAGTCTTTTGCATTAGCCGGGTACCCGCACGTTGCAGCGGCGGGTACCCGTGTTAGCCATATTTGACGGAATTTATAAAAGAAAAAATATACAGCAAATGAGTACTTCCAGGACAACCCAACCTATTTTCACCTGTTAGCCAACACGCACCAATTTTACCACTTATAAGGTTCAGCAATGTACCTGTATTGTGATGTTGATGGCAATAAGTATCAGCCAACTTCTCCCTGTCCTGAACCCTGATTTAACTTTTTGTTTCCAGATATTCCTTGCCTTCTGTGCAGTGACAAGCGTCAAAGAGCCAAATATAAATTCCTTTGAGTTGCTTTGAGGCTGTTGCTACTGCTGCTGCAGCATTGTAATGTTTTCATCATATTCGGCCTTCACGCAGTCAATATATCTATGCATCCTATGTTAGTAAAATCGCAATGAAAATACCATGACACCCTGTCTTTAGTCCCCTTGCTACTTAACATTCAATGTTTTCTGACTATCTGGTCTTATTAAACTATCAGCCAAAGAGTTTCACATGTATTTCTTCATCTTGTTCGAATCTGTTACTTCAGCTACATTTAATTTGTGATTTAGTCAACTCCATTTGGATTATGAGTACATTTGTTTCACATAAGTCTGCCCATTTTCGTTATATCATAAGTCCAAAATTCAATTTTGCTTTTTTAGGTTAGGGGAAACTCTATCCTGCTACTACCCTTTAGCTTTCTAGCACCCGTTTCCATCATCTTGTTCCTCATCTCAATAACACGATCCCACGCACCCTTTCACCATGGAGCTTTATTAGCATTCTGTATTTGATTCTTGGACCAAAATCACAGCCATTATTTCAGCAACTTTGTAGCATAATTACAGCCATTATTTGATTGTATTTGATTCTTGGACCAAAATCACAGCCATTATTTCAGCAACTTTGTATCATAATTAATGACATTATTATTAGAATTTTTGTTTTTTTTAAGATATGTAAATCACAAATTGTATTTTTAGCCTTACTTTTATCCATTTACTATTTATACTCATTATTTTTTTAATTTCTGAAACTGATAAGACATTATTATTAGAATTTCAGTTAACATTGTATTTGATTCTTGGACCAAAATCACAGCCATTATTTCAGTTAACATTATTTCAGTTAACATTGTATTTTTAGCCTTACTTTTATCCATTTACTATTTATACTCATTATTTTTTTAATTTCTGAAACTGATAAGACAGTGTATATATGACATACTACATGGTACCATTATTAAGACAAAAAAACACACTACACAGCAAATGGACTATCAAAGTGAAATTATTAGTGATTCTATGATTGTTGAAGTTGAGGATCAAATACCTGACCTTGATATAACCAACCTTCTATCATCTTTAACTCTTTCTCCCGCCCGCAAACTTGATACAGTTATCGTTCAAGGGATCCCTAAAACTCACCCCGTTGTGGTAACAAATCATCTCCAATCTTTATACGTACCTAAAACATAAACAATCAAAACAACAAGACATCTTGCATTGAAATTTAATGATGTTTATATTTGATTTTGCAGGAATATGACCCTTACGAAGCTATTGAAAGCTTCAAGTTACTCAACGAACCACGCTTGTGGTACAAATGCAAAGCAGTCCGCGTAGAGTTTGTTTGGATGGACGAAAAAGAAAACAAACTCTGGCTGTTTTTACTCGATAAATTTGTAAGTTAATTTAAAAAGTATGTTTATCAAAAAATCTGCATACATGCTTATTAATTTGTTTTGTTAACCTACTACTACTTTATATTTTAGAGACAAAAAATTGCTGCTACTGTCCCCCGCCAGTTAATTCCATTTTATGTGGGACGAAACTTGGAAGGTCGTGTGTTTTCTTTGAAACATTTCCAGATAGATTATCACTCCCCATACGACTACCCAAGATTGGATAACTACAGCTTTGTTCGTAATGATTGGGCAATAATGATAAACAAAAAAAACTGAGCTTAGACAGACAACAGATGGAGAAGATGACTAGTTTGCCAACTATCCGTTGGTTGCTTCTATTAGGTACCTTGTGGAGGAAAGGACAGCTCGCCAAGTGTTGATTGGTATATCTAAAATACTTGCAGAAATTTGTTTATCAAATTTACTTTTTTTTATGTAATAAATATAAAGTTTTGTACTTCTAAAAATCCATACTTTCCTCGCAGATGTTGTTGGGAAATTGAAGGAAGTATGTTTGAAAACATACCTGCATGTAATTAATGTTGGTAGAAGAGGTCCTTGTGAAATTATTCTGCAGGATTGTATGTAAGTGTTTATATGTAGTACTTTTCAAATATAAAATAATAATAATAATAAATAAAATATGAATATACTCACCACCAACATTGAATTGAATCATAACAGGGGCCAAGTAATAAAACTGATCTTGCATCACATTCCGGGTGCTCTTCCAGCAATGATTGCAAAAGCAAGTTACGAAAATGTAAGCATATATGCGGCTCGAGTTAGACTTACTCGTACACAAACAGGTAACAACCAATTTAAAGTATGTTAATTGCTTTCAAATCCATATTTAAGTACTATAAATATCTCAAAGATTAACATACGTTAAATATCTTTCAGGTAACATACTGGAATCTACGGATGTTACAAAGATTGAGTTCAACCCGATTATGGCAGAAGCACAAGAACTAAAACGTCTGCATAATTTAAATTAAAAACTATGTTTTTAAACTTTTCTTTATTTCCTTTTGTTCTCAATGGTGAAATAATAAATTTCAATCATCTTGTATTGTCAACAGTTTGTGTGGAAATTTTGAATGAATTTAACAGATTTGAAGTATTTGGGATTTTGAATCATTTGCCCTTATGGTTATTTTTCTTTCATATAATATCTCACACGTTTTAACATGACTTTAAGTTTCTACAATTTAATCACGTATAAAATAACCTATTAACCACGTATAAAGAACAGAAATAAACCTTGGGGTGATCCAGGGCTGCCATATTGTATCCTAAAGTATTCTTGCAATCCTGAATAAAAGAGGTCTGGAAATCCTGCATACCAGATAAACCTGCAAACAGATTAAACATTACTAAAGATTATATCTATCAAATAAAAGAGTTTCCTGCTTTATTTTTGTTTGAAATGTTATGCGCTTTAAAAAGATTAATAAAACTTGTTGGTTTCATTATAAATTCCATAATTTGCGTATTTGGACTATGAAACATACCTGCGTAAGCAGCATCAGGATACCATTGTATGGCTTTTAACAGCCAAATATATCTTCCAGGTTCGAGAAGCTGCACACGCAATAAATTGTTTAGAAAAAATTTATGCACAATTATCAAGTCAAAACATGGTTGCATAAGTTAGTAACAAATAGACACAGAACACTTTCCAAGAAGTCCCCGCATGAGAGACATACTATTCTACTTAGACATCTGACCAATACACTTTTAAATTGTGTTTCAATAATTCATTAGGTAATTCATAGTAACACATAACTCAAAAGACCTGATGGTCATATAAGTAGGTCCACTGTGCGAGACCACTCAGAAAGTACATTTTAATAAGTGAAAAGCATTCAAAGATCCAACTGCCTAATCATAAATTTTCAAGAAATTTCGTTGCTTAATCTTTTTCAGATGTCTACTTTTGTTATACGATAAGAGGTAATTACATTTAGGCTTATACAGGTCAATCTATAGTGCCAAAATAGCACTTAACATACAAGCACCACACAAAAATTTATATTGCCAAAATAGCAGTCACATATACAAGCACTACACTTATAATTTTTTGTTCAAGGTTAATTGCAGAAATACAAGCATACACATCCAGTTTTTATGTGAAAAATTATCAAATCTTCAGTTTTTATGTGCTTTTAATGACAAAATAATTGGATTTTCAGTCAACATTATTTATGATTCTTGGAACAAAATCACATCCATAATTTAAGCAACCTTGTATCATAATTAATGACATTATTATTAGACTTTCTGTTTTTAAATCACAAACTGAATATTTTTACCCTTAGTTTTATCCATTTACCATTTATACTCATGATTTTTTACAAGTCTTAAAAGCAACATTTACACTCTGCACGAATCTAACCAGTACGGTACGCTCTAACCATTATGCATACCGGAAAGCGTAAAGACTACGATAACAACAATACTGCACGACGAAAGGATAACAAAGTACTTAAGAATGGTACTGGTGATGTCTCTCAAGCAGATCTAGACAAACATAAGGGTATGTTTATTATCTATAAACAATATCATAATGTTATTAATTGTTAATGCATTTTTCCTTAAATATATTCTTGTAGAGCGTGTAGAAAAGAAAAGAGAATATAATAAACAACACTATGCGCGTTAAAAGGCGAACAAACTTAAACAAATAGCTTCTGGCAAAGGCAGTAGTCAACACGCCACAGCTGCTACAAATGTAACTCCACGAGTAACATTTGTAGCGCCGTTAGGAATATTGAAAGACCGAAGAGTAAATTGTTCATCGTCACCAATGAATGACAGTGAAGTAATAGATATGACGGCAGGTGATAGTAACACACTAACCACACCAGGTGATAGTGTACTAGCAAACAAAGAAAACATACCCCCATGCCAAAATGCGCTTCTTCACAGCTTGAATTCCGGAAAACCTCTAGAGACTTCACAAAAATCATCTCGAGATATAAAAACTAAGAATAGAAATTATTATCAGCGAAGCAAGGAAAAGAATGGGGAACTGATGCGCAACTATCAAAGCGGTCAAACATCAACAAATATGACAAATGGCATTCACCTGCCCGGTCATACAAATAGAGCAGGAGCTACCCACATATCCTCGAGGTTGACATTTGAAAGCAACAAAGGTAGCCCGAAATATGGTCCTAAAAGACATAAAAGTTTTTCTGCAGTCTATGGGTAAAGATCTTGATGATTTTGATCTTCCCAAACTAAACATCGATGTCAGTTTAGAATCTGGGGTTGTTCGGGAATTACAAGAAGAGTACTCCATAGTTGTAGAAGAGGAACACTTGTTTGCTTCTGACTCTCTTAATTCTGACCAGAGATACGCGTATGATGAGATCTTGAGGCATGTGGATAACCAAATCCCGGGCGTGTTCTTTATAGATGGCCCGGGAGGAACGGGAAAAACGTTTTTATATAAAGCTTTGCTTGCAAAGGTCCGGTCTCGTGGTCTCATTGCACTCGCAACCGCTTCATCGGGTGCTGCAGCCAATAACATGGCGGGTGGTAGAACAGCTCACTCCCGATTCAAGATTCCAATTAACCTTGAAAATAACTCACTCTGTAACATTAAAAAACAAAGTGGGACTGCAAAATTGCTTAGAGCTGCCACACTAATCATATGGGACGAGGCTTCGATGGCTAAGAGGCAGGCTGTGGAGGCACTGGATCGATCAATGCAAGACATCACAGGCACGAGACTCCCTTTTGGTGGAAAAATAATGGTCTTAGGAGGTGATTTTAGACAAGTTTTGCCGGTCGTTAGACGCGGAACGCGAGCACAAATCGTAGACTCCAGCCTACGAATGTCACCGCTATGGTCAGTGATTAAAAAAATTAGGTTGACTTTGAATATGAGAGCGCGAATAGATCCATGGTTTTCTGATTTTCTTTTACGAGTCGGCAATGGAGATGAAGAAGAGTTGATCAATGCAATCTTTCCTTCTTTGCAGGTCAACGGAAATTCATCAGATTATATCATTTCTAGGGCGATATTATCAACCAAAAATGAGCATGTGGACGAGCTTAACGAAAAGTTGATCGATAGATTTTGCGGAGAAGAGAAAATCTATTACAGTTTCGATGAAGCACAAGACGACAAACACAACTTCTATCCTATGGAATTTTTAAACTCGCTTAATGTCAGTGGTTTGCCCCCTCATGTTCTCCGGCTCAAAATTGGGTGCCCAATAATACTTTTACGGAACCTCGATCCCTCAGATGGATTATGTAACGGCACAAGACTTATATGCAGAAAGTTTGAGCCAAACCTAATTGATGCGGAAATAGCTGTTGGACAGCATGCTGGTAAACGGGTATTCTTGCCAAGAATCCCTCTATCTCCATCTGAAGCCGACATGTTTCCTTTCAAGTTGAAAAGAAAACAGTTTCCGGTTCGGCTAAGCTTTGCTATGACAATCAACAAAGCTCAGGGACAGACAATTCCGAACGTTGGCGTTTATCTTCCGGAACCGGTTTTCTCACATGGCCAACTTTACATTGCCCTTTCAAGAGGAATTTCACGTCACACGACAAAAGTATTAGTAAATCCTACGAAGAAGTTTAATGTCGACGGAGTTTACACATCAAACGTGGTGTATCGAGAGGTTTTACATGATGATTAACACACGTTAACAATCATTTTATTTTGTTTAAGAGCATTTCTATAATAAATTGCGTTTCTTTTTTAATAATGATTACTATTGAAAATTCATGATTTACTCTTTTATATAATTCATGTATGCCTAATTGACTGTTACATCAAACAAATACACATATTCCTACTACTTGTGATAACCTGGTTCAAACCTTCAGCTAATCTTATAAAACATAATCATAGCAGCCACATAGGTAATTCAAAAACTGCTAAAAACAATTTGTTCATACTTCTAATTGACCAATAAGCAATCAATTATTATTATATAGATATCAACAGACATAAGCCCTACCAAATTGAAAACTTAATTAAAAACTAAAGAAAGGCCCTAACAAGTTGAAAAAGTAAATTAAACATAAAGAAACATACAAAAATAAATATGATGTTCTTACCTCATCATATAAAAAATAACACTTAAATCAAGAACTGAAAATCAGAAAGCTTGTGTGTTGACTTTGTTGTTCTTCATCTTGAATCCTCGGTGTAATTTATGGTTTGTGTAGATCAAGCCTACGATTCATATTTGCCCTATAAATCTGTGGATGAGGTTGTAATTTATGGTAAGAAGGGCATTTAGTTTTATCATAAGCCCTACAAATTCTATCAAATCTGTGGATGAGAATTTGTTATTAGAATTTGTTGTAATCTGTGGATGAGGTTGTTATTAGAATTTGTTGTAATCTGTGGATGAGGTTGTATTCGGTGTAATTTATGGTTCGTATTTTGTGTGTTGACTTTGTTGTTCTTCATCTTGAATCCTCGGTGTAATTTATGGTAAGAAGGGCATTTAGTTTTTCTTTTTTTTTCAAGATTCCATCAAATCTGTGGATGAGGTTGTGAGATACCCACAAAATACGAACTTAACTCTTGGGCTGAATATGAATTGAAAAAGTGTAAGGTTTATAATTGGGCTTTATTTATAGTTTTGACTACTACTCTATAGTGTGTATCTCTACTACTTTAAATATAAAAAAGTTAATTTGTGAATTCTATATATACATGATTGAGATTGATAATTCATATTAATAGTTGGCATTTTTTGTTTATGTACATTCCATTTTATTTTGTATTGACGTCTATCTTAAATTTATGTCTTAAAGATGCTACTTATGCTACTCTCTTTAATTTGAACCTTATGTTTATTTGAATGTGAAATAGTTTGCATTGTTATGGTTTATAGTTATTTTAATAAAATTTTGTCCTTATTTCGTAAAGTTATTGTTAGAAAAACATATAAATGAACAACATTTGCTCGCCACAACATTTAGTTACCGGGTACCCGCCGCCGCATTGCACGGGTACCCGGTTAGTTAAGTATAATATTCTTAGTTTTTTGACACCTCATTAGTATAAAAATAATTATCTTAACTATTTTTATACAACATATGTAAAATACTAAATGTTTAAAACATTTTGTATGTGTGTTAGATCAATGCAAGTTTAATTCATTTTCTTTTACTTAAATACTAATGTATTAATATGATCTTTTATCTTGTTTAGACAACTCATGTTCAAGCAAGACAAAATGATGTAATGTTTTAGAGATCATGTTACGAATTTTATGAAAGTGTTAAGTATTTTGGGGTGATATACTTTTTACACTTAAACCTTTGGAAAAATAATTGTGTAAGACAATATCTTTCGACACACATGATCAACCAAGTTAGTTTCTATTCCTAAGAAGGTTACTAAACCATTTTAAAAACTTGCAACATATGCAAGAAAAATGGTCTATGCCTATATGCAATGCAAACTAATTACTCAATATAGTGTAAGAGATTTAGCATGAGCCTTATAAACGCATAAACCGGAAAACTATAATAAACAAATAGCAACAAGGCATGAAAGACACTTATACTTATAAATAAAATTAGCTCAACTAAAGATAACAATAAGCATACAAAAATATTAACTAACAATGCTAAGACACAAAGAAAAACAAAAAGTCATTTAGCATAACACACAAAAATACTTATCGTCATTTTGTGTATTAAGTATAACAATGTACACTTAGCTTGATTTTATTTGACAATGAATTATTTTTCACCCCATTTCAAAATTTGATCAAGTTCAACAATTTGAAAATATGAATACATCAATGTGTGATGTTTTCTTTGTAATTTGATAAAAACTTTGTGCAATCGGCATGACCGGAAAGGACTCTCTGTTACGAATCAAAGACTCTCATAAATTTTACGTTACAATCATTTTCTAAAAGTATTTTTAAATGAAATTACACTCAATTAAGTTTAAAAAAATAGGTGGCACAACTCATACGGACTTACGGTTGATTTTATACGAATTTTTGAAAATTACCCAATTCTGAAAAACAGACGAAGGTACCGTTAAATTTAGCGGTACCGTCCATATTTAATGGTACCGTCCGTTATATTTAACGGTACCGTGACCTGTTATTACAGTTTTGAACAAAACCAACCACATCACTTTACGACTCGTTCTATAGACATGACCGGACACTTACAAATTCTATTCTTTTAGTGGTTTAAGAAAACCTTCAAGCTAGTATGACAAAGTATACTTAACAACAAAACTTGTAAGTATCAAGCAACTAAATACTTTCCATATTTTATCACCTTCATAGGTAATTTGATACATAGATCGTACTCAATTTTGAAAACAATTTGTTTTAAAAATTGAGCAACCTGGCTCTGGTACCAATTGTGGAAATCGTAGAGGGGGAGGGGGGTGAATACGTTTCCATTTAAAAAATTAAAAACTATTTGTATCAAACACCCGATCAAGTGTGACGTAATATGAAAAGTGTCAAGAATGATCATATAACATCTAGAGATGAATAAAGTAAACTACAACACAAGCACAATCAAACCATGACACATACATAATCAACATAACATAAGCAACTAGCCACACAAACATAAACGCAATGCAAATATAAATTTAAAGCGATAAAGAATAAAATGAAAGTAAAGAGATAAGTAAGAAGGCGCAAACCGGACACAATGATTTATAGTGGTTCGGTCACGAAGCTCCTCTTCGCCCTACTCCACTCCCCGAGTACCCAACTCGAGAGTTACTTCACTAATCAACAAGCTCCCTTCAGGCGGAGAAAACCGTACAACATCGCTTATTCTTATTTCCGACACTAAGCTAAATGTCGAGTACTAATCTTAGCTAGTACCAATCTACCACGATCCACATGATCTACTCACGATCTACCCTTGATCCACTTGATCAATACACAAGCCCACAAGCTACAAGAGATCTCCATGATCTCACCAAGATCACAATGATCTACTCCCACTTGACTCGATCTACCCGATCTACCCTTGATCTTCTTGATCAACACACAAGTCTACAAGCTACAAGAGATCTCCAAGATCTCAATAAGATCACAATGATCTACTCCCACTTGACTCGATCTACCCGATCTACCCTTGATCTACTTGATCAATCACACAAGCCCACAAGCTTCAAGAGATCTCCAAGATCTCGACAAGATCACAATGATCAATGATTTTTGATGTTAAAAGTAATCACAAGTCAAACCTTTCACGAAGAAAAGTCAACGAGCAACTAACACTCAACGCAAATCAATTATGATAAACCGGATAAGGGAATACCCGGGTCGTAGTCCCAACGAGGTGTGAAATTGAGGATACCATTTGAGGTTCGGTATTAAAATGCTTGAAATATGGATTTTCACTTTTGGTTACAAGTCTAGGAAAACAAAAATCAAATTAAGGAAAATGTGAATTAAAATCAGGAAACAAGCTTAATAATAAAAATCTTTAAAAATTAATCCTACGGACGCAAATTTAATTTTCCTAAGTCCTAAATGTAAAAACAAAATTTTGAAAAAAAAAAAGAATTATATTTTTTTGACTTTTAAATAATTAAATATGAATTAAAAACTATTTAAAAGAAAATAAATGATTAAAAATACTAATTGAAAAGAGAAAAATCTAAAAAATTTTGTGAAATAACTTGAAGGTTAGCTGAAGCTAAAAAAAATAGCCAAAAGGTCCCAGCTTATTTAAATAATCTGGGAATAAGCAATTTTGTTCAGATTAAGCAAATGGGAACAAAGGTTAAGAATTAAAGGTTGCATGATTTTAATGAAAAAATCCCAAGGGTGCAATGGCAAGTCTGAGTGTGTGTGAGCTAGAAGACTGGGGTTCGAACCCCAGTTTTGGCATTTTTTTACTTTTTATTTTATTTTTTTGTTTTTCTTTTGCAAACTTTTAAATGACTTAAAAATAAGCAAAGTTGAAAAAAAGGGGAATAATTTTTAAACACCAAAATAAGCTGGAAAAGGCTGAAAGTCCTTAACAACTTTGAAAAACAACTTGAAAAACAAAAGGGCTTAACTATTTGAATAGATAAGCTTGCATAAGCTTGAAATAAACCTAAAAGCTATAAGGAACCTAAATGTATACTAAATAAGCACTACTAAACTAGATTAAGTTAACCTAAAAAGCAGATAAGCACTTAAAGATAAAATAAGCAAAAAGAGCAAAAACTATTTAGAAAAATAGCTCAAAGGGGCAAGTTTAAGCTAGTGAACAAGCTACGCCACAACAAGCTAAGGTATGAGAACCAAAAAATATTTGCAGTCATCCCACCAAAGAACTTATAATCCAATTTTTTGAACCTATGTCCTTAAATTGAGCTTATAAAAGAGCTGATAAGCAAGCAGGATTAGGACATATAGGCTGCAGGGCAAGTCACAGACTATTGAGCACTTTTTAATCTTACTTTTAAGCTACTAAACTAGTTTAAATATGCTAAAGCTCAGTTGATCTATGAAGTTTAGCTACCAAATTAATCAGAAAACCACATTTTAATTATTTTTAGCTACATGTAAACCCTAAAATGCTTATCTAAAAACCTAATTGAGCTGCTGATGCAGCTAAAATAAAGAGTGCAGACTCAATGGGGCTACTGATATGGTTGTTTGTAGCCATGAAAAGATGCAAGAAATGGATAAAACCTATGAAGACCTAATGAAATTGAACCAAAGTCTGAGAATCAACTAAACCTATCCTAAGGACTTCTAAATCACCACAAATAAGCACCTAATAAGCTTAAGCTTATTAGCATCTTAGAATAGACACTAAGATTGTTCAAATCAACTCAAATTCAATTAAGATATCAAGCTAACTCAGAAAATTCAGCAAACAACTTAACACACTAGGTTAGTGAAGATTAAAAGATGCCAATAGGCACATGAACAATGGAGTCAATTTTTGACCCGTTTTGACCCATTAACCAAACACCCCTTAACCTGGGCTATTTTGACTATTAAGCTTAGACAGACCAATTAAAGCTAAGACCTCTCCACACAGATTATCAATAAGCTAGTGTGAACCAGAAAAAGCATTTTTAGATATGGAATAAGAACTATATAAGCTAAACTAAGATTAAGCTATTTTAGCTTTTTAAGGCTTTTTTAAGGAAAATCTAACAATAAGCTACCAATGCAATCACTCTAACCCAAAACATCATCAATAATCTCAGCTAAACATAAAAAAAGGGAAATAAGCACATTAATAAGCTGTGTAACAGTAAATTAGCTAAACGCTATTTTTTGGATTTTCTTGAATAATTAAACTAAAACTGAATTGATATTAAAACCAAAGTAAAATTACAATACTGAAATAACATAAGCTAAAAAAAATACAATACCTTAGAAATAAGCTAAATAAAACCTGACTACAACTGATACTATCCTATTCTATTTATACTAAAAGGAACTAGGGTTTTTTCTGGGTTCCTTGTGTTTCTTCTGTGAGGGGAGTCCACATTGCTTCTTTGTGCTACTTTTCCAGCCCTTGGATCATAACTTGGTCTCCACTTCTTTGAAACTGAGCCGTTGATGGATTTCTTGTCCCATGGGATTGCCAGCGTGGCAAGGAGGTGGGGGAGCATGATCATGTGGGTTTCTTGGATGGTAGTGTGAGGTGGAAAGGGATGAAAGTGATGGGGATGGTGGTTAATCAGTTTTGGCGGGATAAGGGTGTTTAGGAAGACGGTGAATAGTGGTTAATTAGGGGTTTGACCTATCTTTTGACCCCGTATTCTTAGTTAAATTGGAATTGGGCCTATTGGTGATGGGTTTGTGGGTTTAAGGTTTGATTGTTGTGGGTTAAAGATTTATTGGATCCGGATAAAGGTTTAGGATTAGTTTAAAAGGGACCATTGTTGTAACCTTTGAATAATTTAAGGGCCAATTGTATCAATAGATAAAATCCAAGGACCATGTCTGCCAATTTTGCAAAGTTAAACTAGGGACCACTTTTGCCAAGTAAAAATAATCCAAGGGTCAAAATGGGATTTTTGAGCTCTAATTAAATCCCGATGAAAAATGTCTTTCCCGGCTTCGGTTTACAGCTCTTTTCCATTCCAAGCTCGGTTTTGTCCGTATTTGCCCCGTTTTCAATCCTTTTGTACCTGAAAACACATAAAACACAATCCAAGGATATTTGTGACAATATTTGGTCCATTTGGGTGTTTTTGGTCATTTTTGTGGGGTTTTTCGGGTATAAAATGATGAGTAAAAGGCCACTCATCAATCAACCTTCACTTAACTCAATCTACCCTATCTACCCTTGATCAACTTTATCAATACACTATCTCAAAACCTTCAAGAGATATTCAATATCTCTATAAGATCACAATGATCCTCTCTCACAACCTCTCAAAAGAAAAATAAACTTGATGTATGTAACACCCCAAAAATCGGGTCCAGCGGAAGCACACATGTCACTAGGGTGCTACTCAATTGGTATCACAACACAAGTTACCAAGAACGGTTTTACCTCAACCGTTTAGAAGAAAATTCATTATCAAAAGTATTAAATTTACATTATTCAAAAATAGTGCGGAAGTAAGGCCCATAAATAAATAAAGCGGTCCCAATGTTTATCAGAGTCGTCTATGACCGTGCCCCTTGCTAAGCGCCTCCAGAAATAAGCTATCATCTAAAACCTGAAAATACAAGCTAAAAAGGGTCAGCTTACGCTGGTGAGTTCATAGGTTTTAGTTTAAAACAGTTTGGTTAAACCAAAAGGTTTTCGAGTTCAAATCATTGTTCGCAAGCAATTCAAGTTCAACGTAAGCTAACACTGCCTAAATCACGGGTTAAGAAAAAGTATAATAGTGGACCAAGATAAGGGATATGCAACCCATAATAAAATAGTTTATTGCGCTAGCTCTAAGTTAAATGCATGCTAGAAAGCACGTACAGGCATGCTAGAAAGCATGTAAGGCATGCTGGAAAGCATGTTAAATGCGTGCTAGAAAGCACGTTACGGCATGCTAGAAAGCATGTTAAATGCGTGCTAGAAAGCACGTTACGGCATGCTAGAAAGCATGTTAAATGCGTGCTAGAAAGCATGTTAAATGCGTGCTAGAAAGCACGTTACGGCATGCTAGAAAGCATGTTAAATGCGTGCTAGAAAGCACGTTACGGCATGCTAGAAAGCATGTTAAATGCGTGCTAGAAAGCACGTTACGGCATGCTAGAAAGCATGTGAAGATATAGTGGAGCTTAGGCTAACTACGCAATAGTTGCAAAAAAAAAAGTGTTGGTCCATAAAATAGTTTAAATGATTTCACTCATGAATACCAGATAAATCACGTAATGCCATCAAATAACCAGATCAAATATATCAGCCAAATAGTCAAAATAGAGCAACCAGTTCACGTATTCCAAATAAACTGTCACGAGTTTAGTTAAAAACGAGCATGTATTCTCCCCTGAAAATAGTTAGAAAACCGATAAAAGTAGGGGCCATGAACTCACCTTAGCCACAGCAATGCAAGATCACAACTGACAAAACTGGCATCGAGGAGCAAACACAACGGTCTCAAAACATACGGCACGACTGTTCCAAGATGAATAAGCATGACGGTACACGGAGGTACAAGCACGGCGGTACACAACGGTCTATGATCGGCACAACCTAATACGTATACGATCATCTCAAAACACGTCTCGAAAAATAATAAAGTCTATAAAAGACAATGTGTCGTAGTTTTCGTGAATTACTTGATTTCAAAACTTATCAAAAGTTTAGTTTCAACGTTTCATGTGGTGTGGTAAGAAGACATAAACTCGACAGACAACTCACGCCAAAGAGAGAAGACATCAAGAAACTTGGGAGTATACTGACGAGAACTCAAATCAAGGAAGACAACTCTAGAAGTTTACGACAAACAAACATCTCAAATAGAATAAATCAGTTGTACGTTTCGACATTTACCCGTTATCCCCAAATAATTTGTATAAAACATAAATGTTTTATAATAAAAACAAGTTTAAATAAAATTAGTTTTTCTCGAGTCTTCGAGACTTGGGTTAATCAAATATGAAATTTCAATATTTAACAAGTTTTATATTTCGTTATCGTTCGCGTAAATATTAGTTTTGGTTTTATTGAAGATTTTGTGTCTGGTCCGAGTTTAATATATTAAAGTCTTTTCGAGTTTAATATATTATACCGTCTCTAGTCTCAAAATGTTCAATGAATCCAATATCTAATGTTGTACGTCCGATAACGATCCATGGTTGTCCAATGTCCAAATATTCAATTACGATCCCACATGTTCGAAACGTACAAATGCATACCGAAATTGAAACAAATCCGTTACGTAAATTAGGTAATCCAAATGCACATATATTAACTTTTTACTAAAAATGATCAGCTTAACCCAGTTTAAAACACAATCCA
The DNA here is from genome assembly GCA_021014915.2 of Artemisia tridentata subsp. tridentata. Classification (NCBI taxonomy): domain Eukaryota; kingdom Viridiplantae; phylum Streptophyta; class Magnoliopsida; order Asterales; family Asteraceae; genus Artemisia; species Artemisia tridentata. Next base: position 210,049,485 of record CP139506.1, on the reverse strand, counting down.
AAACACGACGCAAATGGGCTTGCGGCCCAACAAAGGACTCAAAACCAACTTACCCGACTTGTTGAGCCCAACTCAACTCCAATCCAAAATTTATACTCTCAAAATCTGTTACTGCCTCTTTGGGGCTTTTGCGTTAACCATCACAAACCAAAAACAATTACACCGTTGTGGTGTTAGTTGAGCCAAGGGAAAACCAACCACCCTACGTGGGTGGTGGTGGAACCAAGCAACACGGCACCCAATGGGTGTTCCTTACCAACAACGCAACACAACTAAATCATAGACAAAGCTGATAAATAGGCAATTTCACGTATTAACTCAACAAAACACCAAATGAGCTAATCCAAATCGTATATGCCATAAGACAACCAAACGGAACCAACTTAGTCCAACAAGATCACAATTCAAACCTGTTCAAACCCGTGACTAAAACAAAACATAACCATACGAAATCAGTAGTTCAAACCGAATCAAACAAACAGCTCAAACGATTTCTTTCCACACGATTTATTTTCAAAACAAGTTTTAAATCCGTATTACATCCACCAGAAATTATTGACCTCGATTAATACTACTACGAAATAGATCCGAAAATGTTTTTAAAACCATTTTCTAGTGTCGTTTTATCTCAAATTAGTATCCACAAAAACAACAAAATTCGTCCCATATATCAATTAAAACCGAAAAAGAAAGTAAATAAATAAATAAATAAACACTGAGACGGGATGAGAATATGAAGAACCGGGTTGTAACCATACCAAAACGAGAGAGGGATAAGAGAAAAGAGATGAAGGCAGTGGTGGTGACAGCCATGGCGGCTGTGGAGATGGCCGTAGTGGCTGTGGGGATTTTCGGACCAAACAATACCAAAACAAAACCTTAATAACACCCTTTGGATCCCTCCTTGATCTACAACGAACGGTCGGCAAAGCTTGAGTCGCCGGAAAACTTTACCGGAAAATCTGCAGTTGCTCGAGAGATATTGAAAAGATGGGAGTGACAGAGAGGTGTTGATGGTGGTGCGTTGATTGTGGCTGATGGTGGCAGAAGTTGGCCGTGGGTGGTCGCCGGACGTTGGCCGGAACAGGAGAGGCGGCTGCCGGATTTAGGAGGAGTAAATAAACCTAGAAACTTATAATGTGATATATATATAGAGTTAGGTTTAGGTTTAATAAAACCTTAGGGACCAATGCTGTAAATAACAATAGTTTAGGGCGGCGGATGTAAAACTCCACAGGGGACATTTCTGGAATTTTTTCAATCTTTCACGAAATCAAGTCCGGGGCTCGTTTAGGCTAGTAAACGATCGATTCAAGACACGGGAATTTCACCATTGCGCTCAGAATAATTTTTCCAATAAAAAAGACTATTCATACGCCTCGTTCCTCACGAATAATAAAGTAATCAAATCAATTCGTCGGTTGTGCCAGTACGCGTTGTGTACAAATTTCACGTTTCGCGAGATAAATTTCACGTTTTCAAACCAAATAAGTTCAGAAAAGATCCGTCTATGAGAAACAGGGAAAGTCTCGTATAAAAATATATTCGGAAAATTACGGGTGGTTACAATGTATACAAGATACAACAAGTATGTAACAAGTGTTACAAGTGCTGTAAGTACAACTACAACACTTTGTATCTTTGTGATACTATGTGTTCTTCTCTTGCACTAGAAGAGGAATGAAGGTGATCTCTTGGTGGGATGAAAGGATCACTCTTAAACAAACTAAGACTCTCTAAATGATCAAAGAAAGTGATCTAAGTGAGGAAGGATTAGACCAGAGAAAACTGACTAGAAAAATCAAGTTGGAAGTGTAAAATGGTCCACTATTTATAGGCAAGGAGAAAACTAGCCGTTACAGAGAGACGACACCACTAATTGTCAGACGGCACCACTAAATTCAGTGGTACCGTCGGTACTTTAGTGGTACCGTGGACGCTCCTCCGTTTGTTTTTAGTGGGGAAGGTTTATTTGGGAATGTTTGGAGCTGTTTTGTGGGGAAAGATGGCTCTTGGGATTTTTAAACTTATTTTTCAAAATAAAACATTTCTTTTTAATTCAAAAATAATTTGTAAAATGTATTTTTGAAAAAAATATTTTGTCACATTAAAAATGTAAAGTTTAGAGAAAAATATAATCCTTTGATCATTTGTCAAGTAATAGATTTGTTTGTCCATACCTTGAGTGATTTACGTCAGGATGGAAATCTACGACTTTATTGAAGCATACTTGAGACGTCGAGAGGTGTTGATGTAAGTATGCATTGATGATTTGTGTTTACATGTAACTTGCACATTTTACGTTATGCATTACAAGTTACACGTTTGTAATTATTAAAACCGAAGAAACCATTTAGTTTAAATATCATAATATTTGCACTAACAAACCCGAACCCTCCGCATACGGAATAGCTCCATAGTATCTTTGAGAGGACGATCAGCCCATAAGTCAACCAATGCGTCGCAAAATCCAATCGATCCCAAGAGTTTATACACATAGTGCTCACATAAGAATCAAGCATGATTGGTGTACCCAATCTAGTAGCAATGACGCTCAACCCATCCTCAATAAACACCGTAACCGGAACATCATACATTGTTACCCAAACCATAACTGATTTCAACTCTTATTTTAATAAGCACTCATTAAGAGACCACTTCTTAAGAATAATTGGGGCATTATGTATCAGCCATGGTCCATCTTCCAATGCCCGATCTCGACTTGCTACCGAAGTGAAAAAAAGAAGAAGCCTTCCGAATTTACCATTGCTTTGACTATACCAAACTTCTTGCATACCTTTATCATATAATGTTCAACAACATGAAATGCAATTCTTTTGCCAAGAAAATAACCATATAACGAGTTTTCATACTTAGCATTGGCCACCAAAACCAAAGATAAAGGAAAAGAACTTCAACACTATCACCAATTTTACTACCCATGTCTAAAGTACGAAAGTTTGCCACACTTCAACTAAATGGTTCTCAGTAATTTTTCACAACCAACACAAATGATGCCACCAACGCAACCACCACACAAACTTTACACGAATCACCACCACACTCACCATCACAAGCTTCACATGTTGAGTCATCTCCTGTCGGAAAAGGAAAAGGATAAGGGAAAGGAAAATCAAAAAAGCCGAGACCAAAGAAAACCGGCGTCATACATACCCCTTGGATACAAGCAGTAGAAAAACTTTTGGCCAAAAATTACGTAGAAATATCCGAGGACGAAAGACTTGGCGTGGACCAAAATTCAAAAACGTTTTGGCAAAAATTCATAGTGAATTCCACCACCATGCGTCTTTTGAAACATACCAAGGATATGGTCACGGGAAAGTGGACAACGTTGACACATGAGTGCAACAAGTTCGCAAGGATTGTTAACCTGTCTTAGTGGAGAACATGATTAGACGTGGCTAAATCGATGTTATACAAACTTCAAAGAAACTTGGAGGTTTGCGTTTGTCCACTATGAAGCACGGAGTGTCTTGAAAGATCACCACAAATGGTGTGGTGCCAAATCCGTTTTTCACGGAAGAAGCGTTCGTATGATTGATAACGTTGAGGAACCGGACAATCTATTTCGAGATGATGCAATACCATGTCATCCTGACAAGCTAAGGCCTTCTAAGAGTAAAAAATTGGACACTACAAAATCCGCTGGATCTTCGTCAAGTAGAGAATCTTTCAAGGAAATGGTCCAAGAAGAGTTGCGATAAGAACGTGTTAAAAATGATGATTACATCGCGACTCAAAAGAAATTCGAGGAATTGAAGTTTCCTAATTTTCTCACTGGTTACATGAATACAAAAGATGCAAATAATATCGAAAAACCAAAGATGAGATCTGAGCAAAATATATTTAGTTTTTAGTATTTGCCATGTTGTAGTTTTTAACATTTGTTGTATTGTATCGTGTTGTAATATTTGTAGTATCGTTTTTATATATTTTTCGTATTCGTATTGTATTTGAATTTTAGCTTAAAATATTTGTGTATAAAAAAAAATGAAAAAAAAGAAAAAAAAAATACTAGGATCCACATGCAACAATAACACTGTGTTCTCGAGTTATATCTTTGAAAGAAGATAAAAGAAGTAGGAAGAAATTATAATAAATTCATGTTTCTTAGTTTTTTCAAGAGAATGGAGAAAAGAGATGTAGAGGAAATTTGGTTCACTTTCTCTCCAAAACCTTCTTCCCCAAAATAGGATGATTTGAAGAGAGAGTAAATAAGGAAACTTATAATTAGTAATGACTTAAATGCCTAAAGTATAATATAACTTTTTATACAACAACGGTTATACTTGTAAAATCATTAGTTTTTCTATCTTTTCTCTTTAACTTGGGAGCTAACTCGGGAACACGAAATAAAAAGTTAAATTTCATTACTCTCTGCGTTTTTTTTCTACCCATTTTTGTCACTTTTTTTTTTGTTTTTGTTTTTTTTTTGTTTTTTTTCAAAACTCAGGAACAGAGTGTAATAGCTATTGAGTGTCATTGCTAGGGAGGTATTTTAGTTTGGGAGAAGATAGAGGATAACAAGAACGTTCACATTATCGGTTTTTTGTATTAAGATTTAAATAAATGCATGTTTAAAGATTTTGGTTGGAATTATAGCTATGCACATAAGATATATAACGAGATAGACGAATAACAGACTAAGTTGGTCGGACTCAACCATCCCCTGCTTCTAAATTAAATATTTGTCTGGCGAACTAATTAAGTTCATCATTCTGTTTTTTCTAGAAAAATAACAAACTAAGTTGTTTGTGGTGAGGATATAAAAATACAAACTAAGTTCGAAATTTTCATGTCAAACATCACGTACAAAATTTATACTAAGTTGTTTTTCAAAAAGGTTTTTTCTACGTTTTAAATAATTTTATATCTATATAAAATAATGTAACAAATTTAGAAAACTATTAATATTAACTAACATGTAAATATGGTAATTCCGGCTTGTTGAAAAATCCCCTTTAAATATAGCGCATGGGAGTGTGATAATACAACCTTTTCGTTTAAGGTAAGATATGTTATTAGCAATGATCACCACTTAATCACACAAACTATATTACAAATCGAATGGTACTCAACACAAGAACAAGATGAGAAGAGTGTGGATCATATACATTAACTTGATATTTATTAGCTTCAAGAAAAAGGAAACAAACAACAAACATTAAGCTCACACACTCCCACCTTTGCTATCTTCTTATGGCTGTGTTTCAGTCACACACACTTACACACAGTTAACACCCACCATCCAAATGAGGATAAGGTGGGTTTATATTTATTTGAGTTGGATGAGCTTGGACTTGGGTGGGCTTATACATGGATCAACATTTTACTAACAACCTTAAGTCCAAGCCCATTAAATAAACTAACTTATTCAACGACACATTTAAAACAAAAATAATAATGACGATGACCATCACTTTTTATAAATCCTAACAATCTCCCCCTAAGGGATGGTCATTCAAATGATGCTCGGAGTGAGTTGGTCTTTCGTCTTCATTGTCTTGTGCCTTTGTGTGTCGTTGCATAGTAGTCTTTGTTCTTGTTCCTTCATGCTATGTGATCTTCAAATAATCGTCTTTTGGTCGTTCTTGCCTTGATCTACTTCTTCTGTCCAGACGCGTCGTCGTTGTAGATGATGATGATGATAACTGGACTTTCGTCGATACCTGCATACGACAGTTAACAATAAATCGTCCAGCGCTTATAGGTTCAGATTTCGAGATCGTTATCAGCATAGTGTGAGAACTTTCTCTAATCTTTGCCAAGGCCATTGAGAGCCTCTGAAGTATACCGAAGTATCACTTAAAGACTGTAGACCGTTTGAAGCATGTAACCATCATGACATAAGGCAAGATCTGAAGATCTCATTAAGACTCATACAACTTGTATCCTTTTTGGTGAACACAAGTGTATTGCATAGGAAGTGTTCCTAAGAGATCTTTGATGAATCTCATGTCTCTAGACTCGATAATGTGCGTTTTGATTTTAGTCTTCGGAGGCATGGAGCAGAGTGCCACCTTTTTAATATCAACACATCTCGGAGTGAGAGGTCGATAGATTATGCAGTGTTCTCCGTGAGAAATGAAACAAATATCTTTTAAGAGATATCTGAGTGGCAAGGAGGGGTTTGTGCAACGCGTCACTGGGTCCATGACGTCTTTTCTTCAATATCAGTATCACCTTAGTGAGTACCGATAGCAGATGTATTGACCCGGTTTCTGCCCTAAGTTTTCATGGAGGGCTATTTCTTTTCACCCTTTCATTAAACTTTTCTTTTTAATTCTTCAACCCCTTCTTTCTCCTTTCTCATTTACTCCTTTTTCCAATCTTACCTAAGGACTTCTAATTCTAATCTATTGGAATTGTCCTTGGGTAGATCCCTCCGGCTCTGGCGGATCATTGGACATATCCTAACCATAATCACCTTATTACTCCATGATTATCCTAGATTATTGATCACATGCCATAAAACCTTGTGAAAATTTCTCAACGTGTTTATGAGAAAACACATTTTGTTAACACATTGAGAGTTTTGCATTTTTGAAACACTCCCCCTTCACATGTGCTCAAATATTTTTGAAATAAATTGCACATGTTGGGTAGAGTTCGCACATTTTTAAATGATCGATTTTCAATGAACATGACCTTCGCGAGACACGCTTACATCACTAGTTGGACTAGCTTGAAATTATTACCCGTCCCGGTCATATTCAAAGATCATCTCTCGAATTGGTACATTCTACTCAGACAAGTCCTTTGCGAGATACGCTTACATCACTGGTAAACCAGCTTGAAATTATTACCCGTCCCGGACAAGTCTTTTCGATAACGGACATTTAGATTCGTCAATTCGAGGGTTGTTCTGAGTCTTTTTGAAGAGCTCGTTTGAGATTCAAACCACAAAAACTTTTTGATCACATTTTAATCACGTTCTCTCCCCTTAATACCAAATTGCCACTTAATCTCCCCCTCAAAAATAGCATGAAGTGATATTTTTGGAAACAGTTGATTAAAATGAAACGTTTTGGAGAGACGGACTGATTTTAGCATGAAATCGGAACATTTTCTATTTGAACTCCCCCTTAAACAGAGCATATACTTAAACGGTTGAGTTTAAAAGTATTTAAGGGTCTTAGAGGGAGTTATTGTGAGCACAGAATTTATAGAAAGACTTTGAAAAATCTTTTTGAAACAATTTTGATTAAGTGCTCACGTTTTTTTGCTTTTTGCCATTAACATTGCGAGTCCTGATCGGAAATAATCAGAAGTCTTCAACGTAGCATTTGTTTGAAATCTTTTTGAGTTGGCATACCCGTGCTACAATAAAAGATTTCACGTTTAAGAACGGGTTTCGTACTGAAATATACGAAAGCCTTTATGAAGAAATTTTGAGAAACGACATGTTTTGGAAAATTTTTAAATGAACTCCCGCTCAAGCATCTGTACATGCCCGTATCATTGTTGAATGACATTTCTAGATACGTACAGAATATTGATTACACGAGAGACATGTCGTGAGAAGAATATTTTTGGATTTTTGATTTTATATTGTTTTTGTCTTTTTGAAATTTTCTATTTATATATATATATATATATATTTGAAAAATATTTACATGCGAAGCTTCATGAGATAATTCACAAAGATTCGAGAAGACTTTCTAACTCTTCGGGAGTTAGGCTTCGCATTCCAATTCGACGAACTAAGTTTTCAAACCGCTCTTTTGGGAGGGCTTTAGTAAATAGATCGGCGAGTTGATATTCAGTCTTCACGAAGAATAATTCAACAGTACCCTCTTCAACGTGCTCTTTTATGAAGTGATAGCGGACTCTAATATGCTTGGTCTTGGAGTGTTGCACCAGATTGCACGAGATGGCTATGGCACTTTTCGAGTCACAATACAAAGGTATGCGGTCGAAAGAGAAACCATAATCTGTGAGTTGTGTCCTCATCCATAGAACTTGGGCACAACACGCAGATAGAGACACATACTCGGCTTCTGCGGTTGACAGTGCAGTACAATCTTGTTTCCTTGATGACCAGCCTACTAGCTTTTCTCCCAAAAATTGTGCTCCGCCTGATGTACTCTTTGCTGTAACTTGGCAACCGACATGGTCTGCATCTGAAAATGTGATTAGTGTAAACTCCGAATCCTTCGGATACCAAAGTCCCATGTTAATGGTTCTTCGTAGGTATCGAAAGATCCGTTTAACCTCTTGGAGGTGAAGTTCGGTAGGCCTTGCCTGAAACCGTGCAAGTAAGCTGATTTGTCATTTTTGAGTATATTTTTCCAAAGGAAAACTCAACGTATGCGTTTTCCCCGGGTCGTGTCCCAACGAAGGTCGAATTCGAGTTTTTGTTTCGGAGTCGAATATGTGTTGTGAATGTGAGTGAAAAAGAGTGATTGATTGGTGATTTTATACTATGAATAATAAAATATTAAATGAAAACAAATAATTAGACTAAAGAAACAATTAAGCTAAGCATGTAATATTACAAACTTAAAATTGAATTTAAAAACGAACTCGACGAAATTTAAAAACGTAAATAAAAAGTGATTTTCTAAAATTTAAAACCTAAAAATATAAAAATAATTTTCCTATATTAAAACTGATAAAAGAAAATTTTTGGAAAAAGAAAAATATTTTTTTGACTTTTTAATAATTTTTTATGAATTAAAAACTAATTTAAACTATTTAAATGATTTAAAAATATTAAAACAACTTGGAAAATTCTGAAAATTTCTGAGTAAATTTAAAATCAAAGAAGTAATCTAGGAAAAATAAAACCAGAACCAGAATAAGCTAAAATAAGCAAAACAGCCCAATAAATAATTGTGAAATAAGCACAAAATAAGCAATAGCTATCCAAAAATCACAAGAAGCTCAGGAAAGGTAGATTGAACTATTATAAGCTTAATTCAACTGAAAAACATCAAATAAACTAAAGAAATAAGCACTTGAAGCTTCTGCACAGTAGCAACTCAAATGTAGTAGCAGTGACCAAACAAGCTATTTTGCAGCTTAATTATAAGCTAACTAGGGCTTAATTGGAGAATCCAGAAGAACAGGCTCAAAGCTGATGTGAAAATCTATGTTCAGGACAAAATTGCCTAAAATTAATCCACAATTGCTCAACTAATTTGACCCAAGATCATATGCACTTAAAAACTCTAAGCTGTTGCAGCAGGTATGAAGTGAGAGTGCAGATTTGCAGACACCAAATAAGCTCTCCAACAAGCTAATTTCTGTGATACCAGATAATGAGCTTAATGCTTGTTATAAGAACTAACTATAAACAACAAATGAGATCCTCTGCTTAATTCATTAGCCCACAATTTAAGCTAGAACAGCAGTCACTAACCTGGGTCTGCACTAAAGGCTCTGTGACAACAGACCAGGGAATTTGGCGCAAATTAGTGCAAATTTGACTAACTCTAAACCAGCTATGAGATACTAAATTTCACACCTAAAAGCAACTTAAAACTATCAGGATGGGGATCCCAATAAGCTCAGCTTATGGTGAGCTTGTTGAGGCAGTTTCACCTCCAATATTCCACCTATGAGCTAATAACCTTAGAATAAGCTAAAAACCTTTAACACCCTACTGAAACAAGCTAATTCCACCTTATTTAAGTTGATTCAAACATTAGAAACATGCAATGGAACAGTATCAAACTACAACAACCTCAACAGTGGCTAATCCAAACACACCCTTAAAAACTGCTATAGCTACTTTTATACTAGGAACTGAAACAAAAAGCTATGAAACTGAAATTCTACTGCATAACTAACTTAATCAATCACAAATAAGCAAATTCTAATTCTAAATTAGCACTATAAAGCAGTTTACTCTAATAAGCTATGAATGAGACCAATATTGAACTTACACGTGAATTCTAAGGCAGACATAGATCTGAACCAACAATGACCACCCAGGCTTATGCAATAAGCCAAATAATACCCAATAAGCTCTTCCTGAATCAGCTTATCCTTCAAACTGCTTATGTTGACCAAGAGTTGACTTCTGTTGACTTTTTGAGATAACACCAGATTTGAACAAACCAAAAGCTTACAATGAGCTATAGAGCGTATATAAGCTTATGCAAATGATAAAACAGCTTATTGAAGCTTGGGTTTAGAATTATTTTTGGATTTTTTGAATCATTTTCAATATTTTTGGACTTTTGAAATATGTTGAACAATAATGAACAAAGTAAATTTATGATAAACTAAACAGATTTCTAATAAGCTAATGAAACAGTTAAGAAACTAACATAAACAACTCAAAAGATAATTCAAATGATTAAACAAATGACCAAGCAAAATTTCATTAATAAAATCTTCAAAGTTACAATAGAAATTTAAAAACTAATAAACATAAACTAAATTTTGACAGAGTAACACTAATTAAAAACTACATATCACAACTGAAAATCTACCCTCTATTTATAGACTCGAAGAGAAGCTTCTGGGTTGTCCACGTTGGCAATCCATGTGCATTTGTGCTTCTTTGATGAAAATATCAGCCATAGATCATCTCTTGATCATCAATCGCGCGTCCTCAGCCCTTGGATCAATACTGCCACGCACCACCAACCAATCACAAGGCCTCAAATTGCCACGCTGTCATTCCTTCTTGTCAGTGATGTGTCAGAAAGTACAATTATACCCTTAATTGTGGTAAATTTACGGGGTAAGTTTTTAGGGTTCATGTGCTACAGTGTTATTTATCTGGGTAAATTAGATTTGGGGGGCGGGTGTTTATTCTTTGACTGGCAATTAATAACTTTGACTTCCGGGTTGGGTTTTTGGTTTGACCCGGGTTTTGGTTAAATAATGGATCGCGGGTTGGGATAGTAGAATGATGGGCTTGGTTTGTTTATTTGGGCTTGGGGTTAAGGATTTGGACTTTATGCAATCTTAAATCCGGATAAGGTGAATGGTTACAGGATTTTTGGTTTTAAAAACATAGGGACCAATTGTGTATTTTTCTGAAATCAAGGGACCATTTCTGCCAATCTTTTGAAATGAATCCAAGGACCATTCATGCCATTTGATGAAACTTCATGGGTTGACTATGACTTTGTGCTTCCCGGCTTCGGCTATAAATATCCAAATCTCGTGCTCGTTTTCCCGGTTTTTGCTTGTTTTTGTCCCTTTTTCTCAATATCCGTCCCTGCACAATCATAAACACAAAAACACAATATCTTTTGGCTATATGGTCAGTTTTTGGTCTATTTGGTCTGATTTTGGTCAAGAAAAGGTATGTGTTTAAGCACCTACCAAAATTCCCCCAGACTAAGCTATTGCAATGTCCTCATGCAATGTTATAAAAACACGTTTTTGAAACCAAAAGTTTCTAATCTCTTTTTACTAACTTTGAGAAGTAGCAAAATGTTCAAAAGAGATTAAGAAATCTTAAGTTCTAAAAACTCCTCGATTTTTTATTCAATTTTTTGTAATTTTCTTATTATTCAAGTGACGGCTTTTGTTGACAATCATTATCTCACGATAACTTTTAGGGTCTTTGAGTAGGAAACACGACTCATGAAGAAGTGACCATACAGATAAAATTCGTCATTCCTGATTTTTCACGAGCCCCCAAACTAAGCTTAAAAACGAAATCATTGTTATTTACAAGTTAGATTGCCAACACTACCCAGAAAGCTAATTGTGGACTCTTTGTTCCCAAATTCCTATTTTCCTCTATTTATTTTATTTTTGGCGAGAAATTAATTTCTCAAATTCTCATTTCGATAATTTTTAGTCCGATAAAGATACCTAGTTTAGACGCTACGTAGTTTCCAAATCTTCCCTCGAAAACCGTTGCATACAAAAATGAGGTCCACATCAAGGTCTCTGATTTAACACGATTTTGAGGATATCCCTTTTATATACGACCGAAACAACTCATCTACGAGTCCAGAGACAGAAGCTTTTATTAGGATACCCCCGGAGTCGAAATTTGGCATTTTTAACATTATTAAGCACATTAACGTATTTAATCCTTAGCCCTTTATAACAATCACAACATCGGTTGCGAGCCGGCAAGATGTGATAGTCTATTATGACCTTGGAATTTTTCCTCTGCCTTTATTAGAAGTCTACAACATCGGCTGCGAACCGGCAAGATGTAGAAAACTTTTTATGGCTTTGGATTATTATTATACATTATCATATTCATTAATTATTTGTGTTGCCAAACCCCAAGTCCTACGGCTTTTATAAAAATCCCAACATCGGTTGTGAGCCGGCAAGATGGAATAGTCTATTACACCATAACACTGATAGTACCTTGATGTGTACCCAACTTTCATAAGCAAGAATTCTCTAAGGAAGAAATAAAAACTAATTATCGCCAAAACCAAAATAGCTTTAATTATTCCTAGATTTCTATTTTTGGGTGAGACAAGCTTATGGGAACAAAAAGCCACAAATAACTTCGATGAGCTCTAAAGAGATCCAACTACTCCACGTTTAGCAATCTAACTTATAAACAACTCTATCATTTCTCGTTCATCGCAAATTTAAAATCTTAAATAATAAGATCCGCGAATGCTTAGCCAATAATCAAGCCATGCATATATAAAGTCAAATACGGGAACTTGCAAACTCTTAAAAAGAATTCGCGTTTTATAGCTCCTTGTGTAAAAGACTAGCACGGGCTTATAGATCATAAATGGTTTAAGGAGACAAGCTAGGACTCAACACGCCCGGTCAAGTCAGAATTTTATTCCTACTCTCACCAGCGGAAAGTCAACAAAAATGTCAAAACTTATTATATTTTTGCACAAAATTTTTAAAATTTTCTCATTTTTTGAATTTTTTCAATTTTGGAGGAAAAACGGGGTTGCATGAGTAAACGGCAAAAAATGCAAGGCATAAATCAAATCGAAAGATCACCCCCCCCAAAACTAAAACGAGACATTGTCCTCAATGTCTTAAAGGTAAGGGTTCTCCTACATAAATCTAAGGCCGTTTATTAATTATGCCAAAAGATAGATGTAAAACGATAAGATTTTAGGATATTGATAAGCAGCGAATGATGAAACTCGAGTAGCGTGAAGGAAACTACGAGCACGAGAGTCTTCAATCATCGGGCAAATCCTGGACACATCACAGAAAACACGAAACACAAGATATGGAAGAGGAGACCTCTTCATGTTTTATTAGAAATAAGATAAGAGGATAGATAGATAAGCATGGGGTGCCTCCCACGAAGCGCTTGTTTTTGGTAACCGAGTCACATGAGCTTGACTCGACCCCGAATTTAATTGTCCTTGGGGGAGCATGTGGAAAAAGAAATCTCCATCGGACTTTCGTTCAAGATGTTTGGATAAACACTGAAGCATACGAAAGTTCCACTCCGATGAGATACCCACGGTATTTTTAGAAAGAAAAACCAGAAATGGTAATACCGGGGTCAAAGATAGTATCCTCACTCCCGAAGGAGTGAAGGATGGGAGAAGGCATAGCATATGTGATGAAGAGCATAAAGATTTTGATAATGATCATGAAAATCTCTTCATCATCAGCAGAAATTTTGTCAAAAATCTCGGGCGGGAGGGTCGGGATGAAATCTTCATGAGAAGGTACACCTCCCCCCAGACTAGTATCTTCCTCCAGATCAAAATAGAATTTATCATATTCTGGAGGAGATATCAAAAGAGAAAGTTCATCGGAGAACTTGTCGAGATAAAGATCATTCATATCAAAATGAAATGATTCATATTCGGGAGGAGAGATATGAGCATGAGAAGTGGTACTGCCACTACTCGTCTCCTCCGAATGATCAATATCAAAGAAGAAGGTTTCAAAAGATGGGATAGAAAGATTGAGATCAGAAGTGGGATTGCCACTAGCCGTGTCAAACGTAAAACTCTCATAATCGGGACAAGCATCCTCGAGCTCGAGCTCCAAAGGATCTGACGGCTTCATTTCAAGATTAACTTCTTTATAAACTTCCTTCGGGGGAAGGGAAAGGAACAGTTCATCAATTATTTTTAATGAATCATCTTCCCCCGGATCACTGTCAGTCTCAACAATTTCTGGAGAAATTGGAGTTTTATCGAAGAACACCTCGACCTCTTCCCTAGAGATAACATTTTCTTCAATCGTAGGAGAAGGATGGGAAGAGACGGAATCAAGAATCTCGATGTGATAAACTTGTTCTGGAGGTGGGACAAGTGGTGTGCTCTTAGAGCTAGCAATATCCACCACTTCCGTTGTAGTCTCCGATTCATCTTCATCATCGTTGTCAAGAACACTCTTAGTATTTATAGCACAACACTCAAACCATTTGTTCGATCCAGGAGTAATTTTCATGGCCTTGAGCTCAGCACGTTTTTCTGACATACTCTTGACCGTGAATCTTGAAAGGTTTGGATCAATTTTTTAGGACCAATTACGGGATCGGAATTTTGATCAACCGTAGCGACATTGCATTTGTCGGTTTGAGGTTTCGAGTTCGGATTAATGTTGAACGTAACTTTTTCCTTATCGACCCGCAAAGTAATTTCTTCACCATAGACATCGATCAAAGCCTGCCCGGTCCTCAAGAATGATCTTCCGAGAATAAGAGGAACCCGGGGGTCGGCGTCAAAATCAACTACTACAAAATCTGCTGGAAAATGGAATTTCCCGACCTTGACAAAGACATCCTCGGCTACACCCTTAGGAAGGGTTATGGACCGATCCGCAAGCTCGAGGGTCATGCAAGTGGGGGTGAGATCGGGCAAAGAAAGTTTCTTCCAGATGGATAACGACATTAGGTTGATGCTTGCACCAAGATCGGCCAAGGCGTGACATTCAACCATTCCCGGAAATTCACATGGGATGAGAAATTTTCCGGGATCTCCAAGCTTTTCCGGAAGCTTTTTGAGAATTGCCGCTGAGCAGTTTTCGTTCACTGGAGTTTTTGCTAGTTCCGATAATTTTTCCTTATTGCTCAACACACTTTTGAGGGTAGAAATGAATTTAGGCATCAAAAGCAAAGCATCCGCGAAGCTTATGTCGAAATGTAACTCTTGAAAAATTTGGAAAAATTTCTCCATTTGAGTTGAAGCTTTCTCACGGAGCTTTTGATCACTTAATCTCGAAGGATACGGAAGGTTTTCTTTGACGGGAATTTCTTTTGGTTCAACATTCTTCGGTTCAGATGGATGGATGACCGGAGGTTGGACGTCTTTGGTTCCTCCGTTGTTAGTAGGAGGTTTCGTGTCCTTGGTCACCTCGGTCTCACGGTTGACAACCTTGGGAGGTAGAGAAGAAGAGGTAGCCGGAGCCGTGGGTCCATCATATGAAACACCACTCCTTGTAGTGATAGCCTTAGCATCGCCCCTCGGGTTGGCGATCGTGTTGCTTGGAAGAGAAGTAGTACCCGAGCCCGAGGGTCGATCATTTAAAGATTTTTTCATCTCAGTCATTTCCTTAATCAAAAACCTAGTTGTTTCTTCTTGGTTTTTGTTAAATTTTTGTTGTTGTTGACTTTGAAGGAGTAGCTGTTTCAATATCTCATCCGAGGGCGATTGGTTTTGCAAAAATCCTTGATTTTGATTATTGTTAAGATTTGCCCCTCGGTTGTTTTGATTAAAACCCTGGTTGTTGTTTTGAAAATTTCCCTGATTAAAATTTCCTGGGTTTTGATTTTGAAAATTTCCTTGATTTTGAAAATTTTGCCCTTGATTTTGATTTTTGTTATTTTGAACATTGCGGTTTTGCACTTGCTGATTTTGATTTGGTGGGAAACCGGGTGGTCCGAGAAAATTGTTAGAACGGTAGCTGAGAAGATTACGGTCTCCTTGCGGTTGGTAACCGTTACCACCCGTGTTGTAGGTTCCCGTAGCAGCATAAACATTCTCTTGAGTGTAGCCACCGGAGGCTGGGCACTCGAAATATTGGTGAGGACCACCACATGTCTCACAACTATGATTAACAACATTTACTTGATTGTTGTTGTTTTGATTCATAGTCTGATGCATTCTCAAGATAACCGTTGACATATCATTCATTTGTTTAGAAAGAGCGGCTATCTCGGAGGTAGAAGAATCAGTGCTAGATCTTGTTGACTCATTCCTCTCGGCAGAGGAATCCCAAAAATTATGGTGGGCGGTCATGTTTTCAATAAGATCATAGCACTCTTCGGGTCGACGTTTCATAAACGTACCACCGGCAGCAGCATTTATCGTATCACGGTGTCGTAATGTCAAACCATTATAGAAGGTATCTATAATAGTGACCAATAACATATTGTGGTTCGGACACCGATCAATCGATAACTTGTAGCGTTCCCATGCCTCAAATAATGATTCATCGGGAAGGTGACGGAAATTGCTAATCTCATTCCTTAATTTCGTCACCATCGACGGTGGGAAATATTTCGCCAAGAACTTCGTAACCATTTCATCGAAACTACGAATGGAGTTCTTGGGAAGACGATCAAACCAAGCGGTGGCATGATGCGTCAAGCAATAAGGAAAGAGATATAGACGGAGGGCGTCATCGGAGACCCCATTTTGTTTCATACTTTGGGTGACGGTTATGAATTTGTCAAGATGCTTATTCGCATCATCACCCGGCAAGCCATGAAATTGGCACGAATTTTGGACGTGTTGAATCATATGGTGCTTGAGTCCAAAATCGGCGGCTTGAATATTGACGGGGGCAATCGGGCCACCACGTCCGTGCATTGTGGGTTGGCACAGCTCCTCCATCGTTTGGAGATCGGGAGCTGGCATGTGATTTTCACCACCCATCGGCGGGTGTTGATTGTTTGGGTCGTTGTCCATTTCCTCAACGGTTGAGAAATGAACACGGTTGTTATGACGAATAATCCTCTCGGGATTTGAGAGTGGTGAAAGAAGAGGTTGAGAAGAAGAAGAACGGGTGTGCATACACAAAAAACAAACACAAAATCAAAAAGAAAAACCAAATTTGAAAATAAAATATTTTTGGATTTTTATGTTTAATGAAAAATTAGAATTATTATCTTTTTGGTGATCGTTGATCAACCGTACTCGTTTCTTCCAAAACTACGCGCAGCGTGGCGGAGAAGCAAAGGTCCACTCGAAAGTTATTAAAAACCCGCCTCTTTCGGTCTGCAATTTAATGTCAAAACCATCCTTAAACCCCGTGTATAGGTTGTAGTAAAAGAAATAATCCAAGAAACGTTTAACTTCACAATCTCTTTTGTTGTTTATTCGGAATGGTTTACAACGCCCTCTCGAGAGCGAGGATTTATTATTAATGGTGAAAACACTTTAGGAAAAGTGTTTTTTTTTTTTTTTTTTTTTTTTTTAATTATTTTCTTTTTGTATTTTTATCTTTTTATAAAAACGAGAAACTTCCGAGGAAGGGTCTTCAAAACACGATTCTACGTCGAAACTCCAACTCTTCTCAAGCCTTCCCCGGCAGCGGCGCCATTTTTTTTTGATTTTGTCGTTTTTGAGTATATTTTTCCAAAGGAAAACTCAACGTATGCGTTTTCCCCGGGTCGTGTCCCAACGAAGGTCGAATTCGAGTTTTTGTTTCGGAGTCGAATATGTGTTGTGAATGTGAGTGAAAAAGAGTGATTGATTGGTGATTTTATACTACGAATAATAAAATATTAAATGAAAACAACTAATTAGACTAAAGAAACAATTAAGCTAAGCATGTAATATTACAAACTTAAAATTGAATTTAAAAACGAACTCGACGAAATTTAAAAACGTAAATAAAAAGTGATTTTCTAAAATTTAAAACCTAAAAATATAAAAATAATTTTCCTATATTAAAACTGATAAAAGAAAATTTTTGGAAAAAGAAAAATATTTTTTTGACTTTTTAATAATTTTTTATGAATTAAAAACTAATTTAAACTATTTAAATGATTTAAAAATATTAAAACAACTTGGAAAATTCTGAAAATTTCTGAGTAAATTTAAAATCAAAGAAGTAATCTAGGAAAAATAAAACCAGAACCAGAATAAGCTAAAATAAGCAAAACAGCCCAATAAGCAATTGTGAAATAAGCACAAAATAAGCAATAGCTATCCAAAAATCACAAGAAGCTCAGGAAAGGTAGATTGAACTATTATAAGCTTAATTCAACTGAAAAACATCAAATAAACTAAAGAAATAAGCACTTGAAGCTTCTGCACAGTAGTAACTCGAATGTAGTAGCAGTGACCAAACAAGCTATTTTGCAGCTTAATTATAAGCTAACCAGGGCTTAATTGGAGAATCCAGAAGAACAGGCTCAAAGCTGATGTGAAAATCTATGTTCAGGACAAAATTGCCTAAAATTAATCCACAATTTCTCAACTAATTTGACCCAAGATCATATGCACTTAAAAACTCTAAGCTGTTGCAGCAGGTATGCAGTGAGAGTGCAGATTTGCAGACACCAAATAAGCTCTCCAACAAGCTAATTTCTGTGATACCAGATAATGAGCTTAATGCTTGTTATAAGAACTAACTATAAACCACAAATGAGATCCTCTGCTTAATTCATTAGGCCACAATTTAAGCTAGAACAGCAGTCACTAACCTGGGTCTGCACTAAAGGCTCTGTGACAGTAGACCAGGGAATTTGGCGCAAATTAGTGCAAATTTAACTAACTCTAAACCAGCTATGAGATACTAAATTTCACACCTAAAAGCAACTTAAAACTATCAGGATGGGGATCCCAATAAGCTCAGCTTATGGTGAGCTTGTTGAGGCAGTTTCACCTCCAATATTCCACCTATGAGCTAATAACCTTAGAATAAGCTAAAAACCTTTAACACCCTACTGAAACAAGCTAATTCCACCTTATTTAAGTTGATTCAAACATTAGAAACATGCAATGGAACAGTATCAAACTACAACAACCTCAACAGTGGCTAATCCAAACACACCCTTAAAAACTGCTATAGCTACTTTTATACTAGGAACTGAAACAAAAAGCTATGAAACTGAAATTCTACTACATAACTAACTTAATCAATCACAAATAAGCAAATTCTAATTCTAAATTAGCACTATAAAGCAATTTACTCTAATAAGCTATGAATGAGACCAATATTGAACTTACAAGTGAATTCTAAGGTAGACACAGATCTGAACCAACAATGACCACCCAGGCTTATGCAATAAGCCAAATAATACCCAATAAGCTCTTCCTGAATCAGCTTATCCTTCAAACTGCTTATGTTGACCAAGAGTTGACTTTTGTTGACTTTTTATGACTTTTTTAGGTAACACCAGATTTGAACAAACCAAAAGCTTACAATGAGCTATAGAGCTTATATAAGCTTATGCAAATGATAAAACAGCTTATTGAAGCTGGGGTTTAGAATTATTTTTGGATTTTTTTGAATTATTTTCAATATTTTTGGACTTTTGAAATATGTTGAACAATAATGAACAAAGTAAATTTATGATAAACTAAACAGATTTCTAATAAGCTAATGAAACAGTTAAGAAACTAACATAAACAACTCAAAAAGATAATTCAAATAATTAAACCAATGACCAAACAAAATCTCATTAATAAAATCTTCAAAGTTACAATAGAAATTTAAAAACTAATAAACATAAACTAAATTTTGACAGAGTAACACTAATTAAAAACTACATATCGCAACTGAAAATCTACCCTCTATTTATAGACTCGAAGAGAAGCTTCTGGGTTGTCCACGTTGGCAATCCATGTGCATTTGTGCTTCTTTGATGAAAATATCAGCCATAGATCATCTCTTGATCATCAATCGCGCGTCCTCAGCCCTTGGATCAATACTGCCACGCACCACCAACCAATCACAAGGCCTCAAATTGCCACGCTGTCATTCCTTCTTGTCAGTGATGTGTCAGAAAGTACAATTATACCCTTAATTGTGGTATATTTACGGGGTAAGTTTTTAGGGTTCATGTGCTACAGTGTTATTTATCTGGGTAAATTAGATTTGGGGGGTGGGTGTTTATTCTTTGACTGGCAATTAATAACTTTGACTTCCGGGTTGGGTTTTTGGTTTGACCCGGGTTTTGGTTAAATAATGGATCGCGGGTTGGGATAGTAGAATGATGGGCTTGGTTTGTTTATTTGGGCTTGGGGTTAAGGATTTGGACTTTATGCAATCTTAAATCCGGATAAGGTGAATGGTTACAGGATTTTTGGTTTTAAAAACATAGGGACCAATTGTGTATTTTTCTGAAATCAAGGGACCATTTCTGCCAATCTTCTGAAATGAATCCAAGGACCATTCATGCCATTTGATGAAACTTCAAGGGTTGACTATTACTTTGTGCTTCCCGGCTTCGGCTATAAATATCCAAATCTCGTGCTCGTTTTCCCGGTTTTTGCTTGTTTTTGTCCCTTTTTCTCGATATCCGTCCCTGCACAATCATAAACACAAAAACACAATATCTTTTGGCTATATGGTCAGTTTTTGGTCTATTTGGTCTGATTTTGGTCAAGAAAAGGTATGTGTTTAAGCACATACCATAAGCAAACAGCAAAATGTATATCTGGTCGACTAGCAGTTAAGTACATGAGAGACCCAATCATGCTCCGATATTTCTTCGGATCCATGGGTTTCCCATATATATCAGCGCCTATTTTGGGTGAAGTGACCATTGGAGTACCAACAGAGTCACAATTGTCCATTCCAAGTTTTTTCAAAATCTCAATTGTATATTTAGCTTGATTAAGAAAAATACCACGTGGGGATTGATGAATTTGTAAACCTAAAAAGAATTTTAATTCACCCATCATGGATATTTCGAATTTGCTTTTCATGAGATTTTCAAAATGTTTTGAATGTTGCGGATTAGTGGACCCAAATATTATGTCGTCCACGTAAATCTGAACAATCAAAATGTCATTTTTGTATTTTCTTGTAAACAAGGTTGGATCAATTGTTCCTTTGATAAAATTATTTGACAACAAGAAAGATGATAACTCGTCATACCACGCCCTTGGGGCTTGTTTCAAACCATAGATAGCTTTCTTCAACTTGTAGACATAGTCTGGATGATCTTTGTCGACGAAACCGTCTGGCTGACTCACGTACACTTCTTCTTTCAGAGTTTCATTCAAGAAAGCTGTCTTGATGTCCATCTGATAAACTGTGATGTTCTTGTGAGCTGTATAAGCTAAGAAAATCCTGACTGCCTCAAGCCTTGCTACAGGTGCGAATGACTCTTCAAAATCTATCCCCTCTTCCTGTCTGTATCCCTTTGCCACCAGACGAGCTTTGTTGCGAATTACAGTCATTTCTTCATCCTTTTTGTTTTTCCATAACCACTTAAGATCAATGACGAGTTTGTCAATTGATCTTGGGACTAAATCCAAGGTGTCATGTAGCTGATATTGAAGAAGTTCTTCCAGCATCGCTTCAATCCAGGCATTATCTGCCATTGCTTCCCGAATGTTCTTAGGTTCTATGAGACTGACTGAGCAGACATAGATGCACATGTCGCAATCGGTGTTTAGTTGTTTTCTCGTCTGAATTGGCCTTGAGGGTTCACCAATAACCTGTTCTATTGGATGGTCTTTTGTCCACTGTAACGTAGAAGGGTACCTTGGACTGAACGAATGCGTGTTATACGGTTCATGTAATCTTGAAGAAGATTCAGCAGATTCCGTTCCAAACGGGTTTTCGAATGGTTCTTCGTCTAACACCGCATTATTTTGTTCTTGCTCATCAATTCTTGGTAGAACAATTTCAATTACTGGAGTTAGTGGAGTAGATGTTGATGATGTGGAGGGAGTTGGTGCGCCAACTTCGAATGTTGTGGATGCATTTGGATTTGGTGGTGGTGGTGGTGGTGGTGGTTGTTGATTTTGAGTGGGTGCAGCGGAACGTTGGTTAGATGCATTTGTCGAAGCGCCACCATAGTATTCATCATACATAAACTCGAAGAAATTATCCAGTTCCTGATTTGTGGGTTGTTCGTTATGAATTGATTGAGCTCCTTGAGGTGCGAGTCCTGAACTGATATGTCCAGAAGTCATCGGGTTAAGTGCGGGTTCTATATAATCTTTTGATTTTTCCAATTGTTCATTCCTGGGGAGAGGAAGAAGCGCGGGTTCTAAAGCGAGTCTCTCAGAAGCCATTTGTGAAATTTCATCAAACTTCACATTCATCGTCTCCATGATCTTTTTCGTTCTCCTGTTATACACCCTGAATGCCCTCGAGTTTTCCGAATAACCAATGAAGATTCCAATATCACCCTTAGCTTTCAACTTCCCCAGATCTTCCCTGTCATTCGTTGGATAGCATAGAGCGCCAAATACATGAAGATAAGAAATATCCGGTTTTTTGTTGTTTACTAGTTCATACGGGGTTTTATTGAATCTTGGATGAACTAGGGATCGGTTCTGAGTGAAACAGGCAGTGGCAACAGCATCAGCCCATAAAAATAACGGTGCACTGGAATAAATCAGCATTGTGCGAGCAGCTTCCACAAGAGTTCGATTTCTTCTTTCAACTACCCCATTCTGCTGTGGAGTTCTAACAGCTGATGTCTGGTGAGTAATACCAGTTTCTTCAAAAAATGATCTTAACTCCTGATTTGTGAATTCCGTGCCATTATCAGTTCTTACTATCCTTACTGGAGCTTGAAGTAGAACTTGAATCCGCTTCAGAAAGGTGATGATGATGCCTGTTGTTTCGTCTTTCGACCTCAGAAACTTTACCCATGTATATCTTGAATAGTCATCGACGATTACAAGAATATACTTCTTCCCATTTATGCTTTGAACTCTCATTGGGCCACATAAGTCCATATGCAACAAATGTAACCTATCAACCGAACTGGGTACCGGTTTAGGTTTGTATGTTGCTCTTTTGCTCTTTCCTTGCTCACAGGATGGACATAAGTGTTCTTTGGTGTATTTAAACTTTGGGAGACCGTTGACGATGTTGTCTTTGGCAAGCTTGTTGATGGTGTCAAAGTTAAGATGGGACAAACGTCTATGCCACAACCAGGATTTTGTTTCGCCTGCCCTGGTCATGAGACAAATTGGTGATGAAGAGGCCATTTGGTTTATGTCAATTGCATAGAGATTGGTGCCATGATTCCCAATTAAGAGATCATTTCCAACCAAATTCCTAACAAAGCAAGTGTTTCTCCTAAAAGCAACCTCTAAATCTGCATCACAAAACTGCCCGGCTGAGAACAGATTGTGTCCCAACCCTTCGACATAGTAAACCCGAGTGATCAAGTAATTTCCAAACCGAAGATCTCCATAACCCAGAATAGCTGCAACATGATCATTCCCAAACCGTACAGTCCCCATGAACTGCCATACAAAGTTGATCAGCAGCTTCAGATTCCCGGTCATGAGCTTGGAGCAACCCGAGTCGACGATCCAAAGACAAATTTCAATGACCTGCAAAGAACATATGATTTTGTATATGGAAACCGTTTAACATTTGGTTCCAAGGGGTTAGATGTAACAGGTGAATTACACTTAGAGATGGTTTCTGTTGTTGCATTAGGAACTATTTCTAATGTGCCATTCTTAAGTGTGAACATTCTACCCGTTGGTTTCCATGCACAAAACTTAAGGTGATCCTTAGGCAATAGGCTACTAGTGGATTTCCTAGCTTTTGGAATAAGTCTTCGAATATATCTAGACTTAGCCTTAGTGACTGAAGGAACCTTTTTCTGTTTAGGCATATCATTCACAGTATCAGAAACAATATCATCACAAGCATTTACAGACAAAGATTTCTTGTGCATTAAACAAACAGAGTCATTACATGCATTCAAAACACTGGTCTTAACATTACATCCAGATGATATATGTTTCTTATTTGAAAGCTTTAAATTCCTAGGGTGTTCTTCTACTTTCTTGCATGCACTCTCAGAAACAGGCGAGACACTAGTTTTCTTGTTAATGCTCCTAGACTGTCTTCTGCTCCTAGAGTTGCTTTCTAATCCTGTAGAAGGTAAGGCACACTCATTAGAATTTATGTTGTTGTCCTGAGATGATGTTGTAGCATTCCTAGACTCGTTTGGATTATCATTGTTACTTTTGTCTAGGGCCCTATATGTTTTAGATGTAGAGGCAGAAGCAGTAGTGGGACTAATTCTATAAAGGCCAGGCGCTATTACATTTGATGTTTCGACAACAACTTTCTCTTTTTGTTTCTCATTAGGCAAGGGGGTTGATGGTGCTATACCCGTTGTTCCCTCACCCTGCCCTTTTTGACTTTCAAGATGAGATTTCAAAAGATCAATTTGTTTTTGCATGTTGTGGTAGGAACGCTCATACGACAATTTGTCATACTTGCATTCTTCCTTTTTCTGATCAAGTTGTTTAAAATATGTGACATTTTGTTTTTCAATCTTGGCAAGTGCCTTTTCATATTTTATAACAATTTCAGAAGTCTCAGCCCGAAGTCTTTCATCATCCTCAACAGAATATGTTTGGTAAATAATAGACATAATATCAGTCGATAGAGCTTCGAAGGAGAGAGAGTCATTTTGCTTTTCCAAAACTTTTATATGTTTCAAGTATTCATTAGCTTCCTTCACTAAGGATTTATGGTCCTTAACGAATTCTGCTGATTCTTTCAAAAGATTATGTTCCACATTTTGAGCAACCGTATAGATTCCATCAATATGTGGATTAATGTCATTCTCAAACACCTTTTTTAGTTCAGTTTGAAAACTTGAAAACCAGTCCAGCTGTTGACTGTTTGTTTTGGATGCCACAATACTTTGAAGTGTTTCAATTCTCTGTTTAGGATCAACCAAATATAGTCTAGCTGCACTTGTATCATAAGTGTTTTTAGATGCCATTTGTTCGATGTTAGGCAGATGTTTGGAAACAACTTTTCGTTTTGCGACAACCACCGGTTTTTTGAAAAACAGTGGTGACTCTTTTTGAACTAGATGAACGCCATAAAGTTTGTTAAGTTCATTATAGTCAATGGGTTTTATTTCTCTGTTCATTTGTCGCATTTTGTTTTTACTCTCTTCGGAAAGCTCAATCGTTTCACACGAATCATAACCCGCGGGAGGGTCATGGATATCATTTATCAGATTACCATTATAAAGCACATTCTGTTCTTTCTGAGCTTTCTTGAGATTATAAGGGTTTTCACAACCGATAGCCATTTTCTTTATTGTATGTAAAATCGGGTTTGGATCGTTGATTAACAAATTAATTGTTTGTGTAGAATGACCCATTTTTACAACAAATCTTCCAACTTTAAAATGGTTTCCTTTTTGTCAGTGATCTCTTTAAGAAGATCCTTTTCTCGTTTTGAAAACCTTTCATTCAACTCTTTCTTTTCTTTTTCAAGATTAGAACAAGTTGATTTTTATTTAGAAAGCTGGTTGGTTAATTCAGAAATTTCCTTGTTTAGAGATTTGATTTTCACATTCAAATTAACATCTAAGGTGTCGAATTTGATTTACAAATGTTTTTCTCTGAACTCAGAAGTTCTTAAACTAACTTCAAGTTCTGACAGTCGTTTGTTATTAAAATCATAAGCTCTTGCATTATCCTTATAACTGTCAAGCTCAGTGGTCAATTTTGCATTCGCGGCCTTAACAACGCGATTGACCTTTTTGACCTTTTCTATTTCAATACTACAATTTTTCAATAATGATTCAAATAAAGCACGTGTTTCCTCAGCATTCTCAGTATGCTGTGACTCGAAGTCTCCATTATAATCCATGTCTGGAGTTACCAAATTAGTATTGCTACAACTTGGTTCATCCATATATGTATCGTAAATGAGATTAGGAGTCGCAGGATGCTGGTCATTTTGAGGTGACATATCAAACATTTCATTATTGTGACATGTAGCATATGGTTGTACCTCAGAAACCGCATTGGTGTCAAAAGCAGCAGGTGCTTCCGAATCTGTGTCGTACTTAGCCTCATGGAGATTTGCCATGAATATGCAGTGTTAATACAAATAGCGTCCCAAAAACGTTATTTATATTCTTTGATCTTTCATTAGTTTTGTTAATGACAAATATAAGGAATATCTTTTAGCAAATAATAAATACTAGCTTAGTCTCTTAAGTACACACTTTACACTTCACATATTAACTAAGAATTACAAGTTTAGTAACTTGTTTCCTTAAAAGGAAACTTTAATTCATAAACCATTCCATGACATCATTGTATGCATCACATACAATATCTTTGATATATCTTGGTTAGATATGCAAGCAACATAGTTGACATTTGAAGATCTTGGATGATATGGTAAGATACAACTAAGATATGGTAAGAGACAACTATTACATAGCTGTCACATCCCACGGATCCAAGTCCTATAAAGGACGGATCCCTTTTGAGGGATCCGCCGGATCCGTGAGCTGAAGATCAGCTTGCCTATAAATAGGAAGCTGATCATTTGGCTCTCTCATCACTCATATAGCTTAACACATATATTCATTCAGTACATATCTTACTAACATCATTCATAGTTGCATTTCACTTTGATCTTTCATGTTGTAGAAAAGAGATCAAGCATTCAAGGATCTACAGAACCGTAATCCTTTAGTTGCATTATTGTGTGATCTTATAGTTTGTTTCACACATCATATCTATCATTTGTAATCAGTGAGTGTGGTTAGTACTTTAGTCCTTAAAGTACAAAGAGTGTAGGGAGTGGTTGTACCCTTGTAAAGAACTCGACATCTAGCTTAGTGTCGGTAAAGTAATTAGGCGACGTCAGGTTGGTTCTACCTTGTGAAAAGAACCCGGTGTTTAGCTTAGTACCGGAAAAGGAAGTAAGCGACGTGTAAAGGTTTTCTCCGCCTAGGAAAGGAGTTTGTTTCTTAGTGAAAGATAAACTCTCGAGTAGGAAACTCGGGGAGTGGAGTAGGGCAAGGAATAGAGTTCTTGTAGCCGAACCACTATAAACAACTGTGTCGTGTGGTTTGATCTTTCCTCTCTTTATCTTTTGTTTACATTGTGCGATTATTTATTTGTGATTGTTTCCTTTGAATTAACATAAAGTAACAAAGCAAATAAAACTTTAAAAAACGGTAAAAACTATTCAACCCCCCTTCTAGTTTTCCACAATTGGTATCAGAGCTACGTTACTTAAGATCTTTAAAATATATTGTATTTTAAAACTTAAAACGATCCATGGATTTTGAAAACTTTAAAGAAGGGCAATCTATGCAGAGACCACCTCTATTTGAACCAAATTGTTTTATTTATTGGAAAAATCGCTTTGAGACTTATGTAAAGTCAAAGGATATAGATCTATGGTATATTATAGTTGATGGTGATTACAAGCCTATTAGTAATAATATTTCGGGTGGTCGGGATGAAGGAGCTTCTCTTACTCGTCACAGTGATGAGCAAAAGAAACTAATTGCCAAAAATAACGAAGCCAAAATGATGCTTTATAATGCCTTACCTAAGAAAGAATATGAAAGAGTTTTTATGTGTAAAACGGCTAAGGATATTTGGCAATCTCTTATCATCACACATCAAGGGAACTCACAAGTAAAAGATAACAAAATTGATCTTCTTGTCCAACAATACGAACAATTTGTTATCTCTGAAGATGAGACCATTGATAGTGCGTTTGCTAAGTTCAATACTATTATTACATCACTTAAAGCACTTGACGAATCTTTTTCTAGCAAGAATTTTGTCAGGAAATTTCTAAGAGCACTCCATCCGAAATGGAGAGCAAAGGTGACAGCTATTGAAGAATCTAAGGATCTCTCAAGCATGACACTGGATGAGCTCATAGGAAACCTAAAAGTTCACGAAATGATTATGGAAAAAGACTCGGAAATTGTCAAAGGCAAAAAGGAGAAGATTAAGTCTATTGCCTTGAAAGCCAAAGTCGAGTCAAGTGATGATGAGTCTTGTTCAAACAGTGATGATGAAGAATATGCCATGGCCGTAAGGGATTTCAAGAAATTCTTCAGGAGACGAGGAAAGTTTGTAAAACCACCTCGTGATGAAAAGAAATCCTCTCGGAAAGATCGTGACGATAAGAAAGGTAAGGATGATAGGAAATGCTATAGGTGTGGTGACTCCAGTCACTTAATAGGAGAATGTCCAAAGCCTCCAAAGACCAAGTCTCAAAGAGCCTTCGTTAGTGGAGCTTGGAGCGATAGTGAAGGAGATGATGATGATGAGCCTAAGAACAACGAAATTGCACTTATGGCTAATGACACAGAAGAGGTACATTCTGATTCATACTCCTTTATAGATGATGAAACCTTAGAAGTAGAATATAACAAACTGTGTGATGTCACTTTAAAAATCATAAACAAAAACAAGTTTTTGAAAACAAAGACAACACTTTTAGAAAATGAAATATATTGGCTTAAAGAAAAAGCAATACGAATTGAAAAAGGTAAAGTTAGTAAAGAAACATGTGTGTCTTGTCAAGAACTAAAACTTGAACTAGAAACCTTAAGAACCACACAGGAAGATTTAATCAAACAAAATTCAAAGTTTAAAAGGTTTGATAAAAACATAAGTTGTGCAGATGAAATAATGAAAATGCAAAAGCTACCTCATGATAAAACAGGACTAGGCTTTATGAAACTAGGAACCTTAAGTGATTATAAGGAACAGACTGTGATTAAAACTGATTCAACCAAGTTGGACACCCACGGATCCGACGGATCCAAAAATTTGGATCCGCCAGGTATATCCAAGGGATCCGCGGGTACAGAAGTTGAACAGAAGGTTCACAAAGTCGACCGTTCCGAGTTTGTTAAAGTTACTAAGAAACCTAACAGTAGCATAACCAATAATAAACACAAACCAGCAGTATCTTTAGGAAGAGGTCAAGCTAGAAATGAATATAGAGTTAAAACGGATCAACAAAGACCTCAAATGAGTTTTCCCAAACACCCCTTTCCAAAGAGTATAGTTAATTCACAACACACTTATCAAAATAATTGGAACCAAAACATGTCTAGAAACTTTCATGGTCCTAATTATATGCCGTGGAACAATTGTCCACCTTTTCAGTACATAAACCATGATAATGTCATGTT
Source organism: Artemisia tridentata subsp. tridentata (assembly GCA_021014915.2). Classification (NCBI taxonomy): domain Eukaryota; kingdom Viridiplantae; phylum Streptophyta; class Magnoliopsida; order Asterales; family Asteraceae; genus Artemisia; species Artemisia tridentata. The sequence continues at coordinate 210,020,486 of CP139506.1, read as the reverse complement.
TAACCCAAACGGACCCATGAGATATTGGGGACCAAATGCTTGAGTCTTTTATGAACTTAGGTATGCTTGAAAATTGATCTTGAACCTGATGAGTGGATCAAAGATAGTGGGTGCTCAAGACACATGACGGGAAACAAAAATCTTTTCTCAACCTACCAAGTGTATGACGGAGGTAATGTCACATTCGGTAGCAAGCTTAAAAGTAAAATCATCGGAAAAAGGTACAATCTCTCATGACTCTCTATCTATTGATGATGTTGCTCATGTAGATAATTTAGGATTTAATCTACTTAGTATAAGTCAATTATGCCGCAAAAAGTATAACGTCCTTTTCAGTGAAAATGGAAGTAAAATACTTAAAGATGGCATAACCGTAGGAAAAGGTGTTTTAAAGAATAATGTCTATGTTATGAAATTAGATAAAACACCTAAAGATAAGTTATGTCTTACCTCCTTGGACGAAAACTCAACTCTATGGCATCGACGCTTAGGTCATGCTAATATGAGGCTTATTCAATCCTTGTCTTCCAAAGAACTCGTTAGGAACCTACCCAAGTTGAAATATGACCAACACTTTTGTGATGCTTGCAAAATTGGGAAACAAGTACATAATAGCCATAAGGCTAAAAACATGGTATCTACATCTAGATGCCTAGAATTATTACATATGGATTTGTTTGGCCCGTCGGCTATACAAAGTTATGGAGGAAATTTTTACACTTTAGTCATAGTAGATGATTACTCTAGATATACATGGACAAAGTTCTTGAAAACTAAAAATGAGGCATTTGATAAATTTGAAATTCTAAGCAAGAAAATTCAAAATCAAATAGGAAGTAATATAGTATCTATTAGAACTGACCATGGTCGAGAATTTGACAATGAAATTCAATTTGGAAATTTTTGTGATAATAATGGAATAACTCATAATTTCTCGGCTCCTCGTACACCTCAATCTAATGGTGTAGTAGAACGTAAAAATAGAACAATTCAAGAAATGAGTAGAACTATGTTAAATGAACAAAACATACCACAAAAGTTTTGGTGTCACGCTGTAGATACTTCTACATATATCCTAAATAGAGTTTTAATTAGACAATTTTTAAATAAAACTCCTTATGAAATTTATCGAGGCAAAAAGCCTACATTAGGATATTTTAGAGTTTTTGGAAGCAAGTGCTTCATTTTAAACACAAAGGACTATCTCACTAAGTTCGACCCAAAGTCGTATGAAGGTGTATTCCTTGGGTACTCGCAAAACAGTAAAGCATACATTGTATTAAACAAGGAAACATCAAGAGTCGAGGAATCGTTGAATGTAACATTCAACGAAAGTCCGCCTCCCTCTAAGACATCACCTTTGGTAGATGATGACTTAGTTGAAAGTCAAATGGTTAATGATATAGAAAACATTGAAAATGGCAATGAACCCATAAAAGGAGAAATTATTAATATTAAAGAAACTAAAAGTCATCCATTAGAAAATGTAATAGGAAAACTTAATGAAAGAACATTAAGATCCAAAGCTCAAAATGAAAGTAATTATTTTTGTTTTATTTCAACGGTTGAACCCAAAAACATAGACGAGGCAATAAAAGATGAATCTTGGGTAATTGCTATGCAAGAAGAACTAAATCAATTTATTAGAAATGATGTTTGGACATTGGTCCCTCCACCTAAAAACCAAACCATAATCGGCACTAAATGGGTATTTAGAAATAAAATGGATGAAAATGGTATTGTATCTAGAAATAAAGCTAGGCTAGTAGCTCAAGGCTACAATCAACAAGAAGGTATAGATTACGATGAAACTTTTGCACCCGTAGCTAGACTTGAGTCTATTAGGATATTACTTGCATATGCATGTGCACATGATTTTAAGTTATTTCAAATGGATGTCAAAAGTGCTTTCTTAAATGGGTTTATAAATGAAGAAGTATATGTTGCACAACCTCCCGGCTTTGCCGACTTTGAAAAACCAAATTATGTTTTCAAACTTAAGAAAGCTTTATACGGACTTAAGCAAGCACCAAAAGCTTGGTATGATCGACTTAAGACTTTCCTAGTTGACCATAAGTATACCATGGGCCTAGTAGATAATACTCTCTTCACCAAGAAAAAGGGATCACATATTATCATAGTCCAGATATATGTGGATGACATTATATTCGGTTCAACTTGTCAAGAGTTATGCGACGATTTCTCAAAAATCATGCATGACGAGTTTGAAATGAGTATGATGGGGGAACTAAACTTTTTCTTAGGTCTCCAAATTAAACAATTAGAAGATGGGATATTCTTCAACCAATCAAAGTATATCAAAGATATGCTTAAGAAGTTTGGTCTTGAAGACTCAAAACCCATGAGAACACCCATGTCCTCCGAAACCAAACTCACTAGGGATGAAGAAAATGAATCCGTAGATAGCACTAAATATAGAGGAATGATTGGTAGTTTACTCTATCTTACGGCTAGTAGGCCTGACATTATGTTTAGTGTTTGTCTATGTGCACGTTTTCAAGAAGATCCAAAAACGTCCCATCTTGAAGCCGTTAAAAGAATATTTAAGTACATCAAAGGTACTACACACTTAGGATTATGGTATCCCAAAGGAACGGGTGTAGAAACCATAGTGTATACCGACTCAGATCATGCAGGTGACTATGTTGATAGGAAAAGTACTAGTGGTATTTGTACTTTTGTAGGATATTGTCTCACATCATGGTTCGCTAAGAAACAAACTGCCCTCGCAATCTCAACAACAGAAGCAGAGTATGTGTCTGCAGGAAAGGCGTGTCAACAAGCACTGTGGATGAAACAAGCTCTCGTCGACTATGGAATTGAACTCAACAACATTCCCATTCTTTGCGACAACAAAGGTGCTATCGATTTAAGCAAAAATCCAGTCCAACACGCTAGAACCAAACATATTGAAATACGCCATCACTTCCTTCGCGACAATGTACAGAAGGGAATCATCTCAATTGAGAAAGTTTCCTCAGAGGACAACATTGCCGATATCCTCACTAAACCACTTAAACGTGAACCTTTCCACTATCTTAGACTTGGATTAGGATTAATGGAACCTAGTGATTAGGAGAAACATTAGTATAAACATTAGTTTAGCCACACACGACACTAAACCAAAACATGTGTTCTGAATCCGCGGATCCAATCGACAACAAAGACGGATCCTTTGTTTGGGATCCGCCGGATCCGCCGCATGCTAAGTCCAGTTTATTATTTAATAAACAAGAACAACTACTATTCATTCCTCACTCCAAAACATATCACCTTACTACATCCGACACACACTTAATCTCCATCACATTTTAGACCATTTTCTTCCACAAATTTGTGCTTCTAACATCACTGTAAGTATTCTTATCATATTTATACTCCTGATCTGCGTCTAGGATTTCCATTTCATGCACAAAACCAAAACTTGGGGTATATGCATAATTCTTGAAAAATCATGAAGCATATTTATTGCATTATACTTAAAAACATGTTTTTCTTAGTTAGGAATTGCATCTCATAGCACATTGTCTTAATTTAACAAAAACCCCATGAAAATTTTTCACTAAAATCTTCTAACGACTAGGTAAAATGATTTTTTCTTACATTGTTCATACAAATGCAAAAACGTTATCTTTTAGACTTCACTTGCATAATGTCTCTTGAATGCTAAAGGGAATACATAACTAATATGTATTTTCGGGTACATTCAACCGTAGCTACATTGAAATAGGAGTGTTTAGGTTATCTTTCGTTTGTAAACAAAACTTGCATAAACTAATTTTTCTTGCATCAAAAGGAGTCGAGATAACCGCACCTCCACATTGTCCCCATGTAGGCACACACTAGGAATTTTACACTTCCTTCGATCATTTTAACTAAAACTATGTAACTTTTGTACTTAGGAAAATCATGCCTCCCGCAACCAACTACGATCACAAGAAAACCGTTGACTACTTACCCAAAGTCCACAAAACCAAGGGTTTAACCGATGCCCAAATCGAAATTTTCAAAGTCTTAGAGAAAAAGTATGTTCATGAGGGTAGAGCCGTAGATGCATCATTTTATGAAGGCACTCAACTTAGGGAACAATTAGCCGCAATTCAATTTGATTCTCTTTTAGACATAGATGAGCCAATCATTCCTAGGTTCATACTTGAGTTCTATGCTAGTGTAGGTCTTAGCTCGAGTGATGAAGGTTACTTAAGTCTTCATTTTACTCTAAATGGAAATCTTGTCAACATCCCTCTTGATCAATTTGGTGAGGTCTTAGGAATTCCAAGTCAAGGTACATGTATTTACTCGGACAAATGGTCCTTAACAATCTTAGACTCCAATCTCGATAGGACGGCACCATATGCCACTCCTCTCCAATCAAAAGAAGTGATTAGGGAACATCTCTTCATTCCTAAGAACAACCCCACAAGAATGTATCGTGGTCGTGAAGTTGCTAGAGATCCATTTGCAATGGAACTTAATGAACTAAGACCCAAATTCAAGAAGATGGAGGATGTATTAAGGGCAAATGTGATGTGCACCATAGGAAACCGTGATCATATCAATGCTTGTTTATGCCACATGATGTACAACATCTCTACTCGTCAACCATTCAATCTTGCTTATTATGTTGCCAAAAGAATGTGTGACATTCCGGTTCAAAGCAAGATTGCAATGCCTTATGGTATGCTCCTAACCCGCCTCTATAGAGCCTTTGCACCCGCTCGTCCAAACCATTTAGGCTTTGTTCCGGATTACAATGAAATTGAACATACCTTCGTTCCTTTGAGTGACTTTAGAGTTAGTGTTGATAAGGGCAAACGTCCTCGTGTTCCAACATCATCCTCATCATCTTCCATGAGTGAAGATGATGGTATGCCAAATTCTAGGATTCCTCCACCCGAATACTTGAGCCATCTTCCTCCAATTCCACATGAATCCGCCGAGTATCGAAACATCAAAGGAATGGTGAAGAATCTGGGTCGTTGGATGATGAAATTACACAAGGGGATGAAGAAGTTGAAGAAGAAGCTGAGTTAATGGAGTGTTTGGTTTTAAACAATGTTGGATGTTGTGATGTTAAGATTCTATGTGTCTTAAATTTATCTGATAATACTTATTGTGTATGTATAATAACTACCACTTGCAGGTAGATAACCATCACGGTTATCAATTTTCCGAGTTATTGCCTATGTTTGGCATAACACCTAAAACGGTAAGTTTCTAAGTATGGATTAAACTATGTGCAATCATGTGTTAATATTATCATATTTAGTTGTTTTGCTATACATATTAGATGTTAAGTAAGGTCTAGATGAATTTTCGAGTTTTCGTCGAAAAACGCGAAATATGACATATGTTCTGTTTACTTTCTTAGTTTTAGGCCTACGGATCCCGCGGATCCCAAAATAAGGATCCACCAAGGCTTATCGTTGGATCCGCCAAACGCCATCCTGCGGATTTGGTGGATTGCAAAATAAGGTTCCGCATTCGCAACCATTTGGATCCGCAGGATTCCCAGTAAAATTATAAAACTTTTTCGACTTATCCCGATTCTTAAATCTTAGTGTTTAGTATCATTTAGGATCTATTCACTGATCATAATTCATCTTAGAATCATTTAGGAACTCTTAGAAACTTAGGAACAAAATTTCCCACCAAAATTTAAATTTTTGAATTTTAGGTGTAAGTTACCAAACTGATACAAAGAAGGAACCCTTTTTAGGGATCCGTCAAATCCGTGGAAATATCAAATCATCAGATTTTCCACTATCCTCTTGTATTAACTGCATATCCAAAACATATTACTCAACCAAAGCTCAATGGCTTGACTTCCTTGATATGACCTGCACAAATTTTTGTTCCAAATCATTAGTAACCAACATTCTCTATTGGATTTACATCAAATCCAAACACACAGACTCACAAACCTTCTGTCTATAAATTAGCACTTTAGGATCATCTCTTCACACAACAAACACTTTCTCTCCTGTACACTTTAGATATCATACTTCACCATGACCAAGTCACACAACCCTTCCACATCTAGACCTTCAAGAAGATCAGCCCGCATTAGTGTTAAACCCTGTTGTTTTATCAACTTAGCAAACTCTTCATCTGAGGAAAATTCTCCTCTCAATATATCATCACCCATTGCTAGTGAAAATTTCCTTACACTCTCCACCCCAACACCATCACATGTTGTGATACAACCACCACCACCAACCCTTACTCCAATAGCCACTACTCCACCACCGGCTCCATCACAGACTGTTAGATCACCATCACCACCAAAATCACCTAAACTCCAACCCTTGGAATTATTTAGGACTCCTCCTACATCACCACATCTTGATGACTTAGAAGAACTTTCACCAAAATTACCCAATCTTCCACCCATGACTTTTGAAGGTCAACAACCCATGCTTTTTCACCCGGTTTACCCGGATATCCATGGCCCTTTATACCATGATGCACAATCATCCCAACCTCAACAAAAACCTCTATCACCCACATCCACTCTAGTTGCCATTGACGAGGCAATGTGGATGAATATGCCTCAAACCCAAGAAGAGATTAGTGAAGAGCTCAATCGTCTCTACACTCTCTCGGGTATGGTTGACCATCGCCTTCATGAAGCAATGGACATCCAAAACATTCTTATGAACTCCCTCCAAACACCACAACAACCATCCAACAACAACAACACCCAACCACCATCACCACCACCACCACACAACTTGGACCCTAGTCTTCCGCCCGGCTTCTCAACTCATGATTGCGCACATTGTGAAAGAACGGCTCACTTGGCCCAAAGGACCAACATCTTGGTCCATGAGCTTCAAAACGAGATGAGGTTCATCTTGAACCATGTTCTTGAACGTTTAAACGCAATCTCTCATCCTTCTCAATAGGAGCTCTTTAGATTAGTTGTTTGGATTTTTATTTTTTTAGTTGTTTGTTTAGGACCTTTTTTTTTATTTTTATTTTTTAGGATGTCTTCTTATTTGTAACATCATTTTTTTGTGACTTTTGTCACAAAATTTTCAATGAATATGATGTTTTATGCTTATGAGTGATCAACATATTGCATATTATCATTATCATTATGAACTAACATTCCTATATTGCATATATTATATCTTGCATATGATTGCTTTAGGTACAAATTATGATCAGACACTTAGTTTGACTTTTTAAAGTCAAACATAATGAAAGGCTTGTTTGGAAGAACACTTCCAAAGCATTCTACTTCTTCATTGAAGTCATTTCATAACTAACACTTCATTTGCAGCATATCATACCTTTCAATAGTATACGTTGGTACTCGAGAAGTGAGGAGTATACATCGAGGGGGAGCATCTCATAAGCATCTCATATACTAACCGTTTGTTTTGTAGATTCATGCATCATTTCCTTGATTACTCCATTTAGGGGGAGTATAAAACAAGGGGGAGCTCTTAAAGTTCTCAAAATCGCATTCCGCTTCGCTACTCTTTTTGTTTCGACAAAAAGGGGGAGAAAGGACTAAGTTTGCATCAACTGTGAACCATCACAGTACATACATTTTTTACAAAACTTTTCATTAATAAACAAACTTAATATATATTTTTAAGAACTCATGCTATATTTATTCTCTTGCTCAAAAATATATCTTATGTTTTGTCATCAACAAAAAGGGGGAGATTGTTAATACAAATAGCGTCCCAAAAACGTTATTTATATTCTTTGATCTTTCATTAGTTTTGTTAATGACAAATATAAGGAATATCTTTTAGCAAATAATAAATACTAGCTTAGTCTCTTAAGTACACACTTTACACTTCACATATTAACTAAGAATTACAAGTTTAGTAACTTGTTTCCTTAAAAGGAAACTTTAATTCATAAACCATTCCATGACATCATTGTATGCATCACATACAATATCTTTGATATATCTTGGTTAGATATGCAAGCAACATAGTTGACATTTGAAGATCTTGGATGATATGGTAAGATACAACTAAGATATGGTAAGAGACAACTATTACATAGCTGTCACATCCCACGGATCCAAGTCCTATAAAGGACGGATCCCTTTTGAGGGATCCGCCGGATCCGTGAGCTGAAGATCAGCTTGCCTATAAATAGGAAGCTGATCATTTGGCTCTCTCATCACTCATATAGCTTAACACATATATTCATTCAGTACATATCTTACTAACATCATTCATAGTTGCATTTCACTTTGATCTTTCATGTTGTAGAAAAGAGATCAAGCATTCAAGGATCTACAGAACCGTAATCCTTTAGTTGCATTATTGTGTGATCTTATAGTTTGTTTCACACATCATATCTATCATTTGTAATCAGTGAGTGTGGTTAGTACTTTAGTCCTTAAAGTACAAAGAGTGTAGGGAGTGGTTGTACCCTTGTAAAGAACTCGACATCTAGCTTAGTGTCGGTAAAGTAATTAGGCGACGTCAGGTTGGTTCTACCTTGTGAAAAGAACCCGGTGTTTAGCTTAGTACCGGAAAAGGAAGTAAGCGACGTGTAAAGGTTTTCTCCGCCTAGGAAAGGAGTTTGTTTCTTAGTGAAAGATAAACTCTCGAGTAGGAAACTCGGGGAGTGGAGTAGGGCAAGGAATAGAGTTCTTGTAGCCGAACCACTATAAACAACTGTGTCGTGTGGTTTGATCTTTCCTCTCTTTATCTTTTGTTTACATTGTGCGATTATTTATTTGTGATTGTTTCCTTTGAATTAACATAAAGTAACAAAGCAAATAAAACTTTAAAAAACGGTAAAAACTATTCAACCCCCCTTCTAGTTTTCCACATGCAGTTTTCATCGATGTTGTAACACCCTAGGCAAATCCTACATCGGCTGTGGCCTGGAGAGATGCTGGGTTCATAAGATTACATTCGCCTTACAATGACACAACGCGTTTTGTGGTCTACTGCGAGTGGGGTTCTTAGGAACTGGCAGTTAAGCGTGCTCATGTGAGAGTAGTACTGGCTTGGGTGACCTGCCGGGAAGTCTTCAAATGAGGCCACAAAAACAAAGCCGTGAGCCTGCGGGCAAAGCGGACAATATTGTGGTCTGAGTAGGCGGGATGTTACAAGTGGTATCAGAGCCACTCCTGAGCCGTTCGGGATGGTAGGGCAAACCTCATCGAGGGCGATGAGTCCCTAAGGGGGGGTGATTGTAACACCCTAGGCAAATCCTACATCGGCTGTGGCCTGGAGAGATGCTGGGTTCATAAGATTACATTCGCCTTACAATGACACAACGCGTTTTGTGGTCTACTGCGAGTGGGGTTCTTAGGAACTGGCAGTTAAGCGTGCTCATGTGAGAGTAGTACTGGCTTGGGTGACCTGCCGGGAAGTCTTCAAATGAGGCCACAAAAACAAAGCCGTGAGCCTGCGGGCAAAGCGGACAATATTGTGGTCTGAGTAGGCGGGATGTTACAGATGTCCTCTAGATCTTCTGCATCATCCATAAGAGCCATGAAGTCATTCTCTTCCGCACTCAACTATAACCCAGCCGTTTCCTTCTGTGCCAACAATAATGCTTTCTGCAAATAAGCTGGATCCCTCTTTTTTGGCTTGTCAGGACAGTTCCTAGCCTTGTGACCAACACCCTAACAGTTGAAGCATTTCATCACATTACCCTGATTCATATTCCCAGCTCCCTGAGCACCAACATTCCCAAACTGATTCCCAGCATTCTGACCCCTTTGATTACCAACAGCTGTACCCATCTGATTCCCTGCATACTGACCCATCTGATTACCAACATACTGCCCTGCATTCTGATTACCCATCTGATATCTTGGAGCATATCCCTGCTGATTTCCATATCCCCCAACCATCTGTCCTTGTTGTCCCATGTTGAAACTCGGCTGTGCAATTTGCTTGTTGCGAGTGTTCGATGAGATTCGTTGATTGTTGTTGGTGGGTGTGGAGTAGCGTCCTTGGAATGCTTTTGTTAGGTAAGCAAACGCTTGAGTCAAAGCAGCAGTTGACTCATCCTGATCATCTTGATCTGGGTGTTGCGGGTATTGTTGTTGCATGAAGTGTTGGGATGAAGATGAAGATGGTTGTGTATTAACTGTAGCAGGTGTAGGAGTCTGGACTATGAGTGCAAGAGGATCATGTTGTTTTGCTAACTTTTCTTTTCTGACTTCATTTGCCTCTGCCTGGTTTTGCTTTAGGAAGTCATAGAGCTGATCATAGTTCACCTCGTGAAGGTTCTTTGTTTGGTTGACAATAGTGACATATCGTCCCCATTCCTCTGGTAGGTTGTTGATGAACTTGATGTTTTGAACAATTTGAGTTGGAGTCAACTTGTTTCTGATCAACTCATTCATGAGAGTGCAAAACCTTGTATAATAAGATTCAATTGGTTCAGCTGCAGTTGATGTGAACTTCTCCTATTCAGTTAGAAGCTTGTTTTCGATGTCTTGTTTACCAATTTCTGTACCATGACAAAGGCGTCTAACTCGTTCCCACATATCATAGGCAGTCTCACAACTGTCTACAGCACAAAATATTTCTTGTGGTAAACCGAGTTGGATTAAGTGCATTGCCAAGTCATCTGCTTCAATTTGCTTCCAATCTGCCAATGTGTATTCCTCTTCCGTTTGTGTCTGGAAGGTTGCTTGAATGGGAGGTGTTGCATCTGGATTTCCCGCTGTAACTTGAATCTGACGGGGCTTGAATGGACCGTTCTCGATGGAGTTAATCAAGAGTCTACCTTGACCATTAGGCTTGGTTTTCATATATCGAAGCATACGACTCGTCCATGGAAGATAACTACCTTTTTCTAGCATTGGAGGACGGTTTTCAGCACCAGCTGCATGGATGTCTTGTTGTGTAGTCATTGTTGTTGTTGTATGGTTAAGATGGTATAGGATCGGTTAAAGAACTAGGATAAGGTTGGTTACGGTTCACAAATTTGATAAACTTGAGCAAACTTCAGAAACTTGATCTAACTTGAGAGACAGGTTGCTCGAACACAAAGTTACTCGATGAAATGAAGTTCCTCGATCAAAGTTACTAGATCAAAGTTACTAGATCAAAGTTACTCGATCAAAGTTACTAGATCAAAGTTACTCGATCAAAGTTACTAGATCAAAGTTACTCGATCAAAGTTACTAGATCAAAGTTACTCGATCAAAGTTACTCGATCAAGAGTTACTCGATCAAGATACTTGACTAAGTTGAGTTACTCGATCAAGTTACTTGACTAAGTTGAGTTACTAGACTAAATCAAGTTACTAGACTAAATCATGTTACTCGACTAAATCAAGTTACTCGACTAAATCAAGTTACTAGACTAAATCAAGTCTAGCTCGTTCAACTTCAATCTAACTCGATCAAAGTTGAAGTTACTCAATTAGGTGCAAGGAGATACTCGACTAACTTAGATGAAACTCGATCAATGTACCACTGATGAACAGTAACGTCGCTTAGAAGCCCTAGATCTTTAATTTATTGATTTTGCTCTGGATACCACTTGTTATAAACAATGATCACCACTTAATCACACAAACTATATTACAAATCGAATGGTACTCAACACAAGAACAAGATGAGAAGAGTGTGGATTATATACATTAACTTGATGTTTATTAGCTTCAAGAAAAAGGAAACAAACAACAAACATTAAACTCACACACTCCCACCTTTGCTATCTTCTTATGGCTGTGTTTCAGTCACACACACTTACACACAGTTAACACCCACCATCCAAATGAGGATAAGGTGGGTTTATATTTGTTTGAGTTGGATGGGCTTGGACTTGGGTGGTCTTATACATGGATCAACATTTTACTAACAACCTTAAGTCCAAGCCCATTAAATAAACTAACTTATTCAACGACACATTTAAAACAAAAATAATAATGACGATGACCATCACTTTTTATAAATCCTAACAAGATATATACTCCATATCTTTTATTGCTCTTTGGTTAAAATATAGCTATGTATATATAGATAAATTGTCTATGTTTTCTGAAATATATAAATTATATCAAAGACACCTAGATATGACAAGCCAAGAGAAATATATATATATATATATATATATATATATATATATATATATATATATATATATATATATAGAGAGAGAGAGAGAGAGAGAGAGAGAGAGAGAGAGAGAGAGAGAGAGAGAAGAGAGAGAGAGAGAGAGAGATGTTCACGTTTGTAAAATGTAGTGAACAAAATAGAAATATACCTAGACTAATCGAGTGTAATACAATTCCTTCAAATTAGTTAAATTGCTTCTGCACTGTTGTTTGAGAAATAGCAAATTCTTCGCATTTTATGTTTCAATATCTTGGAAGCCATATTGAAATTTAGGCGGGCATACACTAAATTGGATCAAACAAAAGTGCAAATGACAATCCGACTACCAAGAAGGCATAATCAGTAGGCAAATATCATGATCTTAGTACAGAAAGTTATGCAGAATATAACGTAGAATTCCCAGGAACAAAGCCTTATTAACAGCACACCATACTAAAACACCATACTTGATATATTACAAACCTTAGGCAACGATAAAAGCTTCATGAATATGAAGAATTGCTTAGATGCATCTGACATCATCACATCCTCTCATGCAAGTTAGGCTGCATTGGCTGGACACGAAATGAAAAGGGAAGGTCATCTCCCATGGCTGCCATTTCACTTTGTTGCTACACAAACATGTGCCACATGACATCAATTAGTTTACATATTAGCTAAACATATTACTGTAGTTCTTTAATATGGGGTTGGTATAGATATTAAGAATATGATGGAACCCTTTACCAAAAAAAAAAGAACATGATGGAACCCTCAAAGCAAAGATTGTAGAAGTTGTTAACCAGATGCATGATAATCTTACCACTAAATACATAAGATGCTTATTTTCCTCCTCCAGAACTTGCTCCTAATAGACATATACACAAATCCAGAAAAACATATACTCTAGTTAAGTAGCTATTGACTGTAGCTAATCACGATTGCCTTATATTTGTTAATTAAAAATCTAAAGCATAGGACAAACAACTTACATGCTTCCTCATCATTTTGGGGATATCATCCTGATTAAAATGGCAAAAAAATTTATGAGAGGGCATGGATGATGAACACACATAATATTGGTTTATAAAAATAGGTTCCAAACAAGCTTAATTACCTTTTTCTCACGGATATTGGTGAGCCCATTTTCAAGTGCATCTTCATACGCAATTAGTTCTTCATAGCTCAAAGATGTGATATCTTCTCCCTTCAAGTGCCTGAAAGAATTTTTTTATGATATAATCATATTAATTTCTTATATACAAACAGACTTGGATCAAGAGTTATAGAGATAAAAAGAGAACAATGAAGTACCTGAGCTCTATTTGCATGCTTTCATTCTCTTTCTTGATTCTATCAATTTCATTCTGAAGATTCTGCAAGGATATTTTCCAAAATAACCAAGAGAAAACATCAATCATCATTCACAAAATTAATTAAAACAAAACCATGTCTTTTATCCTACATGTCGCTGGATAATAAGTTTCACATCCTATGTATTTCAAATCAAGTATATAAAATACCTTAGGTTTTTGCAAGTAAAGGGTAATAGAAAGAGAACATAAGTTACTTCCAGATCTGTTGATGGATGTAACATCTGATCATCCAGTTTTAGTGAGAGAAAATGCAATATATCCTATTCTATATCTAGATCTGGTCTTATAGATCGTTTTTTGAGTTACTTGACATCTTTTTAGCATACAAATAACACCTTTTGAAAACCCACTGTAAGAACCCCTAAATAACCAGATCTTGCAAAGAAAAAAAAGAGACAAAAGGGTAGAGAGAGAGTAACACCTAGGTATATACCTCATGTTTAGCATCCCACAACTTGTTTCCAGAAAGTCTTTGATATCGATCCAGCATGTCAATCAAACTTCCAATTTGAATCACAGTACAAAAAGACACAATAAAAACATATTATTAGCATCCCACAAAAGCAAGTCAAAATAACACTAAAACAAAACTAAAATATGTGAACACTAAGAAAAATCTATTCAAAATACCAAGCAAAAATTTAAAGTTAGAGTGCTCTAACATCTTACTTTTAGAAATAAATAACTACGCATCTAAAGAATCCTCAAATAAAGTAATTCAACTAGGAAAATATGTAAGATCCATCAAGAAAAAGAAAACCCTAGTATGAAAGAGGAATAAAAAAAAAAAAAAAAAAAAGTAGTAAAAATTTAGAACCACATACTTTGTTTTAGGGCTGCAGTACTCATACATCTTGCCAGAAGATCCATAGATAACAAGAGAGACATTAGCATCACAAAGAACAGTGATTTCTTTAGCTTTTTTGATGATTCCATTCTTTCTTTTTGAATATGTGACTTGTCTGTTACTTGTGTTTTCTATCCTCTTGATCTCTATCTTTCCCCTGCCCATTGTTTCTTAAAGTTTGATTTCAAGAAGATCTGGTAACAATGGAGAGATAAAATGAATCTTTATACAAAATTAATCAATACAATTAAAGAGGGGGTTTTCTAGTTATGGCTGGAAGACAATAAACTTTCCAAATGGTTGAGCAATATAGTGTTTGTTTATGGGGTGTTGAGGTGGCCAGCACAACTAGATATTATCTCTTGTACTTATCAGGTCATTTAATCTTGGTAAGTTCCTATGCTTTGCTACATACTATTATTCTAACCCTTAATTCCTTATATTACCTTTAGGTCCGTATATTTCTTCTCCACAACATCTTACACACTTAATTTAATGATTCTATATTTTGTTCCCTATTACTTGGTTACAATATATTGATAAGTAAACTAACCAAGTAACATTCCTAATAATATGAGTTTACATTTTATAACAATTTTATATATGGGTAAGATAAATACAAAATATTTTTCAACGTTTAAATTCTTATTAAAAATATAAAAAGAATTCACACTAGATTGTTTGCGGAATAACAATCTAGGTTAAATGTGAGTGTGGTGATCTCCCCTCTAAACTTAAACACAAACCTAATTTAGTAGTTAAGTAAGAAATATGCTAAACCAACTAAGTTACTTATCAGGGATTTAGTTCTATTTGGAAGAGTAAAACAAGCTCTTGAAAGTGTTAGTAACTTTTAATACAAGAGATGGATATTACTCGTATTATAACATTCCTATTTATACGCAAAGTCAATATGAATACCCGTGGATTCACAAAATATAATCTCTCCGTTTTTACAGGTTTCTTCCCACACCTTCGTTATGAATACACAAATCAAAATTAACTCACTTCCATTCCACTAAACTTCAATTCTTTCAAAACCCACATCCAAAATCACCAATCCATTATCTCCCCCAATTCAATTTTCAATCAAAATTAATAAAAAACAAAAAACCTAGCCGCCGTTCAATTCTCTTGCTGGATCTCCTTTAAAACCGTTAGGATGGGTGTGTCGACACTGTGGTCAAGTAATCTTGACACATTGCTTCTACACAAAAGATGAAGGACCAATATTGTTATATAGAAACTTTATAACCGAATGGTAGTTATTTTGGTTGGTTAGTTAAGTTAGTTAAAAACGGTTAGTTAGTTATTTTCGGTTGTGTTTGAAAAAAGAAAAAAATACTTATTCATTTGTACAATTTGCAACTTACATTTCGACCAGATTTGGGACAACATTTGGCATCAAGAGCGAGGTTTAATACACGAAACAATCTCTGTTTCTGGATCATAAACTCTTAACGAGAGGCCATAAGAAGAATATACGCTGAGAACATCCTTGATTCTCATTAGGAGCGTTTTGATTTCTTTATCTTCCAAAGAAACAAACAAACTTGAATAAGGAGAGACGCAAAGGAGATAGTGCACAATCTGTTTTGCGTAGGAGGTTGCAAACGTTCACATCAAACGTTATTGGTGGGACAAAACTTCGTTGGAGACATCGAAGGGAAGGAAGGAAACTCTTTAGCGTTGACAAGGAGACGTGGAATAAGAGTAGATAAGCGCTCAAAACTTTTCTTTTGTGTTTACTACTAACGAGACACAGGAAAGGAAAAGGTATACACTTCGTTTGGTTATAGAACAAGTGGGAAAAAGACTTTGTGAAATCGGGTTAAACAAGACACAAAGAAGAGGAAAAACGCGGGGTTATAACGCGAGGAACGTTGTTGTGGAGAAGATAGAAACGTATACGTGGAACACGGAAGTAAAGGAGTACTCAAGGAAGTCTTGGTGTGGAAGAGTGTCGGGACGACACAAAGGAACAACAACAACAACAACGTAAAAATCAGAAGCAAAATATATTTTTTTTTGTTTCGGTGCAATAAAATCAGAAACAAAGGAAAATTTTGTTTCGGTGAAAGTTACCAAGGGTGGTACTAAAAATTGTGTGTAGGAAAGTTTCTTGATTTCGAAGTAAAGGGTATAAAAAAAAAACAACGTTTGGAAAACATTGTGGAGACAAGACCAAGAACAACACACAAGGGAGACTTAAAGCAACGTGAGGCAAGTTGGGAATAACGAAGGGATAGAATTCGTGTTTTTTGTTGGGACAGAAAGAGGTCGAGAAGAACATTGAAGCAAAGTCGAAGGATTTTTTTTTCCTTGGATAGATCGGTTAAAGAAAACAACAACAACAATAAATTAAAAGTTGTTTTGTTTTTGATAGTTCGTGTTTGAGAAAAGAGAAGAACAACAACAAATAGCGAATTCAAAAGTCGTTGGTTTGGTGATTCGGTTGAAAGAAAACAACAACAACGACAAGGGAACAACAACGAGGTCACAAGTTAAATTTCTGGATTTCAATTATATTAGGATAGTATAGGATTTATTTTATACTATTAGGAAATTCCGAGAATTATTTATTGATCCCGTATTACTAGGATTCCCAAGGACTATTATTATTCCCGTAGTATTAGGAATTCCCATAAAAGGATAACACCGCACATTAGAAGGTGAAGATATTAAACACATTTGAGATGTCGGGTGACGATGTAAATGGTACTACGCCACCAAAACCCATAACACCAATCGCACAATATCAATGCCCAAAATTGAAAACCACAAATTACACCGTATGGGCTATACAAATTAAGGTCATACTAGAAGTACATGGTTTATGGGAAGCGATAGAACCTAAGGAAAACATGCAAGTAGATGATAAGAAGGACAAGGCAACGACGACCTTCCTTTATCAAGCGTTGACAGAGGATGTAATTTTACAAGTAGCAAGTTGTAAAACGGCAAAGGAGTTGTGGGAATCGTTAAAAAGGAGACACGTTAGAGAAGAAAGAGTGCAGCAAGCACGGTTACAATCATTGATGATTGGGTTTCAAACACTTCAAATGAAGGAAGATGATACGGTGGATGCATTTACGGCTAAACTAAATGGCTATGCCACGAAGGCAAAAGAATTAGGAAAACTTTGGATGAATCACTTTTAGTTCGAAAACTATTAGATTCCACACCAGATAGGTTCATTCACATTATAGCATCCATAGAACAATCAAATGATCTCGATGATATTACTTTAGATGAGATCACAGGAAAACTCAAGGCATTTGAGGAAAGGATAAAACTCCGGAAAGGAGGACAAGTTGAAAGCCAGGAGAACTTATTATTTACACAAGGAGAACACTCGGGAAAAGGAAGGCGTTTTAGTAAACGCGGAGGTAGATCAAATTTTTCACGAGGAAACTGGCGGAATAATAGAAACAGAAATAACTCACAAGGATGGAACTCAAATCACAAAGGAAATGCGGATAAGAACAAAAGTGAGTTGGATTTAAGTAAAGTACGATGTTACAAGTGTCAGAAACTTGGACATTTTAAGAAAGATTGTAAAAGAACATCAACAACTCAGGAACAGTCAAACCTTATCTTAGAAGACGATGAACCATCACTGTTAATGGCAACACACGAACACGAGGAAGTTTTGTTGAATGAAGGCCAAATTCAACCAGGAAAATATGCTACAGCAGACGCAAGCATATGGTATTTAGATAATGGTGCAAGTAACCATATGACGGGAACTAAAAGTCATTTTAAAGATATTGATGAAGGAATGACAGGACGCGTTCGTTTTGGAGATGGATCGTATGTGAAGATAAAAGGAAAAGGCTCTATATTGTTAGGGTGTAAGAACAATGAACAGAAGATAGTATCGGATGTATACTATATACCAAACCTAAAGAGCAACATATTGAGTTTAGGACAACTCACAGAGATAGGTTGTAAGGTCATTATGGATGGAAACCAACTGACCTTGTATGATAAAAATAAGAAGTTGTTGATGAAGATTGAAAGATCGAAGAACAGACTTTACAGTATTAGGCTGCAAATAGAAACAACTATATGCCTCTTAGCACAGTTAGATAACCAAGCATGGTTATGGCACGCTAGATTAGGTCATCTGAACTTTGATGATATCAAAAAAATGACTAGGAAGGGTCTAGTAGAAGGAATACCAAGGATAAACCATGCAGGACAGATTTGTGATGCATGTTTATTTGGAAAGCACAGTAGAACACCATTTCCAAATCAAGCTAAGTTTAGATCAAAGAACCCACTAGACTTAGTGTATGGAGATTTATGTGGTCCAATATGTCCAGCCACACACTCCGGAAAGAAATATATATTCTTATTAGTAGACGAATGTACACGTTTTATGTGGGCTTACTTTCTGACAACGAAAGATCAAGCCTTTGACAATTTCAAGAACTTTAGACAACAAATAGAAATGGAAATGAGACTGAAGTTGAGAATGCTAAGAACGGATAGGGGAGGTGAATTTACGTCAAATGAATTCACAAATTACTGTAAAGAGAATGGAATAGCACGACAGTTGACAGCACCTTACTCACCACAACAGAATGGAGTAGTAGAAAGGAGAAATAGGACAGTGTTATCAACTACGAGGAGTATGATGAAAGCAATGAAGTTACCATTAACTTTTTGGGTGGAAGCAGTCAGACACGCCATTTATATACTCAATAGGGTACCTACACGAGCCCTGGTAGATAAAACTCCATATGAGGCACTCTACAGCAGAAAACCAAATTTGGAAAACCTAAGAATATTCGGATGCACAGCTTATGCCAAGATAACAATACCTCAGTTGAAGAAGCTGGATGATAGAGCAGCCAAGGATGTTACTTGGGTGTAGAGGAAGGATCAAAAGCATGTAGGTTGTATAATCCAATAGGAAAGAAGAAACATGTTAGTAGGGATGTAAAGTTTATGGAAGTAAAATCGTGGGATTGGGATAAGATTGAAGAGGAAGAAGGAACACAAGACTCTTTTTGGACAAGTTTTGTGGTAGAAGGAGTTGACAATAAAAAACCTATACCAGTCAACACAGAAAACAATGATAACATATATCAGGAACAGGATCTAATTCCAGATCCAACTTCACCAATTACCCCACCTACATACACTTACAACCCACACTCAGAAGAGGAAGAAGAAGCTACTACTAGTTCACTTGGAAACTCAGATCATAGATTTGATGATAGACCAGTACGAGGTTTTAGAAATATATCGGAAGTATATAGGGATGCACCTGGAGTTGAAACTACAAGTTTACTACTTACGGAAGAAGAACCACGTAATTACAAGGAAGCATCAACGGACAAGAAATGGATTGAGGCCATGGAGATTGAATTGGATTCAATTAACAAGAATAACACATGGACTCTTACTGATTTGCCTGAAGACCAGAAAGCAATAGGACTTAAATGGGTTTTCAAAACAAAGAGAGATGCAAAGGGAAAGATCATCAAATACAAGGCACGTTTAGTAGCAAAAGGATATGTACAAGAACAAGGAATAGACTTCGATGAAGTATTTGCACCAGTTGCTAGGATAGAGACAGTTCGGTTGATATTAGCATTAGCAGCATATCATGGATGGCAAGTACATCACTTAGATGTAAAATCAGCATTTTTACATGGAGATTTAAAGGAAGAAGTCTATGTTACACAGCCTGAAGGATTTATTCAACAAGGAAATTCAGGGAAAGTGTACAAGCTTATTAAAGCTTTGTACGGCTTAAGACAAGCACCGCGAGCTTGGAATGTGAAACTTGAT
Organism: Artemisia tridentata subsp. tridentata; assembly: GCA_021014915.2. NCBI lineage: Eukaryota > Viridiplantae > Streptophyta > Magnoliopsida > Asterales > Asteraceae > Artemisia > Artemisia tridentata. The sequence goes on along the minus strand of CP139506.1, from coordinate 210,000,387 downwards.
CAAACGCTGAAGTCATTAGACTTTAAGAAATGTAATCTCGAACAAGCAGTTTACACGAAGAGAAGCAAGACTTCTACACTTATAGTTGGAGTTTATGTAGATGATTTGATAATCACGGGCACTCCAAGGAAGGAAATAGACTTGTTCAAATCCCAGATGAAGGATAAATTTGAAATGAGCGACTTAGGATTGTTAGCTTATTACCTTGGGATAGAAGTTACACAGACAGGAGGAGAGATTACAATCAAACAGGCAGGATATATTAACAAGATTTTGAAGGAAACAAGTATGACGGACAGTAATGATACGAAGATACCAATGGATCCCGGTACTAAGTTGGTCAAGGCGGAAGATGGAAACTCAGTTGACGCAACTTATTACAGAAGTTTAATTGGAAGTCTCAGGTACTTACTACATACAAGACCAGATCTTAGTTACTCAGTCGGATTACTCAGCAGATTCATGCAAGACCCAAAGGAACATCACCTGAAGGCAGTAAAGCAAGTAATCCGGTACATCAAAGGAACAAAGGAGCATGGCATAGTTTACAAGAAAGAAGGCGGCTGCAAGATTACAGGTTACAGTGACAGTAGTTATGGAATCAACACCGATAAAGGAAAAGGAACTACTGGAATAGTATTTTATTTTGGAGAGTCACCTATTACCTGGTGTACTCAGAAGCAACCAACAGTGGCACTCTCATCATGTGAATCAGAATTCATGGCGGCTACTGGAGCAGCATGTCAAGCCTTATGGTTAAAGCGACTACTTAGTGAATTAACTGGATGGGAAGAGAAAAGGATAACGTTGAAGGTGGATAACATTTCAGCAATAGCACTTGTCAGGAACCCAGTTTTTCATGGAAGAAGCAAGCACATCGACATTCGCTATCATTTCATTCGTGAATGCGTAGAGAATGGGCACATCAATGTGGAACATGTCAGCGGAGAACTACAGAGAGCAGATATTCTAAAAAAGGCTCTACCAAGATTGAAGTTCGTGACTATGCGACAAATGCTTGGAGTTCAAGACTTAGGACGAAGCAACGATCAAGATTAAGGAGGAGAATGTGGTCAAGTAATCTTGACACATTGCTTCTACACAAAAGATGAAGGACCAATATTGTTATATAGAAACTTTATAACCGAATGGTAGTTATTTCGGTTGGTTAGTTAAGTTAGTTAAAAACGGTTAGTTAGTTATTTTCGGTTATGTTTGAAAAAAGAAAAAAATACTTATTCATTTGTACAATTTGCAATAACTTACATTTCGACCAGATTTGGGACAACAGACACTAGCTAGGAGGACAGTCAGAATGGAGATGGACGTTCAGATCTGATAGGAACAGAAAATATGGGAATCAAACAAGTAATGCTACCAACCCTGATACAAAGGATTTAAAAAAACATTGATACGTCAGTTTATGTTACGAATTTCCCAAAATCTTGGGAGGTTCGAGATCTATGGAAAGCATGTGAGGTTTTTGGAACGATAGTGGATGTGTATATTGCCCGAAAAATGTCGAAGTTGGGACGTCGATTTGCGTTTGTGAGATTCATTAAGGTTTGCAATGTTGATTCCTTAATCAGCCGAATGAATGATGCATGGTATGGGACGTATCATCGATTTGTTTCAGTCTCTAGATTTGAACATAAAACAAACGTGGAAGAGAAGAGGAAACCAGATGTTCATGTGCATGCTAATGTTCAAAATAGGACATTTGTGACGAAAGATAACAAGAAAGGCTCGTATGCCTCTCTGTTTAAACAACAAAGTGATGTGTGAAGATAATGGAGAGGGAGAAAAAGAAAAAGGTTGTGTACCTAAAGCAAAGTGATATGTTTTCTATTACGGATGAAGGTACTATTCTACTCGGAAAAGTTTGTGAACTAAGTCTCATTGAAAACATACAGGTTGTATGTACGAAAGACGGTTTACATAATGTGGATGTAAATTATCTTTGAGGGTCCTGGGTATGGATGGATTTTGATAATCGAAAGGCATTCTTACGTTTCAAACAACATGAGGATATGCAATTTTATTTCACCAAACTGTTCCCATTGACAAAAGATTTTGTGGTTGATGATAAGGTGGTGTGGGTACGTATTGAAGGTCTACCTATCGTTGCTTGGTCGACGCGTGCTTTTAAAAAGATTGCGGAGGAATGGGGGGAAGTCATGTATGTGGACGATGAAGGCGGAGTAGTGGGTAATGGCAGAATATGTATAAAAACTAAAGTGGGATGCAAGGTTGAAGGATAATTGAAGGTCAAGGTAGCAAGGAGTTTTTATAATGTATGGGTGAAAGAATTGAGCGAATGTGTACCAAAAGTGAATAAACCGCAAGAGGAAAGTAAAGGGGATTGGGATACTTCAATGGACGATAACCCCATTGAATCCCAGAGTATGGAAGATCAAAATGGTGTTGATGACTGTAATTTGCAGGAAGAAGAAATTGATTCGGTAACACCGGTGCAAAATGGGTTAGTTCGTGATGATGACGTACCATTAAAAGAGGGTATCGAGGGTAAAGACGATGAGACTCGACCTAAAGATTTTTTCTTCATAACATGCAGCGGAAAATGTAGAACAGACTGTAGATTCGACCTTCTTCAAGATTATCCATTTGGGGGAACAGGGTATCAACATCTTCATCTCACCAAATGCATCCCAGTTATCTTTCATTTGAAAAATCAGCCCATAACGTACACATGAAATGATAACACCAAAGTAACAAGTTGAACCACTGATCATCTTGATTTTGTTGCCCGAAATTGTTGAAGGTGGAAAAGGTAGAAGTACGAAGAATAAGATGAGTGGAGGATAAGACATAGAATCAACCAATCTCTGACACAAATCAAATCATTACATAAATCATTAAGCCCGATCACGTGAACTTGTTGTGAGACCCGATCACGTGAACTTGTTGTGAGACCTCGATGTACACATTTCTCTCCCCTGCTGGTTACGATTTATTGGAATCAGCATAATGATGTGCACGTGAAGTATTAACTGGAAGCACTTTATCATTAAACCCAGTCAGCCTGTGAGAAGATGTCGATATACCCAATCTAACCTCCTGTATCCAAAAACAACGGCTTCATGTAGTGACTATTGATGGAGAAAACCCACTATGACGAATTTGAGACTGAAGTAAAATCGCCCAGATTTGTGACTTAAGCTTGTACTATCCTTGTGACTAAGAACGGTGTACCCTATACCCTTAACAGAAGTATTAGTACAAAACCTCTTGACATATCCTCAACTACGTGAGACACTGAGCACTACAACGTAACTCCTTAAAGTGATAGCTACTTTGTGAGTATAGAGAGAGAATCACAAAAGTAACTAGATATCCAAGTCTTCGTCACCATTAATATATGCCCAAACAAGTCATCTTCGCGGTAGGGTAGAAAGAAAGAAGATGAAATAAGTACACGCGTCCGTAAAACCTTACTTCAAACCCAAATAAATAATAGATCATCCCCGTAGTCACATCTAATAATTTAACCATTGTCATTTGATTGTGAATCTTGATCAGGATCTTTTTGGCTATACGTGGTGATGTTGAAGGTGCAGTCCGATAATTTCATGTGTGATTTTGTTGTGAAAAATGCCATAAAATGCAATTCTAATGATGCCGGAAAAAATTTGAGTTTAAGAAATTTTTACGCCGAAAATTCCCCGAAAAATTCGAATTTTGGCCAAAAAATTTGAATTTTAGGCCAAAATTTTCACACTTGAACCAGAATTTGAATCTCGCGTAAAAATTGACCGTTAAGTCATTCCTCAAATTTAAATTTTTACACCGAAAATTCCCCGAAAAATTCGATTTTTTTTTTTTTTTTTTTTTTTTTTTTTTTTTTTTTTTTTTTTTGCAATTGCGAGATGAAGGACCAATTGCGAAAGGTTGCTTGAATTGCGAAGAACTGGCTTGATTGCGAGACTTTCCCAATTGCGAAAGAATGTGATTTGCGAAAGTCTCACCAATTGCGAAAGGATGGGCCAATTGCGAGAGACAATTGCGAAACCAATTGCGAGAAGCAATTGCGAGACCAATTGCGAGAAGCAATTGCGAAACCAATTGCGAGACCTATTGCGAGAAGCAATTTCGAAGATCTGCCAATTCCGAAAGCAATTCCGAAATGAATTCCGAAATCAATTTCGAAAGATCACCTATCACAATCTTATACAAGAATGCGACGTTTCATATTTGCGAGAGGCTTGTGAATTGCGAGAGGCAGCAATTGCGAGAGGCAGAAGCAATTGCGAGAGAGTGGCAATTTCGAAACTTTCCAACCACTCTTGACTTTTTGGCAGACCAATAATTCACCCACCCACAGTCTTATCCACTGACAACTTTTACCAATAAAAATCAGTAAGATATTCACAAACAAATCTTGCATAATCTTCAATAATTTTGGTCGATCTAAAGACTTAGAACACCAAAAAAATTCAAACTTAAATCACAAGATTCGAGTGAAAACTAGCAAACCATCACAAACCAAGTCATTAAATCATCAACTAACACAACCTTTGATCTTCACATGTGTACGATTTCAAGATAAACAAAACAAACAGCCACGATTTTTGAAGAACAAAAACATGACAGTTTGGTATTTAAAGAACAAAGATCGAACACGAAAAACTTCAAAACTGCTACTGATGAACAGTAACGAGCAAGAACACACCAAAAAATCACATTTTTATCTCAAACACACCACGATTCACCCCTGGTTAGAAAAAATGTAGAACAGAATGTGCTTTTTAATGGTAATTTAATAAATGCTATCCATGACCCTCCTTCGGGTTATGATTCTAGCGAAACGATTGAGCGGGCAGAAGAGAGTCGAAAGAAAATGCGACAAATGAACAGAGAAATAAAACCCATTAACTATAATGACGTTAACAAACTTGCTGGGGTTCATCTTGTTCAAAAGGAGTCACCTCTGTTTTTTCAAAAACCAGTGGTTTTCACAAGACAAAAAGCTGTTTCAAAACATCTGCCTAACATCGAACAAATGGCATCTAAAAACACTTATGATACATGTGCAGCTAGACTATATTTGGTTGATCTTAAACAGAGAATTGAGAAACTTCAACGTATTGTGGCTTCCAAAATTAACAATAACAAGTTTGAATGATTTCCGGGTGTTCAGGATGAACTGAAAAAGATTTTTGAAAAGGAAATTAATCCACATGTTGCTGCAATCTATGCGGTTGTTCAAAATGTGGAAAATAATCTTTTGAAAGAGTCTGCAGAATTCGTTAAGGACCACAAATCCTTAGTGAATGAAGCCAATGAATACTTGGAACACATAAAAGTTTTGGAAAAGCAAAATGACTCTCTCTCCTTCGAAGCTCTATCGACCGATATTATGTCCATTATTTACCAAACATATTCTGTGGAAGATGATGAACGACTTCGAGCTGAGACTTCTGAAATTGTTATAAAATATGAAAAGGCTCTTGCCAAGATTGAAAAGCAAAATGTTACATATTTTAAAAAACTTGATACGAAAAAGGAAGAATGCAAGTATGACAAATTGTCGTATGAGCGTTCTTACAAAAACATGCAAGATCAAATTGATCTTTTGAAGTCTCAGCTGGATAGTCAAAATAGGAAGGGTGAGGAAACTAAGTTTGCAAAACCATCAACTTCGGAACAACCAAAAATGTCAATTTCTCAAAAGGTTCCAACAGTTGATGTAACAATTGATTTGACAAAACCAGTCACTCCAACACCCTCGCCTAAAAGACCAAAAGTGATAGCACCTGGCCTTTCTAGGAATTGCTCACCGAATGTGACCACTCAAACAGTTAAGGAATCAGTTGGTTCAAACAAAACGGTCCACAATCACTACCTAGAAACAGCTACTTAAAAGGCACAGGTTCGACAAGACGGAATTTTAGGTACAAAACCTAGAGTGATGAATTCTACAACATTACAAAGCACTGCCAGTAGTAGTAAACCACTACCTAGGATTATTCAACTAAAGACTAGGGATTGGCTTGCATCTAAGAGTAGTTGCGCAAAAGAAAATGTTATCCACGTAGAATCTAACACTAAGAATTCAAATTCCTCTTTGAACAGGAAACCAGTTCAAAATGACAGTAGTGACAAAATTAAGGTTGCGGTGTTAAACAAGAATGTTGAATTTGTTTGTCCTACATGTCAAAAATGTGTCTTTTCAGCTAATCATGATGCATGTGTTGCACAATATATCAAGAAAGCAAATGCAAGTGCTAAGGCACAATCCACTAAGACACCAAAAGGAAACAAACCAGTTGATAAAAAGCAAAAGGCTAAGAAACCAACTAGGTGGATCTCTACAGGACGTAGTGTTTCTCAAAATGAGACTTCCACTGCATCTGAAAAGAAAACAACTCCTAGATCTAGCCCTAGGTGGATTCCCACGGGAAATGTTTTTAAAACAGTTGGTCTTAGATGGATTCTCACAGGAAAGATTCTTGATAGCTGCACCACAACAAGTAATAATGAAAATCATCAGGATAAGGATGTAGAAACCACTACAACCGTTGATAGTGGACACCCTCAATGTGATGATTCATGTTCTTCTAACACTATTATTTGTGCATATTCTTCTTTTGTGGATTCTGTGATTACAGGTACTCGTGAAAGTGTTGAGTGTTCACTCGTTGAATGTGGAAGAGAAGACCTTTATGCCAACATCGCATTTGGAAATCCTGGTCTACATCCACTCTTAACTCTACTTTTACTTGTTCATACTTAATCATTCTTTGTGCATATACATTTTTTGAAAACATCAAAAAGAATATACAAAAATGGAAAATTTTCAAAAAATACAAAAACAATATAAAATCACAAAAATCCAAAAATATTCTTCTCCGACATGTCTCTCGTATAATCAATATTCTGTACGTACTTAGAAATATCATTCAACAATGATACGGGCATGTACAGATGCTTGAGCGAGAGTTCTTTAAATGTTTTCAAAACATGTCGTTTTCTCAAACTTTTTTTCTTAAATGGCTTTTGTATATTTCAATACGAAACCCGAGCTTCATTTAATGGCTTCTAAGAGACTCACTCTAGAACCCGAGCTTCACTCAATGGCTTTCGTATATTTCAATACGAAACCCGAGCTTCATTTAATGGCTTCTAAGAAACTCACTCTAGAACCCGAGCTTCACTCAATGGCTTTCGTATACTTCAGTACGAAACCCGAGCTTAACCTAATGGCTTCGGAACATCTCAGTTTCGGACCCGATCTTCAAAGAAAGGAAAGTGCTTCATCAAAAAAATTTCGAGCACTTATCCTAAAAATCAATGGCTTGTAAGTATTTCAGCTTACAACCCGGGCTTCAACATTATGGCTTATGTGCACATAACAGTACATAACCCGTTTTTTCAAAGAAAGGACCCTGTTGTACACTCTTTTGCAACAATCCTAAAAAGAAAAGAAGTTTTCATGCAATGTTTATCAAACCAAACTTCTTTATCTTAAGCAAAATTTTTCTCTAATTTCATCAAAAGGTTTTTCAAATCTTTTCAAGAATTTTGCTTAAGATTTTTCAAATCGTTACTCCCCACTTGCTTCAAAGTTTACAAAAATGTCACAACCAATGCAAGTTTTGAGGGGGAGTATTTCATAAACAATTTTGTTCCAAAAAGTTCATGCAAATCAGTTTCTCCCTAAACAATGAGTTTAATCAGACGGTATCAAAAATACCATTGAAATGCTATTTTTGAGGGGGAGAAATGTGATTAATATGTGATCATGGTTCGAATCTCAAAAAGACTCAGAAAATACCATCAAATTGACGAAGCTTAAATGTCAGTAATTGAAAAGACTAGTCCGGGACGGGTAATAATTTCAAGATGGTTATCCATTGATGTAAATGTGTCTCGCAAAGGACTTGTCTGAGTAGAATGTACCAATTCGAGAGATGATCTTTTGATATGACCGGGACGGGTAATAACTTCAAGCTAGTCTAACTAGTGATGTAAACGTGTCTCGCAATGGTCATATTAATTGAAAATCGATCAGTTCAAAAAGTGCGAACTCTACCCATCATGTGCAATTCTTTCTTAAATCTCATATGCACATGTGAAGGGGGAGTATTTCAGAAAAGGCAAAACTCTCGAAGTATTAACAAAATGTGTTTTATTCATGAACACTTTGAGAGATTTTCTCAAATGGTTTTATGGCAAGTGATCAACAAGCCTAGGATAATCATGGAGTTATAAGGTGATTATGGTTAGGTTATGTCCTATGATCCGCCAGAGCCGGAGGGATCTTCCCAAGGACAATTCCAATAGTCTAGAATTAGAAGTCCTTAGGTAAGATTGAAAAAAGGAGTATAATGAGAAAGGAGAAAGAAGGGGTTGAAGAATGAAAAAGAAAAGTTTAATGTAAGAGTGAAAAGAAATAGCCCTCCATGAAAACTTAGGTCAGAAACCGGGTCAATACATCTGCTATCGGTACTCACTAAGGTGATACTGATATTGAAGACAAGACGTCATGGACCCAGTGACACGTTGCACCACCCCTCTTATCCACTCAGATATCTCTCAAAAGATATTTGTTTCATTTCTCAAGGAGAACACTGCATAATCTATCGACCTCTCACTCCGAGAAGTGTTGATATTGAAAAGGTGGCACTCTGCTCCATGCCTCCGACGACTTAAACCAAAACGCACATAATTGAGTTTAGAGACATGAGATTCATCAAAGATCTCTTAGGAACACTTCCTATGCAATACACTTGTGTTCATCAAAAGGATACAAGTTGTATGAGTCTTAATGAGATCTTTAGATCTTGCCTCACGACATGATGGCCGCTGGACGATTTATTGCTAACTGTCCTATGCAGGTACCGACGGAAGTCCATTCACCATCATCATCTACAACGTAGACGCATCTGATCAGAAGAAGTAGATCAAGGCAAGAACATTCAAAGTCAATACTTTGAAGATCACAGAGCATGAAGGAACAATGAATCAAGTCTATTATACATTGACACACAAAGTTCAAGACATCAAAAGCAAAAAACCAATCACGGGAGCATTATTGAAATGACCATCCCTTAGGGGGAGATCGTTAGCATTGAATTTATGCTATTTAGGAAGTGATGGTCATTTGTAGTTTAGAACTAAAAGTGTCAAGTATAATATTACTTTACAATGTGGGCTAGTAGTATTAGTGCTATTTGTAGTTATAATGTATAAGTGTAATACATATACATAGCCCACTTTAGGTCCATATGAAAAGCCTTTCAAGGCCCATTCGTATGGAAGCCATCATACAAAACCAAACACTCTCTCATTTAGCAAAGTGTGCTTTAGAGAGAGTGTGTGTGTATTTCTCTTGTATCTTACTTTTTTTGGTTTTAGAGTTTTATATTTTTTATGTCTTTTTGAAATTTTTCTATATTTACAGTATAGATTTTAACAAGTATATATTTACAAAAATATTTACATGCGAAGCTTTTTGATATAGATCAAGAAGATTCGAGAAGACTTTCTAACTCTTCGGGAGTTAGGCTTCGCATTCCAATTCGACGAACTAAGTTTTCAAACCGCTCTTTTGGGAGGGCTTTAGTAAATAGATCAGCGAGTTGGTATTCAGTCTTCACGAAAAACAATTCAACAGTACCCTCTTCAACGTGCTCTTTTATGAAGTGATAGCGGACTCTAACATGCTTGGTCTTCGAGTGTTGCACTGGGTTGCATGAGATGGCTATGGCACTTTTTGAATTGCAATACAAAGGTATGCGGTTGAAAGAGAAACCATAATCTGTGAGTTGTGTTCTCATCCAAAGGACTTGAGCACAACACGTAGATAGAGACACATACTCAGCTTCTGCTATTGATAAAGCAGTGCAATCTTGTTTTCTTGACGACCAGCCAACTAGCTTTTCTCCCAGAAATTGCGCTCCGCCTGATGTACTTTTCGCTGTTACTTGGCATCCATCATGATCTGCATCTGAAAATGCTATTAGTGTAAACTCCGAATCCTTCGGATACCAAAGTCCCATGTTGATGGTTCTTCGAAGGTATCGAAAGATCCGTTTAACCTCTTGGAGTTGAAGTTCGGTAGGCCTTGCCTGAAACCGTGCAAGTAAGCAAACAACAAAAAGAATATCTGGTCGGCTTGCAGTTAGGTACATGAGAGAACCAATCATGCTCCGATATTTCTTCGGATCCATGGGTTTCCCATATAGGTCAGCGCTAATTTTTGGTGAAGTGACCATTGGAGTACCAACAGAGTCACAATTTTCCATACCATGTTTTTTCAAAATCTCAATTGTATATTTAGCCTGATTAAGAAAAATACCACGTGGGGATTGATGAATTTGTAAGCCTAAAAAGAATTTTAATTCACCCATCATGGACATTTCGAATTTGCTTTTCATGAGATTTTCAAAATGTTTTGAATGTGTCGGATTAGTGGACCCAAATATTATGTCGTCCACATAAATCTGAACAATCAAAATATCATTTTTGTATTTTCTTGTAAACAAGGTCGGATCAATTGTTCCTTTGGTGAAATTATTTGACAACAAGAAAGATGATAACTCGTCATACCACGCCCGTGGGGCTTGTTTCAAACCATAGATTGCCTTCTTTAGCTTGTAGACGTATTCCGGATGATCTTTGTCAACGAAACCGTCTGGTTGACTCACATACACTTCTTCTTTCAGAGTTCCATTCAAGAACGCCGTCTTGATGTCCATCTGATAAACCGTGATGTTCTTGTGAGCAGCATAAGCTAAGAAAATTCTGACTGCTTCAAGCCGTGCAACTGGTGCGAATGATTCTTCAAAATCTATCCCTTCTTCTTGTCTGTATCCCTTTGCCACCAGACGAGCTTTGTTGCGAATTACAGTCATTTCTTCATCCCTTTTGTTTTTCCATAACCACTTAAGATCAATGACTAGTTTGTCAATTGGTCTTGGAACTAAATCCCAGGTGTCATGGATTTGAAATTGAAGAAGTTCTTCCTGCATCGCTTCAATCCAGGCATTATCTGCCATTGCTTCCCGAATGTTCTTATGTTCTATGAGACTGACTGAGCAGACATAGATGCACATGTCGCAATCGGTATGAAGTTGTTTTCTCGTCTGAATTGGTCTTGAGGGTTCACCAATAACCTGTTCAATCGGATGGTCTTTTGTCCACTGTAATGTTGAAGGGTACCTTCGACTGAACAACTGTGTGTTAGTCGGTTCACGTAGTCTGGAAGATGATTCACCAGATTCCGTTCCAAATGGGTTTTCAAAGACTTCTTCGTCTAACACAGCATTATTTTGTTCTTGCTCATCAATTCTTGGTAGAACAATTTCAATGAATGGAGTTGCTGGAGTAAATGTAGATGATGTTGATGTTGAGGGAGTTGGTGCGCCAGCTTCGAATGTTGTGGATGCATCTGGATTTGGTGGTGGTGGTGGTGGTTGATGTTGAGTGGATGCAGCGGAATGTTGGTTAGATGCATTTTTCGAAGCGCCACCATAGTATTCATCGTACATAAACTCAAAGAAATTATCCAGTTCTTGAGTTGTGGGTTGTTCGTCATGAATTGATTGAGCTCCTTGAGGTGCGAGTCCCGAACTGATATGTCCGGAAGTCATCGGGTTAACAATACTGATCAGAAAAAATGTCGAGTCTACAGTCTGTTCTACGATTCACCCCCAAAGAGACCAAAGAGCAGCAGGGGATTAACAATACTGAGATGCAGAAAGGTGATTTGGAAGAAACAACTCCGTCAAAACCACCGGGGTGTTTGAAGAAAAAATCACAGGGCAGATGAAAGACGGCCAAGAGAATTCGGGAAAAATACAGGGTGAGTCTAATGAGGTACAAAAATGCTCCTTCTCAGAGAATTCAGTCTATAATCCAGGTGAAGCAAAAACTAGCAGTAATGCAACATCGTTGATTAATGATATGTCTAGATTTATTGAGATTGGATTTGCTTTAGGATATGATATGCAATGGTGTCAAGCGTCGCTTGAAAATCTGATTAAAGGTATTGGAGAGATAAATGCAAATAAATGAATATTATGTCATTAAATGCATGTGGTATTGGGGATAAAGTGAAAAGGAGTAGGATTTCTAATATATGTAATATAAATAAGGTGGCGTTTTTAGGGATCCAGGAGACTCGGCTATAAACAACTGATCTTGTTGATTCAAAGAATACCCAAGAACAATTCTTCCAACTATCGTTGATTCAAATGAATACCGATAATCAGGGTATAATTCACACACTAACACACACTTGTGATAGGGAGGAAACGACTTTTCATATATTTCATCATAATAACAAAAACCTAATCAATAACAAAAACTTGATCCCAATTTATAGATGGGATTTATGATAAAGAAACCGAAAAATTTAATAAACTAAATTAAATAGAGGAAAATGAAGAGTCGTAGATGCTTAGGGAACTAAAGAGTCATAGGTGCTTCCACATTCCGCATCATTCTCCCCCACTTAAAAAAACTCGTCCTCGAGTTTTCGTATTATCAAAACGACCACGATCGAACGGAACCCCAAAAATATCGGGCTTCGAGTTTGAAGTGGTGACCACCTTAACTGGCTGATCATTAACCGCGGGCACAAGCTCTGACTTCACATATGGTGCAAGTTTTCCATCCTTGTACCCCTTCAACCATGATTCAATATGGTCAGGCTCTAGGTTTGGTTTCCAAAATTTCTCTTTATCATTATTATTTATAATGATGACAGGAAAATGCTCTTCTCTAATTCCATAAAACTCAAAAGCGCCCTGACTAGTCTCAACATCTGCAATCAGAAAACATATTCCAGATCCCTTGTGCTCATTAGCAATGTCATGATATTTGGATTCAAAATCTCCAAAAGATTTGCTAGTAAAGTTCTCATCATATGGACAATCATCAGACCCGAACCAAAGATACCAATCCTCATCCTTGTATTCATCATACACGGATGGATATTCATAAATAATGTCGTCATTAGGAGACATCTTGATCAGGAACTTCGGCTTTGATACCAACTGATGTAGCGAATAAAAGGGATAAACAACTGATCTTGTTGATTCAAAGAATACCCAAGAACAATTCTTCCAACTATCGTTGATTCAAATGAATACCGATAATCAGGGTATAATTCACACACTAACACACACTTGTGATAGGGAGGAAACGACTTTTCATATATTTCATCATAATAACAAAAACCTAATCAATAACAAAAACTTGATCCCAATTTATAGATGGGATTTATGATAAAGAAACCGAAAAATTTAATAAACTAAATTAAATAGAGGAAAATGAAGAGTCGTAGATGCTTAGGGAACTAAAGAGTCATAAGTGCTTTCACATTCGGCATCCAAGATTGATATGTGGATGGTGAAACAGTTATGGGGTAATATGTCATTCGACTTTACTACTATTAGTGCTATGGGATTATCGGGAGGAATTATGTCCATCTGGGATCCGCTGGTTTTCTCGTGTCATAAAATTGCTAGTTATCAAAATGTACTGGTTGTTCATGGAGAATGGCTCCTTGACAAATTCAAGTGTACTATGATGAATGAGTATGCTCCACAAGATATTGGACAAAAACGATTCTTGTGGACGTTTATATCGGATTATATGTCAGATAATGTTGGTAATTATATTCTTCTTGGGGATTATACTACGGTGCGTGATGAGGGAGAACGATGGGGATGCCAATTTTCACGTAGGGAAGCTACTGATTTTAACAGGTTTATTGATAGAGCTTGGCTTTTTGAAGTTCCAATTGTGGGGGGGGGGGGGTGGCGGGGTATGCTTTTACAAGGCTAAGCTTGGATGGGTGAGTGCGGTATGTCTAGACCCTTCAGCTAATGTTCTTAATAATTTGGTGTCGGATCATTGACCAATTTTATTAAAACAAGAGGTTATGGATTATGGCCCATGAGTTTTCCGGTTCTTTAACTCTTGGATGGATGAAAATTATTTTGAGCATATGGTAGTATCGGCATGGAATATAATGGAGATGATCAAATGGTCCAAGGAGGTGCTGCTATAAAATTCAAAAACAAGCTAAAAAGGCTAAAGGAGAATATTAAATGTTGGTGGCAGGAAACAAAGAATAGAAAAAATATGGAAAGGCATACTTTGTTAGATGAAATAAAACAGGTAGATGATCTCTTGGACCAAGTTTTGGCTACTGACGAAGACAGACTGAATCGATCTCAGGCAAGGTCAAAATTATATAGCTTGGATTCTAAAGATATTAAAGATTTAGCTCAAAAAGCTAAAATAAAGTGGAGTATAGAAGGCGACGAAAACTCAAGTTATTTTCATGGAATTATTAATAGCAAGCGAAGATACTTGGCTGTTAGGGGTATAAAACGAGAAGGTACCTGGGTGTCAGATCCCAACTAGGTTAAGGAGGTGTTCTTGAATCATTTCCGGGGTAAATTCTCAAGAATGGAGAATATCACAGTTTCTCAAAGAAGTGCAAGGTTTAAATCTTTATCGGAACATCAATATAATATGTTGATCGGGCCAATTTCTATGCAGGAATTACAAGATGCGGTGTGGAGCTGTGGTAATGATAAGGCGCCAGGTCCGGACGGTTTTACTTTTTCTCTTGTTAAGAAATATTGGGAGCTATTCAAAACCGACATATTGCAGTTTGTTACCGAATTCTTTGTTATAGGTTTTATTCCAACGGGGTGTAATTCGTCGTTCATCACTCTGATTCCTAAAGTGATTAACCCAATGGGTGTGAATGATTATAGGCCTATAAGCCTTATAGGGATTCCGTATAAAATTATAGCAAAAGTTTTGGCTCTTCGATTAGCTAAGGTGGTTGATTCGATAGTAAGTTTTGAGCAAACTGCTTTTGTGAAGGGTCGTCAAATTTTAGATGGTCCGATGTTGGTGAATGAGGTTTTAGCTTGGTATAAAAAGAAAAAGAAGCGAGCTATGGTTTTGAAAATTGACTTTGAGAAGGCTTTCAATTCGGTGAGTTTGGAATTTTTCAATAGAATGATGGAGTTTATGCATTTTCCAACTCAGTGGAGGAAATGGATTCGGGCTTCCCCGCATTCAGCAAGAGCATCCATCCTAATAAATGGGAGTCCTACTGTCGAGTTCAGGCTACAACGAGGATTACGACAAGGGGATCATCTTCTCCTTTTCTCTTTATTATAGCTATGGAGGGGTTACATGTGGCTATGGAGGATGCAATTGCATCCAATTTATTTCAAGGTCTAAAGATTGGAAATGACGAGCTGAAGATTTCTCATTTGTTCTATGTGGATGATGTTTTATTTATGGGGGAATGGTCGTCTACGAATATTCATAATGTTCTAATAATTTTACATTACTTTTATATGTCTTCGGGATTAAAAATTAATTTGCATAAGTCTAAACTTTATGGCATTGGAGTAAAAGGTAATGAGGTTCAAAGTATGGCACATCATGTTCGTGTTTGTCAGGATAAGCTCCCATTCGATTACTTGGGGCTTCCTGTTGGTGGTGAAATGTCTCGAACTAAAGCTTGGGACGGGTTGGTTAACCGTTTTCATAAACGTCTATCTAAATGGAAGGTAAGTACGTTGAGAGCTATGCTTATCAAAACGGTGTTAGGTTCGTTAGGCATATACTATTTTTCTTTGTTTGTGTTGCCGGTTACAGTAGCAAAGGTTCTGGAAAGAATAAGAGCTCGGTTTTTTTGGGGAGGCGGTGATGAGGTTAAAAAAATTCCTTGGGTCAAATGGGAATTAGTTATGGCTTCCTATGAAAATGGGGGTTTAAACATTGGATGTTTAGAGGCTTTTAATGTATCTCTGTTGCTCAAATAGAGGTGGAGATTTGTAACTAATAGTCATATGTTTTGGGTAAGGGTTATAAAGGAAATATATGGTGATGATGGGAGATTTGATCAACAAGCAAATCGGGGGGTTCAGGAACCCAAACATGGGCTAGAATTATAAAGCTTCACTCCCGTTTGGTGGATAAAGGCATTGATATAGGTGGAAGGCTTACAAAAAGGGTAGGCAATGGGAGTGACAAGATTTTGGGAAGAAAAATGGATTGCTGGCAACCCTTTGTCATCTTAATTTGTATCCTCGTCTATACGCTTTGGAAGTAAACTCAAGTTGTACTGTAGCCGATGGTGGAACAATGGTATTTGGGATTGGAAGTGGCGTCGAACGATTCAAGGTGGCATTGAACAATGCCAATTTAGGGATCTCATGGCGAGGTTAAATGAGTTTTCGTGTTCGGATGTGCCAGAACGATGTTGCTGGGATCTGGACACGCAAGGCGAGTTCTTGGTGAAAACTACAAGACATTGGTTAGATAATTTAATTCTCTGAGTTATTCACAAGCCACGAGATGGAATGTTTTAGTTCCCAGAAAAGTAAATATTTTGTTTTGGAGGGTGGCATTGGATCGCATCCCAACGAGAAGTAACTTATTATCGCGAGGGATAAATGTTTCGGACGTCATGTGTGCGATTTGTGGTAATGTGATAGAAGACAGAGATCATGTTTTTAGTAGCTGTGAAGTTGCAGTTTCTACATGGCAAGCGGTGTTTCGTTGGTTACATCTGTCAGCAGTCACCATGAGGATTATTAACGACACAATACAATGGGTTGATTCGTGTGGAATGCTGGAGAAGAAGGAAAAAGTCATTGAAGCGGTGTGCCTTACGACAATCTGGATCTTATGGAACGCTTTTATTTTCAAAAATCAAGAGTTACGCAAAGAGTATATAGTAGACTCCATTAAAGAGTTTGCTTTTCTTTTGATTTGTAATCGTCGGAAAAAAATGTGTAGCTGGATAGATTGGGTAAAAAACCCTATTGATGGGATTTAATTTTCTATCTCCTGGCTAGTTTTTGTTTACTTTTATTAATGGAATCCGTTTCTCGAAAAAAAAAAAAAAAAATGAATACCCGTGGTTTATAAGGTACGTGTCAGTTGTTTAGTGGTGTAGTACTTATGTGTTAAATCTCTTCTTAAATTTATAATAGCCAATTTAACATATAGACTAAAACTTACATGCAGTGTACCCGGTCAAACCTAGTTAGGAGTAGTTAAACTTAAATATAACATAGTGGACTTTCTACAGCTTTTTAGGGGGGGGGGTTTCAATATGAGAGATTGGCACAATTATTGATTATTTAAACTAATAAAACAAATAAAGTAAATTAAACTATTAAACTATGATTGTGATCAAATTAAGAAAAAAAGTGCTAGCCAAGTTAATCGTACAATGTCTTATTGATCCGTCTATAAGTGCAATGATGTAATAACATACGTTGATGAAAAGAAAATGTAGACTATGCCAGATGGTCACGGATACCTAGCCCTATGAATATCAATCCCTAACCCTCGAATAACTTACGGGGCTAACTATATCAATCATGCATTAAGTGGTATCAACTAATCTATACCATTTATCTACAGTATCCTACGGTCATAGCATTATGTACTCTCTTACAATGGTCACCTCTAAGAGAGAACTATGTTAACTTACTTGTTTTCGTTACTCTTCGTCTAACTTAGGGCTTGGTCCACCTCTAGTCGAAGCCAATAATAACATTCATCATTGTTACTGATGGAAAATGCATGTGTATAGAGACGGTAATTTTAAATTATTTCATAACTAAACATGCAGATCTATCATATAAATAGGCACAACGGAAGACTTAATAAATTTACAGTTTACACAAAAGCTTTTATTGCCACAAGATCTATGTACAACACATTTAGCTAATCATGCAAAAAATAAATAAGAGCATGTGTACCTTTTAGCATAACTGCAACTCGAACACATCCTTGTCTTGATCTCTATCTTCACAGAACCACGAACAAGAACATTAGCCATAAAACCCTGATTAATCATTATCTAATAATGATCTTTGTTGTTACCATAATCACGTATCTACTACTTGTTAGCTTTTATAAAAAGTGATGGTCATTTGTGTTTTATTATTTTTGTAAAAGTGTAGTTGTTTAGTTAAAAGAATAGTCAATGAGCTTGAGTTAATCTAATTGGAAAAAAGAGAGCCCAAAGAAAAGCCCAAGCCCACTCACCTTGTAAAAGTATAAATACCCTCCAACCTCCCATTTCACAGGTTGGAGGTGTGTGTTTTTTATGTGTAATTTTCTCTCTCTAGTTTCTCTCACTAGAATTCCTTCACCACACTTCTCTCTTGTGCCTCCCATTGATTTTAGTTGTTAGATAAGGATAGATATAGGCAATAACAAGTGGTATCAACAGCCAAACATTGATCTAGGGGTGTAATTTTTGATTTTCGGTACTGTTCTTGACGATATTTCCGAGTTAGGAAATTTGTTTCCGAGTAAGTTCAAAAAATTCCGAGTAAATGCAAAAATTTCCGAGCAAAATTTTTGAGTAAGTGGAAAAATTTCTGAGTAAATGCAAAACCTTCCGAGCAAGGTTTTTCTTCCGAGTTAGGACATTTTGAGTAAGGACTTCCGAGCAAGTATACATATTCCAAGATAGGATTTCTGAGCAACCATAAAACTTCCGAGTTAGAGAATAATTCCGAGCAAGGACATTCTTTTCGAGTTAGGAACAAAATTTCCGAGTAAGAAGCTTTTCTCCTACTTAGGAATCCTCCTACTTAGAAATCCTCCAACTTAGGAATCCTCCTACTAAGGAATCCTCCAACATAGGAATCCTCCTACTTAGGAAGCCTTCAACTTAGAAATCCATCAAGTAAGCAAAACCCGAGAAAGGACAATACCAACATCAAACACAACTCCTACTTCTTTGAAACGATCCAGAATCCATTTCAACATGTTTCTGAATTAAATTATGGATTGTGAAGATCTTTCAAACACTTCTGTTCTTCAAGATTGAATATCTTTCTCAGTAACTCATCTGCTTTGTTCTTTGACTTTAACAATATCAACACACATCTTAAACACTGACCTAAAGATGGTGCAACTTCCTTGGATGGAGGAATTATAAGAGGCAATGATGCTGTGTATCTTGGATGCTTGTTTCAACAAGTGAAATCATCTATCAGCATGCCTTTGCAAGTGATGAACAATCGTAGTGAACTGAAATTGAAACTAAAAGCTTTCTTCGTTTGACCTAGATAGAACTTTCTCCTTTGGAATGCTTCATCCCTTCTGAATATATATATACTACATATAATGCACAAATGAATCTCTCTCCTCTTGGTCTTAAAATTAAGACTTACAAGCTATAATGCTTATTGTACAATACACAAAGCACTATTAATGATCTTTCTCATCAATCTTAATTTTAAGACATACAAGTCTTAAAGCTTAATGTACAAAATACAAAGCACTATTAATTTGGTCAAGATATTTAATGTAGTCAATTAATTAATTGGTCAATAAATACAATTAATTTAGTTATTAAAACACCCCTTACATAAGAAATACAAATTATCAAGCATATTGTACAACCAACTTAAACACAATTCCTACATTAAATGTTACTAATACAAATAATAAAGCACATTATACAAATATTCAAGCACGAACGGGCAACGGGCCAAACGGGCTAGAACCCGAACGGACACGGGTCAAACGGGCACGGGCCAAACGGGCTAGAACCCGAACGGACACGGGCCAAACTGGCACGGGCTAAACGGGCACTGGGCAAACGGGCTCATGTTATACGAATGACTTTAAAAAAGACCCAAAAAGACGACATAAATTTCTTAGTTAAGGAGTTGAAATACATCACATGAAATTCTTGATATCCGTAAAATTATTATTAAAAAGAACATAATAAACTAAAATACATGATTCACCTGAAAATATTATTTCAGGGTACCCGCCGCCGCAACGCGCGGGTACCCTGCTAGTATATATATATATATATATATATATATATATATATATATATATATATATATATATATATAAAATACTCCAGAATAAGCTCTATTCTTGTCATTTTCAACCTCCATGTCATCATCTTGTATGATCTTGTCTTTTTCTCCTTTACATTGGGTTTTTCTTCCTTTCTTGGGATTTTATTTCCTCCCCTGAGATGCAAATAACATTTTATCCTCCCCTTTTTGGAAGATCTCTCACTACGTACCAAAATATTTCTCTCTATCATCTGAGCTATCCATCATAATATGTTATTAGACAATGTTTGTACATGTAGCCATCAATTCCTTAAGAGTTTAATTTGCTGCCCTCATCACTTCTAGGTGTGTTAACTCCTATGAGAGGTAATTCATGGGGCAATAACTCATAATCCATCAGTTGATGGTTTTCTGAGTCATTTTTATTTCAAAACAACCTTTAAGAAAATTTTGACTTTTAGCAGTATGCATATGATTTTATTATGAAAAATCATACTGCTTTCAACCATTTTGAAGGGATTAAGTGTATAACAGACACTTAATCAAGATTTCAGTTTAAAGCAACCTCTAGTTGTGTGAGAACCAATGTTTTCAGTTATAAATAACTGCCTGTGTGCAGATAAACCTATTCAAAAGGCTTTCTTGACAGGGTTTCCAGCTCATAGCAATTCTTACCTCTTAACACAAGTGTTAGATTCACTTTTACTAGCTGTTCTTTCTATCAGATATCCTGAGATTAACACATTATACTTGAAAGTATAAAATGATAGAAAGTGAGTTGAGTCAGTTACTATCTGACCAACTAAGTCATCAATTCAATGTGAAATTTCATACTTAGGTTTCAAGAAAGAAGTTTTAAGGAATTTTAAATTCCCAAACTCAGTCCATCATAAACCTAATATGTCAGCAACTAGTATCTTATCATTCTGCTGCTTCCATATTTCACTTGAAAATATCCTTTTGTGTTCACATGATCATACCTGAAATTGTTAGTCTAAAACCAAAAAAACAATGTACAAAGTACATGTCTTGTATTAGAATAATCATAGGACTAACTGTATGAATAACACAAATTAAAATTTGTACTAGCAGCACAAACTTTTGTAATAGCAGTAGTATCTTTTAAAGCCAGCAGCACAAACAAAAAATTTATTTACAAAAACACAAAGTTTAAAATCATTGAGGATTAAGCATTCCAATACTTGCTACCAAGTACTGAAACCTTCCAACATCAAAAGCTTTGGTTAGCAGATCTGCAAAATTGAATTCTGAAGCAATTTTAAGAACTTGAATTAATCTTTTCTCATTGCAGTATCTTATAAAGTGATGTCTAATTTAAATGTGTTTTGTTTTAGAATATTGCACTGGATTTTTAATAATACAAATTGTACTACTATTATCAATATGAATAACAGTGTTTAAGAAATTGTACCCATAGTCAAGGAGTTGGTTTTGAAGCCATAGAACTTGACCAAAGCAACTTGCAGCAGCTACATATTCAGCTTCAGTTGTTGAATTAGCCACAATTGTTTGCTTCTTACACTGCCATGAGACAAGTCTACACCCAAGGAATTGACATCCTCCAATTGTTGACTTTCTGTCCAAGCTAGCACCAGCATAATCACTATCCGAAAATGCTACCAAGTCAAAAGGTGATTCCCTTGAATACCATAGACCCAACCTAGGTTGACCCTTGAGATATCTAAAAATTCTTTTGACTGCTGTTAAATGAGAAACCTTTGGAGTTACTTGAAATCTTGCACAAGCACAAACAGAGAACATGATGTCAGGTCTAGATGATGTAAGATACATCAAGGAGCCTATCATAGATCTGTATGTGAGTACATCTGCATTTTCTCCATCTAAGTCTTTAAGAAGATGTTTCTCAGAATCCATTGGTGTGCTTGCTACTTTTGAATCAGCAAATTGAAATTTTCTAAGTATCTCTGCTACATACTTGTCCTGAGAGATAAAGATTCCTTCATTTGAATGCTTAACTTGCAAACCCAAAAAGAATGTGAGTTCTCCCATAGAACTCATCTGAAACTTATCATGCATAAGCTTCTCAAACTCTAAACACATCTCCTTCCTAGTAGATCCAAAGATAATGTCATCCACATACACCTGCACTAACAGAAGATCCTTCTTGTGCTGTTTGATGAAAAGTGTCTGATCAATCTTTCCTCTTTGAAATCCATTTGCTTTTAAATAGAAAGCAAGTGTTTCATACCAAGCTCTAGGTGCCTGATGAAGGCCATAAAGAGCCTTTACAACTCTGTACACTTTTTCTGGATGGTCAGATCAATGAACCCTGGAGGTTGTGAGACATACACCTCTTCTTCAATTGTGCCATATAGAAATGCACTCTTGACATCCATTTGGTAAACTGTGAATCCTAAAAATGAAGCATAAGCTAAGAAAATCCTAATTGCCTCAATTCTTGCTACTGGAGCAAAAACTTCATCATAGTCTATCCCTTCTTGTTGTGTGTACCCTTGGGCTACTAATCTAGCCTTATTTCTAATCACTATTCCCCTTTCATCCCTTTTATTCTTGAAAACCCATCTAGTGCCAATTACCTTTGCATCCTTAGGTAAATCAACTAGCACCCAAACTTTCTAAATCTTGAACTGAAGAAGCTCCTCTTGCATAGCTTCTACCCAGCTTGAATCATCTAAGGCTTTCAGAATGTTCTTTGGTTCATCTTGTGAGAGAAAACATACAAACAAGCGAGAGTTTGAAAACTCATGCTGCTTTGAAGCATAAAGGGCATCAAGAAGCCCTTGTTGGTCTGAAGACATCAGTTGTTGTCTTGTCTTCACACCTGATTGTACATCTCCAATCACATTATCCAGGGAGTGGACTTTGTGAATTCTTGTTTGTGGAGTAGAAGGAACTTGATAATTTGATGGAAGATTATTGAAATCCACCTCATTGTCTGAGAATTCTGCTTCTTTCATTTCTGAAGGGCCAGCAGCAGAATCATTTGGCCTAGCAGCAGAATCACCAGCAGAAACAATTTGTTGTTCCTGAGTTCCATCTTCGTTCCTTTCGTCTTCAACACCTTCTTTAGCTTTGCCAATAGAAGATTCATCAGTTGTTGAAGTTGATTCCACACTTGTACTTGACCATATTGGCATCCAAACATGATCTTGGTTTGTCTCCTTTTCTAACCTTGCCTCATTTGTTGCTTGTGAACCTGAAAAATCATTAGTTTTTGCAACAACAGGCACATAATTCATTGATTTGGTTAGAGTTTCAAGATCAAATAGCCATTTTGGTCCTTGACCTTCTACATTGGATTTATTCTCTAAAAACCCCACATGTAGATTTTCCTCTACAATCCCAGTTCTTGTGTTGTATACTCTAAATGCTTTGCTATTAAGAGAATATCCAACAAAGAATCCTTCATCTGCTTTACCATCGAATTTTCCTAAATGTTCTAAGGTATTGAGAATTGTCACATGACATCCAAAAGGTCTAAGAAATCCTATTCCAGGAGTTCTACCTCTAAAAAGTTCATATGATGTCTTATTGTGAGGCTGTACAACTAAAAATCTATTTTGAACATAGCAAGCAGTGCTAACTGCTTCAGCCCAAAAAGTTATAGGTAGCTTAGAATCAGCTAACATAGTTCTAGCAGCTTCAATTAGTGTTCTATTCTTCCTCTCAACAACACCATTCTGTTGTGGAGTTCTAGCAACACTAAATTCTCTCCTAATACCTTTTTGTTTGCAGAAATCATCCATAACTCTATTTTTGAACTCTGTCCCATTATCACATCTAATGACTTTCACTTTCTTGTCTACTTGGTTTTCTATCTGTGTAATGAATGTCTTAAGGATGCTTGTAGTCTCATCCTTAGTAGATAGAAAGAAAACCCATGTAAATCTAGTATAGTCATCAATTATAACAAGACAATATCTCTTATGCATTATACTACTTACTGAAACAGGTCCAAATAAGTCCATATGCAGCATAAACAATGATTGATTGATAGAGTTAAAAATCTTGGGCTAGCTTACCAGTTTTACCCTTTGGTTTCCAAATTTGTTTTTGGACCACTGCTTTTGTTTGAATGGGCCTTAGAACAGTCTTTGGTGCATGTTTGAAAAATGTTTTTGCACTCTTAGCTGTTGATTTTGGGTTAACAGTCATAGATGATCGAGCAGCAGGAACAATTAGTCTAGCAGCAGGAACCATTTGTCTACCAGCAGGATCTGTGTTTGAGATAGACTTATTTGAGACTGTTTTGGGTTTTCTTCTATTAACACTAGAACTAGAGTGATAGTGAGTTTGAGGAGTTTGCCTTTTGAAATTCACCCTATTATTTTCATACCCAGTTACCCAATGGTTGCAGAAAGCTGCAAGATGGTCAAAACTACCACATGTGTAACAAGCTTTGTTATAAAAAGCAAATTCATCACCTAGTTGATGAGACTTGAGGTTATTCCAATTCCTTTGGTTACCTCTGGGCTTGTTGGTGGTTCTATATTGCTCACAATATCTAACTGGTTGCCTAACATGCTTAATATTTGATTTAGGCTTAGCAGTATTGTGTTTGACTATCTTAGGAACACTTGTTCCTTCTTTCTTAACCACTTCAAGTTTAGACATAACCTGATCTTCTTCATCACTATCAGTTGTGCAATCCTCAACAACTATAGCATCTCCTTTCTTAACAAAGGACACCTTGTCCTGATAAAGTAAAGTTTTATCTAAACTTTCACTTACTTTTTCTATCTTAGGACCCTCAGTAGACTTAGAACCATATTCCATTATTGGTTCTTGAAACTCAGCAAAACCTGTGTGTGCTAGGTCAACACCTGGAGGTGAAGGAACACTTCTATATGGTGGAGGAACAGATTTGTATCCTAAACCAGACTTAGCTTTATCAATTACTTGAGCTTCCCAAATCTTATTCATTCCCTCTGAGGCATGAGCTAAAGCATCTATAGTTATCTTAACATTTTCAGTTTTATTATTGGCTTCAGCTAATTGTTTACTTTGACTAGTAAGTAATTCATCTCTAAATGCTATGCCTTTTTTTAGAGCATTTAAGTCATCAGTAAACCTAGATTCATTACCTTGAAAGTGTGTAATTTGTTTTTCAAGCACACCTATAGCTCTTTTATGATTACTTAAATTAGCTAAGGCAATAATTAGTTCTTCTCGCCTATTATCGGCTTTTCTTTTAAGTTCTTCATTTTCTTTAAGAGCAGAACATGATTCAGAACATTTGGTTATGGAATTTACCTCTGAATCAGAGAAGGCCATTAGAGCAGTCTCAGTGGCCACAAGAGCAGCATTTGTTGGTGCTTCCTCTTCATCAGCCATGAAGCTCCAGTCATAGTTAACCCCATCTATGGTTAGCATAGCCCTTGGTTCTTCAACTGTGATTTCCTTCTTCTTCTCTTGCCTATACCATGTGCTTCTATTATCCTGCTTCCTTGGGTTTCTACATTCTTTAGCAAAGTGTCCTAACCTGTGACAGTTGAAACACTCTACTTTCTTCTTATCAAACCCAGCAGTTTCATTACCATCAATGGTAATCTGCTTGCCAGTTCTCTGCCAGAACTTCTTAGCTCTCATGCTAAGCAAAGCAACCTGCCATTTGATGTCCATCTCTTCCAGATCATTATCATCCAACTGATCAAGATCTTCATGAGTTAGAGAAGACCCACTAGTTTGACTAGACATGAATACATAAAACGATGGATCTCCAAGTCCAGCAACATTCTTTTGTGGACTAGTAGAAGGACCACCATAGATAGCAGTAGAAACACTTCCATCTTCATCTACCTCTTCTGATTTACTAATACTAGGAGATGACAAGAGTGCCACATTCCTAGAGCTAGTACTATAGATTCCAGACTTCTTTAGACTTTGTTCAACAATTTTGAAGTTATTGAACAAATCATTGAGTTTCATGGTTTCAATATCTGGCTTGTTCATCCAGACAACCACATGAGTATGGAACTCATCAGGTAAACTTCTCAAAAACTTCATGTTGAGATCTTCCTTTGCTATCTCAACACTCAATACACTTAGCTGACTGACAAGCTTGTGTAATCTAGAAAACAACTTATCAAGAGATTCATTGCTATTTGAACTGAAATTTTCAAATTGTTGTTTCAGCAATGTCTTTTGTGTTTTCTTGGTAGTTTCATTACCACCAAACCATGCACAAATCTCTTCAAAAATAGTTTTTGCATCTGGATACTTGCTAAAGGATAGCATTTGTTCACCAGGAATGGTCATAAGCAACAAGTTTCTTGCTTTTTGATCATTTCTCTTCTGTATCCTTTCTTCATTTGAAACTGGTCCAGTATTTCTTTGTCTTACTGTTTTGCCTTCAATGATAGCATCTGAATAGCCTAGTGAAAAAGAATCACCATACATAATGATATCCCAAAGAGCATAATCTTGAACCATAAAATATTGCTCAATTCTCAACCTCCATAGCTCAAACTCATTTTGTTTGATCATGGGCAACTTTGCAGCAACATTTGTAGCAGTATCCTGAACATCCATTTCTTAAGTTTCTTCTTCTAAATCAATAATATCAGCCTTACTCTGATACCACTTGTTAGGATTCGACACACGGTTAAGGTGGTTAGACCTTTTGTACTTTGTGTGTATGATATATTGAGTGAATATGATTAAGTATGCGGAATCTACTTAATCACACTTAGAAGGTTATTATGGTTATGGAAATGGAACAGTTGTGTTTGTTATATGACAATGAACAATGAAAGATTATCACCAAAAGATTCAATATTATTAAGATAATAATACGAGTGATCTTGAGTTATCACTAGGGTTACAACCTTGAATCTTAAGTTTTTCTTACTTGTGATATTTTTGTGTTTGTTCTTGTTCTAACAGTTATGAAAGTTCTAAGTATTCAACAACACATAATATCTAGTCTAAGATCTTCTTTTATAGTCCAAGAAGATCTTTACAATATTGCTTAAAGTCTTGATAAACTACTTGCTATGATATCTTGAGTGTGTCAGTACATAAGATACAACATGTATCTGTGTACACAACTTGTTAACTAAGCACATGGGGTAAGATAGTATCTACCGTATATTGTTGACTTAAATACACATAATATCTTTTCATACTTATCCACTCAGCAGCAGAATGTACATTAGCAGCAGCAATGTTAACGCTAGCAGCAGAATTCTTTAGCAGTAGAATGTTAAGCCTAGCAGCAGAATCATTTATCGCTAGCAGCAAAATCAAATGTTCTAGCAGCAGGAACAAACATTACTAGCAGGAACCAAATGCTCTAGCAGCAGAATCATACTTAGAGTATTTCTTTGAATAGAACCCGATATTAAACTTCTTGAATATTTAATTCCCAAAAAAATTTATCACACACCGCAAGTAAATGGAATCGAGTTCTCAAGAGGGACAGATGTCTCCAGTTGTGCAAAACGCTATTCATTCGAAGGAACGTTGTCTCGTACACCTTAAAGCAGTCAAAACTCAATGTGCAGCACACATAGAGGCAAAGGTACCAATGTGGAATCCATATACATTTCATCGAATGTTTGCTAGACTCTTCGGATTTGAAATGGAATTTAATCCCTTCAGAGAGAAACTATTGCATAACATATTTCAGATAGAGTACCGAATTGAAAAAGGATTTGACTGCACTGTAACATATCAAGCACTCAAGACGCAGTTTAAATGGTTTTTCGACTTAGATTTCAGAATCGTCGAAAGATCTCCAGGTTATGATTCAACAAGCCAAATATGGAGTGAATGCGTCACTAAATACCTGGAAGCTGAAAATTTTAGAAATCAGCTGCTTAGTCAAATGAACACATTGGAAATGGTGCTTACTAAAAGATCACTACATCTGAGAGAGATGCGGGAAGTGAAGAAAGTGATAGAACGGGAAAGAATTGAAATGGCGAAGCAGAAACGGGAAAGAGAGCATATTGAAAAAGAAGTACCATTCAAGGAAACAGTGGTGAATGAGAAAGAGACAAACAAAGATGAACAAACAGTCGATGAGGGTACAACCTCTGATGCTAGCTTGGTTCTCACGGGAAGTGATACATCTTCAGAACATCAGGTTGAAAGCAGTACCCCAAGGTATGATTCGGATGCTGATGGTACACACAGGAATGAAGCTGTTTGGGATACTGAGGATGACCATATCAGACCTTCATCTGACATAGCAATACTGGCTATGGTACAACATTCACACGATAATGATAATGTTGTTTGGTTCGATAATGTGTTTGCTCATGATAAGACACATCCTGCGCATCCTGAGTCCGTCAGTGATACATATGTGGTGAAACGGTTTGATAGTAATATCACTCCTACAAATCCAGATATGGATCCTAATGGAGGTGAGCCTGCCCAGGATGGATCCTCTCATGAACAAGATCATGCCTTATTTGCTTCTTTAATCGATAATTTCAAACATGAACTTGAAAATGGCAAAGAGGACAATCGCAAAGCTAAGCAAGCAAATGTCTTATTGTCCAAAGAGCTTGAGGGATTTTAAGAAATGGAAAAAGATTTTGAGAAAATAACAAAAAGCAAAGACATTGAAATCTCAAACCTTAAATCTCAAGCTCAGAAATTTGAAATAAACTGAGATGTTCTCACACCACTTTTAAAACGAAATGAAGAACTTGAAGTGGGGTATAGCGAAGCTCTTTATCGTGAAAAATGTTCCATTCAAAAACTGGATGAACAAATGGTACTTAACAACAGCAAGGTTCAAGCATTTTTAAAAGAAGTCTCTGATTTAAAAAAAGAAAATTCGGTGCTTCAGCACGCCACTTCAAATTTTAAGATTGTTAATACAAAACTAGAGAATGAAAATCAAGAGTTTTCAAAACGAGCAAACAATCTTGAAGCAAAACTTCGAAAATTAGGACAAAGTGCTCAAACTCTTCAAATGATGCTTCCAAAAGATGAGAAAGTTCATCAACGAAAATCCGGACTTGGTTTTGAAAATACAGATCATGTGGAAAATAAATTTTTGTCGACTGATGTCATGTTCATTTCAGAAGATGAAGACAAATCTGAAAAAGAAAAACGCTTAAAAGTCAAACAAAG
Organism: Artemisia tridentata subsp. tridentata; assembly: GCA_021014915.2. NCBI lineage: Eukaryota > Viridiplantae > Streptophyta > Magnoliopsida > Asterales > Asteraceae > Artemisia > Artemisia tridentata. The sequence goes on along the minus strand of CP139506.1, from coordinate 209,971,441 downwards.
AAAAAGCCCATTCTCGTATCAAGGCTTTGTGTATGGTTGTACACAATTGACAGATATACCAAAAGAACCCTTGAAAAGAAAAGACACAAATGTGAAAAGATTTTTCAAAGAAGCTCAACTTGCTACTTATGATGCTAATTTATGGCAAAATAAAGCAAGAAAACAGCTTTGTTATCTTAAAAATCACATTGAGCTTACGTTACAGGTCATTTGGTCTAAACAACAATACACCCATAGTGATTACAATAATCTTCTTGCAACAGACATTTACTTTAAAAGGGAAGTTAATAAGATGTTAAAAGAAGAGATTGAACCTCGTGTGAAAGATATAAAATTAAGTTTTGAGTACTTTGAAAGATATCTTGTCACTGAAATGGGAGAAGATTTAAAGTACATCCATTCTCTAGAAGACGAATTTGATGAAAAATGCTTAACACTTGATATTCAACAAGAATTTTTCACAAATCAAATAGAGTCATTCAAGTCAGTATCTGTCAGCCATGAGAATGAGAATGTGGATTTTGAACAAATATCTTCGTTGAAATCTGAAAATCTTTGTCTTAAAAAGAAAATCACTGAACTTTCAAAAGAAGCAACTGACGTCAAAGAAGAATTGTCAAAAAGAACTGCTCAGTTTGAGAAAGATTTAACAAAACTCCAAGCACAAAGTCTTTCTTTCCAACTCAGACTGCAGGAGCAAAAAGCTTCTTCTAAAAACTCTTTGACAACAATGCTTAAAGAAAAGGAAAAGATTTTTGAACAAAATTGTGATGATGCTAAAATCAAGTTTGATTTGGACGAACTTGATACAAAAAATATTGAATTGGAACATGCTGTGGCATCATTACAAAAAGAAAATGAGCACTTGAAACAGACTTACAAAAACATATTTGATTCGATCAAACATTCACGGGTTCCGACTCAAAAATCAGTCACGAAACAAAAAGACACTGAAGTTCTAAAGTCTCACTTGTCTGAATTCGCTGATAAAAAGTTTGAAAAGGTTTTGAAAAAGATTGAATCGATGAAGATGAAAAAGGATGAGTCTCAAATCACAAAAGTTTCCTTTCCAAATCCCCTGTTTGATTCTAATACTCCTGATTTTGAAATGGAAACGGAAAATGCAAATCATGTGCTTCAAACAAAAGTGATTGAGCTTGAAACACTTTTAGCTCAACGTACAAACGATCTTGAGGATGTCAAAACTGATCTTTTCAACAAAACGAACAAATTCGAAACATATTTTGAAAGACTTGAAAAAGAAAATATTGTTTTTGAACAGAAATTGGCTCGTAAAACGGATGATTCAAAAGCTGAAAAAGATCAATTTTTGAAACAAATTGCTTCTTTGGAATCTAAATTGGCATCTCAAGATTATCTTTCTCTTCAAAAAGAATACAATGATTTGCGAATGTCATAGAATGCCTTAAAAGCGAAGTTTGATGTTCTCAATCGATCAAAAGGCATCTCTCCTGTTTCAAACAAGTCTCCACAAGAAGTGAGTGTTTCGAAGAAGGTTTACACGGGTGAATCTTCAAAACCATTCTCGAAAAAGGTTTCCCAGTTTACAACCTATTCTTTGCAAAAAGGAAGGAAGTTTTTGAAGAAACCAAATTTTTCTGAACCACTTACTCCTCAAAAGCTTTCAAGGTCAAATACTTCTAATGAAGAGAATACAGGTTTTCAAACTCCACACTCTCGATTTACACCGGTAAAGCAAGTGTGGAAACCAAAGCAAAGTCATTCAAAACCTCTGAATAATTCAAACTCTGAAATGCTTCCGCTACAACACAAGAATAACTCTGCTTCAAGTTTTAAAACTCCAAAAGAGACAACGAGTTTCTCAAACAATTTTCAAAAGAAAAAGAGTTTTAAATCACCGTTGATTCCACGAGTGTTATTTCAAAATGAAACACCCGTTTTCCGTCCTCGTTGGAATTCAACTTCTTTGAATCAGATTGACACAACTTACAAATGGAGTTCAAAATATGCGAAACCCGTTGGCGCGGTGCTTAAATGGGTTCCAAAGGTTGTTGTCTAATCTGATCTCAAAATGGCTTCTGAACACATCAGTTCAGGACCCGTGCTTCACAGAAAGGAAAGTGCTTAATCAAAACTCTCGAGCACTTATCATAAAAATGTCAATGGCTTGTAAGTATTTCAGCTTACAACCCGGGCTTCAACATTATGGCTTATGCACACATAACAGTGCATAACCCGTTTTTCAATGAAAGGACCCTGTTGTACGTTTTATTACAACAATCCTATCAAGGAAAGAAGTTTTCATGAAATGTTTATTCAAAACTTCTTAATCTTAAGCAAAATTTTATTGACCGGGTGGTGATATTGAAAAGGTGGCACTCTGCTCCATGCCTCTGATGACTAAAACCAAAACGCACATTATTGAGTCTAGAGCCATGAGATTCATCAAAGATCTCTTAGGAACACTTCCTATGAAATACGCTTGTGTTCACCAAAAAGGACACAAGTTGTAAGAGTCTTAATGAGATCTAAGGATCTTGCCTTATATAATGATGGTTACGTGCTTCAAACGGTCTACAGTCTTGAAGTGATACTTCGGTATACTTCAGAGGCTCTCAATGGCCTTGGTTAAGATTAGAGAAAGTTTTCACTCTATGCTGTTAACAATCTCAAAATCTAAACCTGTAAGCGCTGGTCGATTTATTGCTAACTGTTTTATGCAGGTACTGACGAAAGTCCATTCACCATCATCATACATTTCAACATCTACAACGACGATGCAACGGTACAGAAGATGTTGATCAAGGCAAGAACGACCAAAAGACGATACTTTGAAGATCACAAAGCATGAAGGAACAAAGAAGCAAGACTATTCAAAAACAACACACTAAGCTCAAGACAATGAAGATGAAAGACCAAATCACAAGGAGCGTCATTTGAATGACCATCCCTTAGGGGGAGATTGTTAGCTTTTATAAAAAGTGATGGTCATTTGTGTTTTATTATTTTTGTAAAAGTGTAGTTGTTTAGTTAAAAGAATAGTCAATGGGCTTGAGTTAATCTAATAGGCAAAAAGAAAGCCCAAAGAAAAGCCCAAGCCCACTCACCTTGTAAAAGTATAAATACCCTCCAACATCCCATTTCACCGGTTGGAGGTGTGTATTTTTATATGTAACTTTCTCTCTCTTGTTTCTCTTACTAGAATTCCTTCACCACACTTCTCTCTTGTGCCTCCCATTGATTGTAGTTGTTAGATAAGGATTGATATAGGCAATAACACTACTAAATAGAGAGAGAAAGTAAGTGTGAACACTTAATCCTAGAGGTGAAACGAGAGAGAATAGTGAAAGTCTCGCAAGACATAATGGATTGACACACACCTCATAACCCATGAGGTGGAGGTATTTATACCCTTACAATCGTATGTTGTGAGACCTCACAACCTATTAGCTTACCCCTCGCAACTAGACAAGTGTTGCGAGGGTATTAGGTCTCACATCAACACAACATGTATACAACTTACCCTATTTATTACATATAATTACATATAAGTCCCTGCACTAATTGTTAGGTCACAAATCTATCAACACAAGCTACTAGATCTAGAGAGAGAAAGTTAGAGAGAGAAAGAATGGAATGGACATGCTTATTAATAATGAAATGTAATTAACATGAACCAACACCCTCTCCCTTCAAGGAAGCGGGTATTTATAGTGATTGTACAAATAAGGGGCGTTGCCCTAATAAAGAGATAAATAAAAGGCCACGGCCCACGGACCTTCTACATAGGCCGAACCTTAATAACTAACATAAAGGCCTAAATAATAAGCAACCTATTACAAAGTCTATGACTGATACTTGATAATAATAAATGTATTCCCAACAATCTCCCCCAAAGTATTGGTCATCGAGGTTGCTTGACGTCATCTTTGCTTCGTTGTCTTCGACGTCTTTCGTATCTTTGTTCTTGGTTCTTGTTTTATGTGATATGGTAAAGTAGTGATATGCCTTCCACCAATGTTCTTTAAACACGATGTCTTTATGTCTTTTCCACCATGCTCATACTTTTGTTGACTTTTGATCTTCATACTTTAAGTAGTTCTCATTTCTTTAGCTTCAATCTTTAACTTTTGAACTTTTGTTATTCCTTGACTTTTGACTTTCTTTGACTTCTTTGAACTTTAGTTATGCCTTAGTCTTTGTGAGAACTTATCTTCTTGATGTTTTCATGAGCATGATGGAAATGGTGGTGGTGGAACTCCTAGTCTCCATGATTACCTGCAAGTAAACAGTTAGCAATAAATCATCCGGCACTTACAGGTTCGGACTTCGAGATCATCAACAGCATAGTGTGAAGACTTTCTCTAATCCTTGCCAAGGCCGTTCCTGAACCGAATGCCCCCGAGAGAGCTAACACAGATACACCAAAGTGTATCAACGATTCAGGTGAGCCGCTAAAGTATACCGAAGTATCACTCCACGACTGTAGACCGTTTGGAACCACCCCGAATCACTAAGCGTAATCCACAAGGGATTACCGAAGTGACCTGCTGTCAGGGCTGTTTGATGTTGGCCCTGGCAGGATTTCCACTTAATCACTGAGAATCACAATTGTGAGTTCCCTCATGAATGTTCTTGGCAGATTACTAAGATTTGCGTAGGACTCTTGTAATTTACAACTGGTGTCCATAATGTTGAACAACCAGCGTAGAAATGTTAAGTGTTCTTAAGAGATCTTTTGATGTATCTCGCAGCTCTAGACTCGATTCAGTGCTTATTGGTTTTAGTCATCGGTGGCATGGAGTAGATTGCCTCATTTTCAATATCAACTCATCTCGGAATGAGAGGTCGATAGATAATGAAGGGTTCTCCGTGAGAAATGAAACAAGTGTCTTTTGAGAGACACTTGAGTGGCAAGAAGGTTTAGTGCAGTGCGTCACTGGGTCCATGATGGCTTAGTCTTCAATACCGGTGTTACCATAGTAACAACCAGTAGCATATGAATTGAACCTGGTTTCTGCCCTAAGGTTGAACATATGGAGGGCTATTTCTTTTCACCATTTCTTTTACTTTTCTTTTTCATTCTTCAACCCCTTATTTCTCCTTTCATTTCTTTACTCCATTTTTCATCATACCTAAGGACTTTCAAGTTCTAAACTATTTGTATTGTCCATGGGTAGATCCCTCCGGCTCTGGCGGATCATAGGACGGTTTCCTAACCTTAGTCACCTTATAACTCCATGACTATCCTATGTTGCCATCAAACCAATCATTTGAAAATCTCTCAAAGTGTTTATGATTGTAAAACATATTTTGTTAACACTTTGAGAGTTTAGTATTTTCAGAAATACTCTCGCTTCACATGTGCTCATAAGTGTTTAAGTTAAATTTGCACATGTTGTGTGGAGTTAGCACTTTTAGAATTGATTGGTTTTCAGTGAATACAACCATTGCGAGACACGTTTACATCACTAGATAAACTAGCTTGAAATTATTACCCGTCCAGGTCATATTCAAAGAAGAATCTCTCGATATCGATACACTCTACTCAGACAAGTCCTTTGCGAGACACGTTTACATCACTGGATAAACCACCTTGAAATTATTACCTGTCCATGACATGTCTTTTCGGTTAATGACATTTGATATTCGTCAATTCGAGGGTACAATCTGAGTCGAGCTCATGTGAGATTTCAACTTTTAGTTACCATATTTTAATCACATACTTCTTCTCCCCCTCAAAAATAGCATTTTCATGCTGTTTTTGGAAAACTTATAATTAAAATATGCTTTCTGAGGTTTACAGGAAGAATTTCAACAAGAACTTTTGTTTTGAACAAAGATTTTATTTCAAGTACTCCCCCTTAACAAGGGAATACTTGTTCTTTTGAGCAGAATTTTGAAAAACTTAAAAAAATTCTGGTTAATTCTACTCAAAAGTAAGAAGTTTTCGCTATTTTGATTAGGATTAAGGCACTGAAGCATATCTCAGGGTCCTTTGTTTACAAGAACGGGTTGTGCACGGTTATCTGTGCACAAGCCATTGTCATATTTAAATATGTTGGGAACACTTTATTATTATTATCAAGTATTGATCATTTATGTAATAGGTTGCTTAGGCCTTTAGGTTTATTTTATGGCCTAGCCTATGTAGAAGGCCCATGGGCTGTGCCTATTTCTTTATTTTTTTATGTATTAATTAGGGCTATAAGCCCATGTCTTGTAAAACACTACAAATACTCCCTCCTATTCAAGGGATAGGGTTGGTTGGTTGAATGGTTAAACATTTCATTATTATCTAAAGTAAACCTTCCACTCTCTTTCTCTCTCTAACTTTCTCTCTCTAGATCTAGGATTAGATTAATAGCTTGTGTGATAAAAGTAAGTAACAAAAAAACAATTTTATGAATGATGACAAATAGTAGACAATGATACCAGTGTTTACTATAGACGGCGAAATGTGAGAATATTTGGAATTCTAGCTCGTCCACCCACATAACTCTCCAGTCGTCTCATCTGAACCTGATGCTTTAGCCTTTGGTCAATCCGTGCCAAGAACTTGACCCCTTGCTTCACATCGCTCCTTTTCCATGTCATGTGCCTCAGCCAACCCTGCTTCCTTCCTTGTGTGTGATTTTCCAGAATGTGATCAAGTTCAGCCCTAACTTGTACCAAAGTTTCATAGATAAACTTATGAATGTCTTGATAGCCCATGAACTTAGGTCTGCCAGATCTGATGAACACTACTCCAAATGGTTTGTTGCTGAAGGAATATGGCTTCATCTCTGCTATGCCCGGAGGCCGAAGATCAGGTTTGATTAGATTCAACGGCTTCTGATAACTTTCAACACCCAGATGAACATCTTCGACTCTTGTCTTGATCATGATACTTCGGATGTAGAGAAGTATAGAGTTGATGATGTCATATTGAAGGCTACCTGAAAGATGCTCGAGTTTTCCTTGAATCTTGAGCAGGTACATATCTTCAATGTCGTTTAGATTCAAATAAGGATAATCGGCTTCGTTGAATGTGTACTCCTTGTCGTCTTGCCTTCTCACCGTGATCTTGGTCAGAAAATTATAGCCATACTTCGACTCTGTCTCAGCACTTTTAATGGAGAGAATCTTACTCTTGTTGTACACCTTATGTTTTGAGGTAAAAGTAAGCTTCCATTTGTAGAACCATTTTCTCATGTCAGGCCAGTGGAAGATTCCCAGAACAGCTTCATCATTGTATTCTACAATCGAGTTGCTGAATAAGTCACCGATCTATTCTTCAAATCCTTCTAACACATATGTGGTTACCTTGAAATTTGTGAGGGAAGTAGCATATCGCTTTTCTGGATTAGTATTCCCATAAATCAGATACTCCAAGTCATTGTTGAAGAAGTAGGCTTTAGGTATCTTGGGATTATGGGCATGACCGATGAGGGGTAAGGGTTGTGAGTAATCACGAAGTAGGAAGGTGTCGGTTTTATGAGAAGATCTTGCATCATCCCAGTTAACGTTCTCAGATAAAGCCCGTGCAACTTGCGTTGTTCCCGTTATACAAGTAGAAGTAGCTACAAAGTTACTCTAGTTGTGTTCTATGACTGAATTAACGTATTGATTAATTTAAACAAATAAGTAAAACGTAAAGATAAAAACACAAGTTTTTCAACGTTTAAATTCTTATTAGAAATTAATCAAAAGAATCTATACCCAAGTGTTAGCGGAAATAACACTTGGGATTGAAACGAAAAGGTATGGTGTTCTCCTCACTAAACTCAAGCTATGCTTGAGTGGCAACAATGAATGAACGACTGAGCTATCTCAGGGACTAGGTTGCTCTTTGGGGGAGAAAAGTGGTTTTGTGAAAGTCTAAGCTTTTAATGCACAAAACTTATCCACTTTTCTCCCATGATCCTATTTATACACATGTATAAAAGAGCACCCGTGACTAAAAGTACAAAAAGAATGACCTAGCTAGTCTATCAAAATACAACAGTATTTTGACAGTTACAAGAATCTATTTTGGGATAAGGTTGAAACTGCTTTCTGAGCGTCAGTGATAACACTGTTCTTGTTCTCACACCATTCAGGGAAAGTTTGACTTTGCCCTGATAAGGACATCTCCTTATCTTTTCAAACTCTTCACGCCTTGTCCCGCCTTTCTTTCAGACTTCAGATTCTTCAGGCTTGGTCTTTAGTCTTCAGTCTTCAATTACATTTGTTGTTGAGGAGACTGGGTTCAGTAAGTTCTTGTCATCACTCACTGAACCCATTAGCTTCTTCTTCGGCTTAAGTGATACTCAGGGTGTTCCGCCTCACTGAATGGTGAATCTTTCTCTTTAGACTCATCCTAAGCATCTTGAAGGTAACTCACTGAGTGACTGTTCACTCAGTGACTTGAGAGTGTTTAAGGTTGATTAACACTTGGGCTAATTTGTATTCAAATCCTGTTTTCAGGACACTTGGGTACTGACGGACCTAACAATCTCCCCCTATTTGGGTATAAACGAGATTGGCGTCGAACCGCCGCATTGCAGCGAGGCGACGAATATTTATCTTAATACATGTAATGACCAAGATTCACGTTCAGGAGGTCTTGGTTGATCAAAATGCATCAAATCCATGATAGGTTTAGAGAGAGAAAGTAGAGAGAAGGTGGAGAGAAACTAGATATTCTGGAAATGAAATGAAGGTTACACTCTCACACACCCCTCAAGTGGAGACTTGAGGGGTATTTATAGGCTTTACTTATGACAACTATTCGAATATTACATTAGCAGTCCCTGCACTATATGCATACTAGTTGTCTACTCCAATTCACATAAATATCGCTCAGCTTCATTTCTAACAATCTCCCTCCAGCTGGAGATATACGTGAATTGGTTACAATGATTCCTAACAAGTACATAACAATGATGAATACAATGCTGAAGTAGAGCAGTTTCCTCTGAGGATGTCTTCACAGCTCTTGATCTTCTCGTATCTTTCTCAGCTTGCTTGAATTACTTGCAGAATCACTGTAATGATCTAATTGAGTTATTACTCCCTCCCAATTAGTAATCCCTTTTCTATTACATGCTCCCTACCAAATTGACATCCCGTTTGATATATCCCTGATGCTTGTACAAGAAGTTTCTCTGAATCTTGCCCAAATTTTCTTCAGTCTCTTGCACAGCGGAAAATGGATTATAGACTGATAATCTGTAACTTCTTCACAGGTTTGTTTGGGGAGCATCATATCGACATCTTCAACTCACTTAGAATGCTTCCAGTTCTTCAATAAAAGCCCCGATGTACACATTTCTCCCTCCAGGATGATTACGATCTCTCGGACTCATCCTACATATGTGTACATAGACATATCAACTGGAAGCAACATACAAATCAATACCCCATGAGTGGATGTCGATAACTATTCTCTCTACAATTCTTTTCAGATCAACCTCTTATCAAACCTCTTTTCTCTTCCTCTGGCTAATAGTAACTGACCACATATGGAGACAACCCGATATGACAAACTTGAGAATGAAGTAGAATAACCCGAACTTGTGACTTAAACTTGCACTATTGTCTGACTAAAAACCAATACTGAGAATTTCAATAAAGGTAGAATCATATACCCATCCAACCATCCTTAACTGTATATGAACTTCTCTCGAATTATCCACAGCTTTTTGTGAAACTTGGGCACTACAATGTAACTCCTTTAAAGTGATAGCTATTGTAAGCATTGAGTACCAACTTATGCGTTTATAGATCTCATACATAGCTAGATGACCAAGTCTTAATCACTATTCTATAAATGCTCAAACAAGGTTCTCGAAGAATCATGCAACCAACCAACCCTGATATCTTCAAGATACTAAGTACACGATCCCGAGATATTCCACTTCAAGCTCAAATAAGTAATAATGAATCATCCTTGTAGTCACAGTTGATAACATTTAGCCATTGTCATTTGATTGTGAATCTGGATCAGGATCTTTTAAGCTATACGTGGTGATGTTGAAGGTGTAGGCCAATAATATCATTTGTGATTTTGGTGTGAGATATGCCATAAGATGCAATTCTAAAGATGCTAAGAAAATTTGAGTTTTAGAAATTTTTACGCCAAATTTTACCGAAAAAATTCGAATTTTGACCTAAAAATTTGAATTTTGGGCCAAAATTTTCACTATTATACCAAAATTTGAATTTCGCGTAAAAATTGAATTTCGCTTAAAAATTTGAATTTTGGCATACTCGATGTTTTCCTTGCTCGGAACTCCTTACTCGGAAGATGCAAGTCTAACTCGGAAGATATCCTTACTCGGAAAATTCATACTTGCTCGGAAAATTCAGACTTGCTCGGAAATTCAGACTTGCTCGGAAAAGTCCTTGCTCGGAAATTCATTCGGAACTCCTTACTCGGAAGATGCAAGTCTAACTCGGAAGATAACCTTACTTGGAAAATTCATACTTGCTCGAAAAATTCCTTGCTCGGAAAAGTCCTTGCTCGGAAATTCATACTTGCTCGAAAATTCCTTGCTCGGAAATTCATACTTGCTCGGAAAAACAATGTCTAACTCGGAAATGTTTCTTCCTTACTCGGAAAAACAATGCCTAACTCGAAAATTTCTTGCTCGGAAAAATAATGCATAACTCGGAAATTTTTCTTCCTTACTCGGAATTTTTCTTCCTTACTCGGAATTTTTATCAAGGCTAACTCGGAGAATTTCATCCTAACTCGGAGAAATTCATCCTAACTCGGAGAAACACGTACTTTTTCCGAGAGAAAACACCAAAAATCACAATTTTTCACCACAAATCAGCATGATTCGCCCTTGGTTAGCTCTGATGCCAATTGTAAAGACCAAGATTCATGTTCAGGAGGTCTTGGTTGATCAAAATGCATGAAATCCATGATAGGTTTGGAGAGAGAAAGTAAAGAGAAAGTGGAGAGAAACTAGATATTCTGGAAATGAAATGAAGGTTACACTCTCACACACCCCTCAAGTGGAGACTTGAGGGGTATTTATAGGCTTTACTTATGACAACTATTCGAATATTACATTAGCAGTCCCTGCACTATATGCATACTAGTTGTCTACTCCAATTCACGTAAATATCGCTCAGCTTCATTTCTAACAATACATGTGCGGTTGTTGTTGCTGTATTTTATTTCTCAAAGTTGGTTTTCGATTGCTGAGAGGTTTGTTAACTTTGTATGTTATCTTATAAAACAAACAGATTCGAAGACATCAGATATCGATTTATAAAAGCAAAAAGTCCTATTGTCTTAATACATTGGGCACTACGTTAATGTACATACAATCTATTCTATATCAATCATAAATTGTCAACGTGGAACTGTGCTTTCATATGGCGGCATGTGTATGTCCATCACCGCTATTCCATCTATTTTTGATTACCGTTGCAACTGACGGGGCTCAGAAATCGTACCTGTATCAGAAGGTCGTTACAGAATAAAATATAAGGAAATGAAGACCATGTGGTATCACTTGTCTGTCGACAAATTATTATTATTATTATTATTTTTTTGCATATTGACAACTGCAGTCCGTTATCTTCTGTTTATCATCTATGTTTTAGAAACACATGTTATTGTTGATCAGCATTTTATGTGGAACTGTGCGAAAAACCAAAAGTTTCAAGTTTCATTGTTGGCAGAAAAAGAATACCACATGAAAATGCGGAGGAAGAGAAGAAAATTTTCAAAGGGAAAGCAACGAATTATTTCCTTTTTCTTCTTGTAAAAAACTGTCGTATGCATTTAGCTACAACAGCAGCCACAGAGGCACTATTAGCAAATGAAGAGTATCTGACTTTCTTTATTTACTGATACTAAAAGTTGATGTTGTGTATCTGTGATGGTAAGTTTGTTTACGCATACTTGCACCTGCAGCTTTACAAAAGGGCCTGATCAACAATACGATTCGATTCAAAAAGATAGATGAGAAACAAAAGAGGATGGTGCAAAGAAGTAATCTGTTCCAAATCACTTGTTACAGCATTCTCTTCTGTTTCTCACATATCTTTTAGAATCGTATCGTAATGGTGATCAGGAGTTTTTTTGATGTTGCAGGTACAAACATGCGAAAAAAAAATTAGCGTCATAGATACAGAGCATCAACTGTTAGTATCAGCAAATAAAAAATACCAGATAGTCTTCAGTTGCTAATATTGATAGGCGATGTACAACATATGTCGCTGCTTTTATAGTTGAATGCAGATGATTTATCATAAATATAAAAGAGACATAAATATAAAAGAGAACAGTTTACTTACTTTGGGTTACAGGCATGGCATTTGCATTATTATAGGCAAGGGTTATGCATCAATTTGTAGTTGAAGAACCTGATGTTGCAGGATTTAATCTGTTGGATATACAGAATATGTCAGGAAGCAAAAAAGGAAAAAGTTATTGAAACATGTAAATTCTGGTACGACTTATCTTTTCCAAACCATCTTATTATTATTCACTGGTATCCAAAAAAATAATAATAATAATAATAAGTTGACGCTCAAAGCAACGATGAATAGGAAGTAAATTTTAGTGATACTTAACTTCTGCTCATTGGCGTACGTCACCTCAGGTGAATCCATTTCATCTCCATCATTACAAACGGTTCCACAACAACTCCTAATCAACAACATGATTGAATTTTGAAAGATCAGTGGCAAATGAAATAGGATGGTGTGAAAAAATTATCTGCACCAAATAATTTGTCACAGCATCCTCTTTTATTTGGCACCAATCTTTAAAAATATAATCCTGTTGTTGGTTAGTAGGGCTACTTTATTTGTTTTACCCATCGTTTGTTCGAAAAACTGATAACAATGCAAGTCATAGCGGATTTCTTTATTGTTAGATATCTAAAAAGAGAGAAACCCGATGCAACTTACATTCTCATCAGTTTGTGGAATGGAGGATGCATATGATAATAGTAACATAAGTCAGCACCTTGGAATCAGTTATGTTCTTTATCTCATGTACATAACATTGAACACAGGCGAAAGTTGTTATCTTTCTCTCCATAATGTAACATTTAGTGTATGGTAAGTAATTGTCTAAGAATCAATGTACCTGCATATGTCGCGATATCCATCACTGATACGTTGAGTCTGTATGCATGTATTCGTTTAAATACACTAAACTTTCTGAGCAGGGTAAAGCATCCAAATGCAGGTTCCTTGGCTGTTTCAATACAGAAATTTAGCTGTTAGTTCTAACTTTATATGAGTAAACTTAAAATAGCGACAAACTATGAATGTTGAATGCACATACCATGTGAATACAACAGCAGTTCAAGTCAGCGCTTGGTCGCCTCACATCCATCATCATTACTACGTATATTTATTGGTATCTAATATATGTGCATAGTCTGTAGCGGCGTTATTACAGGCAACGTTCATCTATGAATCTAGAGTTCAAGAACCTGCTGCCATAGGATCGAACCTGTTGCATATACAAAATGTGTTAGCAGTCTAAAAAGGGGGAAAATCATTGCAATATGTAAATTTCAGTAACACTCATCTTTGTTTGATTCCGTAAACAGTATCCAACGCTGCGATCAGAAACCACAAATGTTGATTGCACATGCCATGTAAGCACCTGCACATCCGGCATTGATATTCAATCTATTTTTTATCAAGCATACAAATTTAGAATAGTAATTCGAGTAATACCTATCTTTTGTTCGCAGCCAATAAAATATATTGAGAAGCTCAGCATGAATACTCTGATGGCACAAAAATATTGACAAAATAAACATAGGTAGCTGTTCTAAGGCCCTCTACAGTTCCTTTTGTCGTTTCAAGTACCTTTGTGCAATTTCCTACATCAGGAAAATTGCTAGATTGTTGAAAGGACAAAAGGAGTTATATAGGACCTCAGAATAAGTAGGTATGCTGAAAGAAAGGTAGTTGTTAGAAAGTTTAAGCAAATAATCAATGTGAAACAAAAATGTGTTTTACGCACCTGGGCAGGTTAAGGAGTAGAGAAAATTACAGACGAAGGGCCGTCCCCTTCATTCGATACTGACCCCGGCCCGGGCTGCCTTTTTGGGAAGCCCGTCCCCATACATCCAACATCGTTACTATGTCTATTTGTTGATATCTAACTTCTGTGCATAGTCTGTAGTGGTGTTGTTACAGGCAACGTTCATCTATGAATCCAGAGTTGAAGAGACTAACGACATAGGACTGAAGTTGTTGGATATACAAAATGTGTTAGCAGGCAAAAAGGTGAAAACTAATTGAAACATGTGAATTTTTGTCGTTTCTTTTATGTTTAAATATAGATGATTTATTATGAAAGGGTTTTGTACCATTGAATATTAATGTTTATGAATAAAGGTCGGTAATACAACTTTCTAAGTAGTATAGAGGCTACAAATATTACTGATTCTGTTTTTCGTTTCTGTGTGGATGTATAGCAGATAATGCACATACCATGTGAATACAGTAGTAGTTCAAGTCAGCATCCAGACGTGCATCACCGATATTTCATCTACTTTTCATATAGGCTGGTGAATATAGAAAATCAGTTAACAAAAAAGAAATTAAAGAGGATGAATACAATGATTTAAATCTGTAAATCCTACCAATACTTATCTTCTGTTTGTTGGCGTGCGTGAGCGTGCAAACCTGAGGAACAGGAAAATATCGATAAAGTATCCATGTAATTACAGTAAGTATGAAAATATTGAGAAACTACGAATATTGAATGCAGTTACCATGTAAATACGGTAATGGTTCAGAAATCATCAAATCCGCAGGCGACAGTATTTCATATGAAGAAACATAAATATAAAAGAGAATAGTTACTTTTAAATATTCTATAATATAGTATAGAAATTTTCTTATAATAAAACTGATGAAATGGATGTGTATATACACACACACACACACACACACACACACACACACATACAAAACACACACACACACACACACACACACACACACATATATATATATTACAAAGGTGTATCGTAGAAGAAATTTGTCGATTCTAGAAGAACATGTGAGTATGAGTACTCGTGTTGAATGGGATAATGAAGGAGTGTGGCCTGTCATGAACAATACAATATCATTATCACAATCAACACGTCTCAGTTATTAGATATGATCTATCAAACGATGTATATGACTTCCATTGTTTAATTTAACAAAACTCTTGACAACGTTCAATTCAAACAATGGAAGTAAGATACATTGTTAGATAGATCTACCCTAATAACTGAGAGTTTCAAAGCGAAATTCAATGTAGCCAGCTGTGTATGGCGACGTTACTTTGTAGATGCCTGTTTTAGGTCGTAAAAAAGAATGGAACCGAAAATAAATATAGTTAATCTTTCCAAGTCCCCTTACAGTTCCATTTGTTGTTTCAACTTCCTTTGTGCAACCGCTTGCACCAAGCGAGTTGCTAGGTTGTTGAAAGAACAAAAGGAACTGTATGGGAACTTAGAATGAGTAACTATGTTTAAGTTCCAGACTAATTTATTAAGTTAAAGCATCATCGACGAAGTAATGTGGATATCCAACACACAGGTCGCTACTTTAAACTTCTTTTTTGAACAGTTTGATAGAATCCGCAAGTATAATTTAATATAAACCTTTGGTATTGCAAGTTACGGTCTGTGAAGATTAACAGCTATGGTGACGTGAGATAAGGCAGATGATATACCTGTACATGCATGACCATCTTATGTTGAACGGTTTAGGAGGTGTTAATAATCATAGGTGGAAAATCTGACCTCCTTCTCGAACCCCTTTTGTTATTTAAATGGTCTTTAAACAATACTCTGCACCAGACATATTGATAGACCGTTAAAATACCAAAAGGAATTCGAGGGGAAGGTCAGGTTAACCATCATGGCTGTACTCATGTGATGTACGTAGTGCCGTTGCTAATTGTTATATTTCTGTTGGCTGGTATTTTTCTATTTGCGGATACAAAAAGTTGATGTTATGCGCCGGTAAAAGGTAATTTTTTTTTCGCATAGACACAACTGTAGTGACACAATTGGTTCTGGTCAACAATATGCTTCAACTACGAAGGAAAGATGGGAAACGGAAGAGGATCCTGCGAAGAAGAAATTTGCTTCAAATTACTTGTCACAGCATTCTCTTCGGCTTCTCATCCCTCTTTCCGAATTGAACCCTATTCTTGACCAGAACCATTTGTGCCACTACAGTTATGAATATGCGAAAAAAAATTATCTATGATTGGCACGTGGCACCAAATGTTAATATCTGCAAATACAAAAAGATCACATATTAGTAGCTGCTGCTATTCTTGGGTTTTTTGTTCAGTATATTCGTAAACGTAGTTCCGCGACATCTTCTGATCAAGAATATGACTAAATTCTGAAAGATTAGTGGCAAATGAAATAGGATGCTGCGAAAAAGTAATTTGCATCAAATCACTAATAAGACCACCGTCTTCCGATTCACACTAATCTTTCAGAATTTTATCCTATTGCTGATCAATGGTCCATGTATAAATGGTATCACGAATATCCGGGGTTTCATTATTCAAAGATAGCAGAAAAGATAACAAAAAGCCTAAGGTGTACGATAAAAAGAATAGTTATCGACAAAATAATGTAGTCATCTAATTTTTGATTAACTTTTAGAAAGAGAATTCTTTATATGATAGCGAATTGTTACCTGCATGTTGCCACTTTCAGAATTGCTAGTGAATTAAACCCATTTGCTTGTGTGTGTTACCAGCCTCAGTAGTAGGAAAGGATTTTGTAACCCGTCGTTGCATTTGACGATAGCAGCAAGCACAGGTGTTTTGCATCATTATCTGCATATAGAAAGGTAGGCATGCAGTAAATAATCTGAAGCATACGAAAATATCATTAAACCATGCACATGAATACCGTAAATATGAAAATAGACACTAAATTTTAGTGATACTTAGCTTCTGTTCATTGGCGTCCGCGACCGCATCAACCTGAACAATAAAAAAATACCAATAAATTATCTATAGGAATACAGCTAGCATGAAAATACTAAGAAACTACGAACGTTGAGTGCACATACCATGTAAATAAATTAGTAGTTGAGAGCTACATCTGTATGTCGATGACTGAACAATTTTCATATTGAATCGACGCATAAAAAATATTCGAATAATACTTACGTTTTCTTTGCAGGCAGTGACATGTACTGAAGCAGGTCAGTGCAAACACTTGCATGCTACAAAAACAGTGACAAAGTATCAATGGTAGATGTACACACCATGGCAAACTGGCAGTAGCTGTGGCTGGTGTCGGTACATCCATCACTGATATCCTGTCTATTTTTGATAGATTATTTAGGCCTAATCCCTTCACTTTCTGATAGCCACACTTCAAGGAGAGAACCTGCAAAGGGTGTATGTGGATTTTATTAGTTAATTTAACCAACGCTGTTAAAAACACACGTGTTCTTTACAGACAGATGAGTGCTACCTGCGATTTGTGAGTCCCAAACTCTGTCTTGAATATATAAGCATAATAGTCACAGATGTTCCAAACCAATGAATCCAAAATTCAGGAAACTTAAAATTACTATATATATAGTATAGCGTCTTAAACGACCACAGTATTGTCGTTTTGTTCATAAAAATATATCATCAGGCTCAGCTCTGTAAATGTTAAATGCTAAAGAAGGTTAGAATTTTGCCATGTGCACAAACAGAGGCGGTTGCACGATACTAAGAATGGCATCACGCCATCCGGTGACTGCCATGGCAACTGATATTAATGAGCGATCGTAAGAAGTGAATACACCCGGCACGGTTGCAAATCTAAAAGTTTGCCCTGCCAAGAGCTGGGGATTCACTTCTTTAATCAGAGCGACAGATTCATCATAGCCTGTTGCAACTAATAAATAGCAAGTGCAAACCTTTTTGCAAGTCGCAACAATCTTAAAGATTTGCATAACCATTGATAAAATCAATATATTTGATACAACAACTGGTAAAAGCACGATAAAACAGGTTCCAGTAACACATAAAGTCGATGTCTAAGGTTTCGATAGCTACTGAGCAAACTACAGGAAGAAGGTTCGCGCAACTACCATAGGCAAAAGCCACGTATAAAGCTACAGGGAGAAGCCACGTATAACAGCATATTAATGAGCTGAAAAAAAGCTAAAAAACGGAAGAGTGGATCGGACCCACAACATGCAGCAAACAGGCTAACAAAAGATAGGCCGAAAACAAAACGACATCACTGCAGTCGTTTCAAATGCTCCATTAACCACACGCTATGGGTGAAACCACAAACACGGTTGCCCTGCCAATGAACGCGTGGTCAGAGAACGTAACACGCACCAGATGCAAAGACATATTTGTCTTCTCTCTAGTGCACAGCATAGCAGCAATAATCTTTAAGGTTTCCACCTAAACTGATAAAGGCAGAAGACATGCATAAAACTCACTTTGTACAGTATCAGAAACCGGCCATACAGTCTGCAAACCAAACGAATAAGGCAACGTTGTGGCTGCACCCACAAATGTGAGCTTATTCAAACAGTAAAGGGCTTTTTCAAACACCAATGGAATTAATTCGGATTAACAGTGAACCTTAGAAACTTAAAATTTCATTAATTTAGAAAATGAGTACAATGTTAGTGAAATTGAAAATAACAGAGCTTAAACAACTTAAATTGAAACCTGAAATTTATAGTTCTAAAAATACAAGACTTAACTAAAAATACGACATAAGTTAAAAATCTACATGCCAATTAAGGCTACAAAATGCCCTATCTATACTAATTCTGAGGTGGGATATCTCTCTTGACTTCTTCTGACCATTTTCCAAACCTTGGATTAGCTTGAATTTATCTGAGCCGTTGACACCATTTTTGGCACCAAAAATGGTTAAGGTGGATACTAACTCTTGTACTGGTAACTTGAGGGAAAGAAGAAGCATTAAATGCTTTTTGGACTGAGGCAGGTGGAGTGTAGTAGGAGGGTGAGGGGGAGGGTTGGTTTTGTCAGGAATAAGCATGGTGGTGGTGGTGGTTTCTGGTTTTGAGTTTGGCGGCAAAGTGGTTTGGGAAGGCGGATTTGACCAAGGGTCAAACTGGTTTTAACTAATAAACGGGGTTGGGCTATTTGGTGGATTGGGTTTATTTTTTTGTGTTGGGATTTTATTTGTTTTGGATTAAAGGGATAAGGTTTGGTTAGGATTTGATTTAGGTTAAAGTTTAGGGACCACTATTGCCAAATCTGAAAATTAAGGGACCAACTTGTCATTTTGCAAAAAATAATTCCAAGGGCCAATCTTGACAACTTGATCATAAATGTGGTCCAAACTTGTAAATTTCTTTCCCGGATTCGGCTTTTGACGATTTTCCAATCTCGTGCTCGTTTATGTCCATTTTTGCCCTGTTTTCAATCCTTTTGTACCTGAAATACATAAAAACACAAACCAAAGATATCTGCAGTATAATATGGTATATTTGGCTGTTTTTAGCATTTTTTATGTATCAAATGGGTATAAAATGATGAGTAAATAGGCACTCATCAACGCAGGAAAAAGGGAAAGCTTACATTCATCAATCATCAACTTAATCATTCAAGGAATCTTTGTTGATCATCTCACAAGTGTTCCTAATTCTTGTAATCATCATTACAACTTTTGTAAGACTTTTTAATCATGTTTTCAAGTGATAAATTTCTTGTGGTTATTTCTTTGTTTGCCATGAGTGGCTAAGTGTCTTGTGCACTTGCCTAGATGATGTTTGTTACATGACTTTTGGTTTATTATGACTCAATTGTTCTATGATAAACGAAAAGCTAATACTAAGAACGAATTGTGCTATTAAGAGTTTTCTCCACCAAAGAGTTATCAAGTTTGGTTAATTACTAATAGTGTAATGGGTTGAAAAAGACATTGTTAGTCAATTAGTTGTAAACCTTTGTCTATGAGGGTGTTACCTTATGTATTGACCATTTCATAAGTAACTTGGTTAAACTTGGAAAACTAAAATAGTGTGGTTGTCAATTGCTTGTGAAACGAAAGCGAATCGAGTAATTGAGTTGTGTTAGTCTTGGATTGATCAAATCTTAAATATTGTTTTTGTCATCTAAAATCTTGACGAGGATTGAAAGTGTTGGAAACAATAGATTTAGTATACCCACTAATCGAATTAGAACACCATCTAATTTGTTGATCATAATCAAATGGAACCTTTGTCATCATCATGTCAAGAGAATTGTGCAAAACTAGTCTAGGAAAGTGTAGTCTTTAATTTATTGAATTCACATCATCATTATTTGCTTGCTATTAGAATCGTTGAACAAGATTGATATTATATTCGAAACTCACATCCCAAAAACTAAACAAATCCCTGTGAACGACCTCGGCTTACCATTTCACCTCTTACTACACACGGACGAGTATACTTGCTCGTATGTGTTTCGTTTGAATTATTGGTAGATCGTGTTATAAATTTAAAACTTGCACTCAAAACGGGCACATCAAGTTTTTGGCGCCGCTGCCGGGGATTTGATCACGTTTTTGTGAAGTTTTTGTTTATAATTTACTTGTTCTATTCCTACTCGTATTGATATTCGTTATCATATTCGTTAAGCTCTAAAGAAAAAATATATTTCTCTGCAAACCTTAGGTTTCAACCCAAACCTCGCGGTCCTAGCTCTCGGTAAACTTTTTATCAGACCAAACCTTCGGTCTGAAGCTCGACCTCACAGTCCTAGCTCTCGGTAAACTTTTTTTTAAACTCCAAACCTTCGGTCCGAATTCTCGACCGCCGGTTTATCAGCTTTCGTAAAAAAAAAATTTCCAAACCGCCGGTTTGAACTCAAACTGCAGCGGTCCTACTCTCGGTAAACTTTTTAACTTAAAATTTTTTTCCCAAATCGCCGGTCCATTCCTCCGACCGTCCGGTTCAAACCTTCGGTTAAACTTTTTCATCTCCAAACCGCCGGTTCATTCCTCCCAACTACCGGTTCACTTGCTACTGTTCATAAAAAAAAAAAAAAAAAAATTAGTTTTTAAATCCTTTTCGATAGGCTCGTTTTTCTCGTGTATGACCACTTGTTCTTCTAACGAAGAATTAAGTTCACCATTTTCTAATCCCGAACGTTTATTTCGCAAAAAGAAAACTCCATTCATTCCACCCGATAAAAGAATTCCAAAAACCGTTAATCCACCATTTGAAAACCTTTCTGAAGTTCATCTAATCGTCAATATTTTTCTTGAATTACCATTTCCAATGGCTGACGATCAACCTATGTGGGATGTCAGTAGGGTTGTAGCTCCTACACCCACAGCCGCCATTGTTCCCGTTAATCTTGGAGAAAACTTTACTATCAAAGGTCATCATCTTTCAATGATTAAAGACAACCAATTTGATGGTAGAGCTAAATCCGATCCACACAAACATATCGCTGATTTCCTTGAAATTTGTGACATGTTTCGTTATGGAACTACCGATGCAAATTCAATCCTTCTTAAACTTTTTCCATCGTCTCTCACCGGAGAAGCGAAAATTTGGTATAATGAATTAAGCCCCGGAGTGATCACAACTTGGGACCAAATGAGAAGAGCGTTTGTTGGATGTTTCTTTCCACCAGCCATGTTTGATCGTCTCTTAGGTGAAATTCGTAGCTTTACTCAAAAAGAAGGAGAAAATCTTGTCGAAGCTTGGTTTCGAATGAAAAACATGCTCCGAAGTTGTCATGGGCATGGATTGTCTCGTGGTAATATCATTCAAATCTTTTACCATGGTCTCGATGTCACAACTCAAGGCATACTTGATGCCAGAGGAATATTTCTTTACAAGACCCCTAACGAAGCTTACAACTTACTAGAAGACCGTGTACTTCTAAAGCTCGATTGGTCTAAGGATTTCAAAATCAAACCTCAACGAAAATCCGTCGCATTCGCCGAAGGAACGAATGAAAATTCCAAAATCATGGATATGATGAAAGACCTCACTTCAAAAATCGATTCTAAATTCCAAAGTATCCAAAACGAAATCAAAGAAATGCGTGAAGGATGTACTCATTGTGGTGGAAGTCACTCCTCATCAGAGTGTGATGATAAACCCATGGGAGGTCCCGAAGCTGAAGCCAATTATGTCTATGGAGGATATCGAGGAGGAGGATATCGTGGAAACTTCTACTATAGAAATTCACGAGGTTGGCAAGATCGTCAACCAAGGGATGATACCCAAAATCTTGTAGAAAATCGTCAAACATCTTCTCGTGATGATAACCTTTCATCATCACAATCGCGTGAAACAAAAAATGAAGAATCTGAATTCGAAAAAACCATGCGTGAATTCGTACATGCTAAAAAACAAACGAACGAATTCATGAAAAATCAATTCTTTATGCTCAAAAGCAAAGTCGAACAAGGACAAAAGAATCATCAAGCTTCTATCCAAGATCTTGAAACCAAATTTGGTCGTCTTTCTGATCAACTTGCCGCAAGACCATCTCGTACTTTGCCAAGCAATACTCAATCCTACCCCAAACCATCATCATCTGGATCTTATCATCCACCTTAAACGAGAAATGAGCATGTAAATGTTGTATATACTCGTAGTGGTCTATCTTATGATCTACCACCCAACCTAACCCAAACAACCACTATTGTCCATGATGATAGTGAGGATGAAGTAGAAGAAGAACCAAAAGACAATGAACAAACTCCTAAACCAGTTTTTAAACCTACTCCACCACTCAAACCATATAAACCAAGAATTCCATATCCTCAACGTTTGAGGAAAGAAAAGATGGAAGAGCAATATGGCAAGTTCATGGACTAAATCAAAGAGGTTAGGATCAATGTTCCTGATGAAGCGAAAAGTGTACCGCTTTTAGGGGTCATTTAAGCCCTAAATCGTATTTATTTGATCAAATATTGCCCTAAATCGTTCCTTTTGTCATTTTAGGTACTTTGGAGAAGAAATCTGGAAAAGGAAGCATTTTGGACGTTTTTGGAGCATAAAAGTGAAGAAAACGAAAAAGTCTCCAAAGCTGCTGGAAAAGTACACTTGACGGCGTCAAGTATTGCTCTTGACGGCGTCACGGCTTGGCAAAAGAGGTGGATATGAAAAATACACATGATAAGCCAGGGAGTTTTACAAAGGAAGTCTGACGGCGTCACCCTTTGAAGTGATCAAGGTCGTCATGGTTTAAGCTAAAGCGAGACGGCGTCAAGCTTTATTCTGACGGCGTCAAGCCTTGATAAGCTGGGGAGGATTTTGGAGGACTAAAGAGGGACGAAGTCAGGAAGACCATCCGGGAACCCTAGACACGGCGAGGTGACGGCGTCAAGATCTACAACGTGACGCCGTCAGCCACTAAGTTCTATATATAGTTTTGCAATTTTTTGTCATTGGTGTGCAACTTTGTAAGGAGAAACCCTAAGATGAATTTCTGTCATTTTTAAGGGTTTTTATACCCTTGGATCTCCCATGTTTAATTGAAGATAAGTAATCATTTAATCAATCAATATGTCTATGTGTTATTTGATTATATCTCGTTCTTGTCTTTTAATTAACATGCTAGGCTAGATTTATCTTGTGTTTGCTTAGATCTAATGAAACCCAACTATTGATTATCGGTTATTAGTGTGTTATTAATTGTATTGAATGATTGTTTATCGATGTTAGGCTTAAGAAAAATGGCTAACTTCCTATACGGTAACTTGCTTGAACGTCTTAAGAAACATGAACCAATGCGTACTAAGGTTTTTATGGTTGTATTTAATGCATGAGCGAATTCTAGTGATCCCATGTTAGGAGCTTCCTAGCCGGCTCGACATAGGAGTGAAGTAGGAGCTTGTAGAGTTGGGGAAGTACGTATGCCACCCCACGATTGGTATTAAGGAATACACCCATCATCCACGCAATTAATACACACTAATCAACCGGTAAAATATAGTTAGGGAGTAAGGAAATCTAAGTAAACACATTTCTCTCCACATAAGTTTCACAACCTTTTCATTTTCAGTTATTTTATTTTATTTGCATTTGTAGTTATTTGGGTTAGTTGACTAGCAACTAATTCCGCCCACTCCTTCAAACCCGAGATTTTACTTGCTTTCAAAAAATATAAAAATACAAAAAGAATCTTCCCTCACCCTTAGACCTATTAGAATAGTTTTTCAATCCTAACGACACTATTCCCCTAGAGAACGATCAATCCCCCGGTACTTGACACTTCACTATACTACATCGGTCAGGTACACTGCCTGGTGGGGATTGCAAGCCTCTTGAGATCCCTCGAGAGGTAAAACCTGTTGTAAGGTCGCAAAACCACGCATCAAGTTTTTGGCGCCGCTGCCGGGGAATAGTTATTGTTTAGGTTGAATTTTTATTTTATTAGGTCTACTCACTAGATTCCTTTCTAGTGAGATTTTTATTTTATTTTTCTAGATTTTCTTTAGTCTATCTATTTTCTTCGTGCTTTTGTTCGTATAAGATTTTCATTGACTATTCAGTTTGCCATTATGGAAAACGCGAATCCACCCTTTACACCTGACGAAGTGGCTTTGTTGCGCAACCAAATTGAGGATGAGATTAGCGAGCTCAGAGAGCTCAATAGAATGATTGATATAGAGATTGATTATGCCTTGAACAACTTAGAGACCGCCATATACTCAGATAATTACTTAGAATGTAATAATCTTACGGTTGAGGAGTTGATTGAGAAAATTGATGAAGTGAAGGTAGATCCTAGGTTGGATGATTATTTCAATGGATACCCTACTAAGGAGGAGATTACTTACTATAACAACCTAGTTGATAACCCTCGACCACCTTTTGTTAGAATTGACCCAAAGATTAAGAGGGGTGATCCCGGGAATGTGAAGATACCATGTATGATTGGGTACCAATACGTTGAGCATGCTTACATTGACTGTGAATCCCCAACCAACGTGATGTCCTCAGGCCTTTATAGCCAGATCATAAACACACCACTTGAGCCTAGGAAAGACCCTAAGTGCCCCGACGGAGTTTGCAACTTCGTTGGAAGGGTTAGGGACATGCATATCCTTGTTGGGAATTTTACCTTTGTCACCGACTTCATGATCTTAGAAGATTTGGCAAGTGTTGTTGACTGCCGCCTTTCTCACGTGGTGTTAGGTAAGCCGTTTATTGAAGCATCCAATTTAAAGTATGATCGTTTAAGAGGCACGGTTCAGTTTTATAATCACATAGATAGGATCACATATAGGATGCCTTATCGGGTAAATGAATTTCGTTTTGAGCCTCGATTTGACAAGGACAACATTGGTGCGATTGAGGACATCAATGATGAGGGCAAAGAGAAAGGCATGGACTATGTTTGGAATAAGAGAAGCCTTTATTATAAAGATTGCTTGAACCTAGGACCTAAATACAAAGTTGATATGGAGGTTGTTAGGATGATTAGAGGGGCAATTGAGAAGCAAAACGGAAAAACGTAGAACCCGTGACTTTGAGTCTAGCTACAAGACTCGTTAATAAAGAAAAGCGCTTCTTGGGAGGCAACCCAAGCTTTATTTGCTTTGTGTGTTTATTTGTTTGGTTGTTTGATTTTATTTGTTTCCGTATGTATGTTTAAATTTTTATTATTATTGATTCATGTTCAAAACTAAATTGTGAAAATGCTTTATCTTGTTTTTAACTTCGTCTTAACTACATATAAAGGTATTTTGCAAAAATTAAGTGTAAGGGAAATCCAAATCGGTTTATTAGAAAAAATGAACATGAATCGTAATAATAATAAATTAACATACATATTCGTATTTGTTTGAGTCAAATGCTTGTATCGAGTCATAATGATGTTTTGCAGGATTTCCAGGAAGTAAGGTAAAGGTTTTTCCAGAAATTTTCCGGAAACTTAACATGAGAATTCTGTCAGATCATTTCTGACGGCGTCAGGCTTTACAACCTGACGAAGTCAGGTTTTAATTTTCTGAAAATTTTGAAAGTTTTGTTTTCATAAAAAGTTTTTATTAA
This sequence comes from Artemisia tridentata subsp. tridentata, assembly GCA_021014915.2. Lineage (NCBI taxonomy): Eukaryota > Viridiplantae > Streptophyta > Magnoliopsida > Asterales > Asteraceae > Artemisia > Artemisia tridentata. The sequence continues at coordinate 209,945,482 of CP139506.1, read as the reverse complement.
ATCTCTAACTTATAAACTCCAGAAATCTGCAAAATAATCATTCCACAAGCATTATAATCCATATATAGAATTTATCCCGCCGATGTTATGCAGGTTTTCGTGTTTGTTTTCTCAGGTTTAACAGGTTATTTTGGACAAGGAGATGTATGGGGAATCAAGCTTATGGCGATGCATTAGTCTTGGAGCTTCTACTTTCTCTTGGAAGAAGATCTAACCATGTTACCTCTTTATCTACCAAACGAATCAGGGGAGTATTTGATTTCATTCTTTTACCTTATTTACTTTTACATCTTGTTATTTGAACATTGGGGACAATGTTCATCTTAAGTGTAAGGGGGGGGGGGTAATGTATGATACTTTAGAGAATGCTATTACGCTTGATTTTTCGTTTGTTTGATGGTAGATGTGTAATAAAACTGAGAGAAATACCTGTTAGGGCAATTTTAGTGCCAAATTTAAATTTTTTTACAACATATAGGAGTGAAACTTTGATCTTAATGTGCGTCTCATGGATAGGAGTTATATGACTAGCACAAAACCGTACCACTAAAAAAATTTTCCACCCCCAAATATGTGAGGTTCGCCCCTAGAATTGGTAGGAAAAGCATTTATGCTATGATGTGTGTACCGGTAGCACTTAGATTCTAGAACTTGCGTTAGGACCATTCCGAGGCCACAAGTGAGACTACATTCGTGTAGTTAGATTTACTACATGATAAGAGGCATTAGGATTAACCCATTGTTTTACACCTGTGTTTTTGTTATAATTACGTTGGCTACATTGGTCAAGTAATTCTCCCACACCCTTTGCGTTGTACTCATTTTTAGTACACGATACCCCTAGTACACCCCTCCGAGCCTATCTTTTCGTTTCGACCTTTAAGCATTTTACTTAAAGGAAGAATTTGTTACACCCCACTTAAATGTACACCCAAATCGCCTTAGCCTACCTTGTATGCACTCATTTTTAGTGCATTATTGTGACAACATTTGTTTAAACCCCAAGTTAATTATCTAATTGATTACATGGTTGCTAAGTCGAGTCATATCCTTGTACATATTGTTTTGGGACGATTGGGACTCATGGGTAAAGTACTAGTGTAATGGAGTAATGGGGAAGAACAACATTATTACCCCCATATGTGCTAAATATTTTAAAAAGTACTCCAAGTGTTTCGATTATCTTAATTCGAGTCATTAGAATAGTTATTTGTAAAGTTATGTAAAAGTTCAAGTGTAAGGGGATGCATCGCCCCTATGATGTATTATTTTGGATGGTAGGGCAAGAGTGTATGCAAAAAAAAAAAAAAAAAAAAAAAAAAAAACAAAAAAAAAAAAAAATCGAAAAAATCAAGAAAAATGCAAAAAAATGAGAAAAAGAAAAGTAGAAAAAAATCATACGGACTACCATCCCGTTTCATTTTATGTTTATTTTAAGTTTTTATTATTTTGTTTTTAGCTTAAGTCGAGTCTAGTCTTGGCTTAGCAACGCCATGTTGTACATGTAATTAATCAATATCTTTAACTCGCCCCCAGTAAAATATCCCTTATCCAACAAATCCGTGTTTATCATATCCCTACACCTAACGTTATAACCCATGTAAAAGCCCTCTTTGATAGTTTATCTTAGGTGCTTACGCCTAGTGGAGAAGGTTTTCGATCCTTTCCCAAGCCTATGGTAATCTATTTGCTATGACAGGTAGTGAGAGATATTATCCTTTTTCATTTATAAGATTTATTTTGATGACACCTGAGAGATGTGAGTATCTAAACACTACTTGTGAGGTGCTAGTTTGTAATCTCCGTGCTTATTATGATTAAAGTGGAACGACTATTTGTTGTAATTACTTTTATATTAGCATTAAATGACCCCTAACTTGTATTTTGATTAGAATAAAAAAGCATTTGCTTGAGGACAAGCAAATCTCAAGTGTAAGGGTATTTGATGAAGCGAAAAGTGTACCGCTTTTAGGGGGTCATTTAAGCCCTAAATCGTATTTATTTGATCAAATATTGCCCTAAATCGTTCCTTTTGTCATTTTAGGTACTTTGGAGAAGAAATCCGGAAAAGGAAGCATTTTGGACGTTTTTGGAGCATAAAAGTGAAGAAAACGACAAAGTCTCCAAAGCTGCTGGAAAAGTACACTTGACGGCGTCAAGTATTGCTCTTGACGGCGTCACGGCTTGGCAAAAGAGGTGGATATGAAAAATACACATGATAAGCCAGGGAGTTTTACAAAGGAACGAAGTCTGACGGCGTCACCCTTTGAAGTGATCAAGGTCGTCATGGTTTAAGCTAAAGCGAGACGGCGTCAAGCTTTATTCTGACGGCGTCAAGCCTTGATAAGCTGGGGAGGATTTTGGAGGACTAAAGAGGGACGGCGTCAGGAAGACCATCCGGGAACCCTATACACGGCGAGGTGACGGCGTCAAGATCTACAACGTGACGCCGTCAGCCACTAAGTTCTATATATAGTTTTGCAATTTTTTGTCATTGGTGTGCAACTTTGTGAGGAGAAACCCTAAGATGAATTTCTGTCATTTTTAAGGGTTTTTATACCCTTGGATCTCCCATGTTTAATTGAAGATAAGTAATCATTTAATCAATCAATATGTCTATGTGTTGTTTGATTATATCTCGTTCTTGTCTTTTAATTAACATGCTAGGCTAGATTTATCTTGTGTTTGCTTAGATCTAATGAAACCCAACTATTGATTATCGTTTATTAGTGTGTTATAAATTGTATTGAATGATTGTTTATCGATGTTAGGCTTAAGAAAACTGGCTAACTTCCTATACGGTAACTTGCTTGAACGTCTTAAGAAACATGAACCAATGCGTACTAAGGTTTTTATGGTTGTATTTAATGCATGAGTGAATTCAAGTGATCCCATGTTAGGAGCTTCCTAGCCGGCTCGACATAGGAGTGAAGTAGGAGCTTGTAGAGTTGGGGAAGTACGTATGCCACCCCACGATTGGTATTAAGGAATACACCCGTCATCCACGCAATTAATACACACTAATCAACCGGTAAAATATAGTTAGGGAGTAAGGAAATCTAAGTAAACACATTTCTCTCCACATAAGTTTCACAACCTTTTCATTTTCAGTTATTTTATTTTATTTGCATTTGTAGTTATTTGGGTTAGTTGACTAGCAAATAATTCCGCCCACTCCTTCAAACCCGAGATTTTACTTGCTTTCAAAAAATATAAAAATACAAAAAGAATCTTCCCTCACCCTTAGACCTATTAGAATAGTTTTTCAATCCTAACGACACTATTCCCCTAGAGAACGATCAATCCCCCGGTACTTGCCACTTCACTATACTACATCGGTCAGGTACACTGCCTGGTGGGGATTGCAAGCCTCTTGAGATCCCTCGAGAGGTAAAACCTGTTGTAAGGTCGCAAAACCACGCATCAAGTTTTTGGTGCCGCTGCCGGGGAATAGTTATTGTTTAGGTTGAATTTTTATTTTATTAGGTCTACTCACTAGATTCCTTTCTAGTGAGATTTTTATTTTATTTTTCTAGATTTTCTTTAGTCTATCTATTTTCTTCGTACTTTTGTTCGTATAAGATTTTCATTGACTATTCAGTTTGCCATTATGGAAAACGCGAATCCACCCCTTACACCTGACGAAGTGGCTTTGTTGCGCAGCCAAATTGAGGATGAGATTAGCGAGCTCAGAGAGCTCAATAGAATGATTGATATAGAGCTTGATTATGCCTTGAACAACTTAGAGACCGCCATATACTCAGATAATTACTTAGAACGTAATAATCTTACGGTTGAGGAGTTGATTGAGAAAATTGATGAAGTGAAGGTAGATCCTAGGTTGGATGATTATTTCAATGAATACCCCACTAAGGAGGAGATTACTTACTATAACAACCTAGTTGATAACCCTCGACCACCTTTTGTTAGAATTGACCCAAAGATTAAGAGGGGTGATCCCGGGAATGTGAAGATACCATGTATGATTGGGTACCAATACGTTGAGCATGCTTACATTGACTGTGAATCCCCAACCAACGTGATGTCCTCAGGCCTTTATAGCCAGATCATAAACACACCACTTGAGCCTAGGAAAGACCCTAAGTGCCCCGGCGGAGTTTGCAACTTCGTTGGAAGGGTTAGGGACATGCATATCCTTGTTGGGAATTTTACCTTTGTCACCGACTTCATGATCTTAGAAGATTTGGCAAGTGTTGTTGACTGCCGCCTTTCTCACGTGGTGTTAGGTAAGCCGTTTATTGAAGCATCCAATTTAAAGTATGATCGTTTAAGAGGCACGGTTCAGTTTTATAATCACATAGATAGGATCACATATAGGATGCCTTATCGGGTAAATGAATTTCGTTTTGAGCCTCGATTTGACAAGGACAACATTGGTGCGATTGAGGACATCAATGATGAGGGCAAAGAGAAAGGCATGGACTATGTTTGGAATAAGAGAAGCCTTTATTATAAAGATTGCTTGAACCTAGGACCTAAATACAAAGTTGATATGGAGGTTGTTAGGATGATTAGAGGGGCAATTGAGAAGCAAAACGGAAAAACGTAGAACCCGTGACTTTGAGTCTAGCTACAAGACTCGTTAATAAAGAAAAGCGCTTCTTGGGAGGCAACCCAAGCTTTATTTGCTTTGTGTGTTTATTTGTTTGGTTGTTTGATTTTATTTGTTTCCGTATGTATGTTTAAATTTTTATTATTATTGATTCATGTTCAAAACTAAATTGTGAAAATGCTTTATCTTGTTTTTAACTTCGTCTTAACTACATATAAAGGTATTTTGCAAAAATTAAGTGTAAGGGAAATCCAAATCGGTTTATTAGAAAAAATGAACATGAATCGTAATAATAATAAATTAACATACATATTCGTATTTGTTTGAGTCAAATGCTTGTATCGAGTCATAATGATGTTTTGCAGGATTTCCAGGAAGTAAGGTAAAGGTTTTTCCAGAAATTTTCCGGAAACTTAACATGAGAATTCTGTCAGATCATTTCTGACGGCGTCAGGCTTTACAACCTGACGGCGTCAGGTTTTAATTTTCTGAAAATTTTGAAAGTTTTGTTTTCATAAAAAGTTTTTATTAAATCTCTAACTTATAAACTCCAGGAATCTGCAAAATAATCATTCCGCAAGCATTATATCCATATATAGAATTTATCCCGCCGATGTTATGCAGGTTTTCGTGTTTGTTTTCTCAGGTTTAACAGGTTATTTTGGACAAGGAGATGTATGGGGAATCAAGCTTATGGCGATGCATTAGTCTTGGAGCTTCTACTTTCTCTTGGAAGAAGATCTAACCATGTTACCTCTTTATCCACCAAACGAATCAGGGGAGTATTTGATTTCATTCTTTTACCTTATTTACTTTTACATCTTGTTATTTGAACATTGGGGACAATGTTCATCTTAAGTGTAAGGGGGGGGGGGGTAAAGTATGATACTTTAGAGAATGCTATTACGCTTGATTTTTCGTTTGTTTGATGGTAGATGTGTAATAAAACTGAGAGAAATACCTGTTAGGGCAATTTTAGTGCCAAATTTAAAATTTTTTACAACATATAGGAGTGAAACTTTGATCTTAATGTGCGTCTCATGGATAGGAGTTATATGACTAGCACAAAACCGTACCACTAAAAAAATTTTCCACCCCCAAATATGTGAGGTTCGCCCCTAGAATTGGTAGGAAAAGCATTTATGCTATGATGTGTGTACCGGTAGCACTTAGATTCTAGAACTTGCGTTAGGACCATTCCGAGGAAACAAGTGAGACTACATTCGTGTAGTTAGATTTACTACATGATAAGAGGCATTAGGATTAACCCATTGTTTTACACCTGTGTTTTTGTTATAATTACGTTGGCTACATTGGTCAAGTAATTCTCCCACACCCTTTGCGTTGTACTCATTTTTAGTACACGATACCCCTAGTACACCCCTCCGAGCCTATCTTTTCGTTTCGACCTTTAAGCATTTTACTTAAAGGAAGAATTTGTTACACCCTACTTAAATGTACACCAAAATCGCCTTAGCCTACCTTGTATGCACTCATTTTTAGTGCATTATTGTGACAACATTTGTTTAAACCCCAAGTTAATTATCTAATTGATTACATGGTTGCTAAGTCGAGTCATATCCTTGTACATATTGTTTTGGGACGATTGGGACTCATGGGTAAAGTACTAGTGTAATGGAGTAATGGGGAAGAACAACATTATTACCCCCATATGTGCTAAATATTTTAAAAAGTACTCCAAGTGTTTCGATTATCTTAATTCGAGTCATTAGAATAGTTATTTGTAAAGTTATGTAAAAGTTCAAGTGTAAGGGGATGCAACGCCCCTATGATGTATTATTTTGGATGGTAGGGCAAGAGTGTATGCAAAAAAAAAAAAAAAAAAAAAATCGAAAAAATCAAGAAAAATGCAAAAAAATGAGAAAAAGAAAAGTAGAAAAAAACATACGGACTACCATCCCGTTTCATTTTATGTTTATTTTAAGTTTTTATTATTTTGTTTTTAGCTTAAGTTGAGTCTAGTCTTGGCTTAGCAACGCCATATTGTACATGTAATTAATCAATATCTTTAACTCGCCACCAGTAAAATATCCCTTATCCAACAAATCCGTGTTTATCATATCCCTACACCTAACGTTATAACCCATGTAAAAGCCCTCTTTGATAGTTTATCTTAGGTGCTTAGCCTAGTGGAGAAGGTTTTCGATCCTTTCCCAAGCCTATGGTAATCTATTTGCTATGACATGTAGTGAGAGATATTATCCTTTTTCATTTATGAGATTTATTTTGATGACACCTGAGAGATGTGAGTATCTAAACACTACTTGTGAGGTGCTAGTTTGTAATCTCCGTGCTTATTATGATTAAAGTGGAATGACTATTTGTTGTAATTACTTTTATATTAGCATTAAATGACCCCTAACTTGTATTTTGATTAGAATAAAAGCGCATTTGCTTGAGGACAAGCAAATCTCAAGTGTAAGGGTATTTGATGAAGCGAAAAGTGTACCGCTTTTAGGGGGTCATTTAAGCCCTAAATCATATTTATTTGATCAAATATTGCCCTAAATCATTCCTTTTGTCATTTTAGGTACTTTGGAGAAGAAATCTGGAAAAGGAAGCATTTTGGACGTTTTTGGAGCATAAAAGTGAAGAAAACGAAAAAGTCTCCAAAGCTGCTGGAAAAGTACACTTGACGGCGTCAAGTATTGCTCTTGACGGCGTCACGGCTTGGCAAAAGAGGTGGATATGAAAAATACACATGATAAGCCAGGGAGTTTTACAAAGGAAGTCTGACGGCGTCACCCTTTGAAGTGATCAAGGTCGTCACGGTTTAAGCTAAAGCGAGACGGCGTCAAGCTTTATTCTGACGGCGTCAAGCCTTGATAAGCTGGGTAGGATTTTGGAGGACTAAAGAGGGACGGCGTCAGGAAGACCATCCGGGAACCCTAGACACGGCGAGGTGACGGCGTCAAGATCTACAACGTGACGCCGTCAGCCACTAAGTTCTATATATAGTTTTGCAATTTTTTGTCATTGGTGTGCAACTTTGTGAGGAGAAACCCTAAGACGAATTTCTGCCATTTTTAAGGGTTTTTATACCCTTGGATCTCCCATGTTTAATTGAAGATAAGTAATCATTTAATCAATCAATATGTCTATGTGTTGTTTGATTATATCTCGTTCTTGTCTTTTAATTAACATGCTAGGCTAGATTTATCTTCTGTTTGCTTAGATCTAATGAAACCTAACTATTGATTATCGGTTATTAGTGTGTTATTAATTGTATTGAATGATTGTTTATCGATGTTAGGCTTAAGAAAACTGGCTAACTTCCTATACGGTAATTTGCTTGAACGTCTTAAGAAACATGAACCAATGCGCACTAAGGTTTTTATGGTTGTATTTAATGCATGAGCGAATTCTAGTGATCCCATGTTAGGAGCTTCCTAGCCGGCTCAACATAGGAGTGAAGTAGGAGCTTGTAGAGTTGGGGAAGTACGTACGCCACCCCACGATTGGTATTAAGGAATACACCCGTCATCCACGCAATTAATACACACTAATCAATCGGTAAAAGATAGTTAGGGAGTAAGGAAATCTAAGTAAACACATTTCTCTCCACATAAGTTTCATAACCTTTTCATTTTGAGTTATTTTATTTTATTTGCATTTGTAGTTATTTGGGTTAGTTGACTAGCAACTAATTCCGCCCACTCCTTCAAACCCGAGATTTTACTTGCTTTCAAAAAATATAAAAATACAAAAAGAATCTTCCCTCACCCTTAGACCTATTAGAATAGTTTTTCAATCCTAACGACACTATTCCCCTAGAGAACGATCAATCCCCCGGTACTTGCCACTTCACTATACTACATCGGTCAGGTACACTGCCTGGTGGGGATTGCAAGCCTCTTGAGATCCCTCGAGAGGTAAAACCTGTTGTAAGGTCGCAAAACCACGCATCAGTTCCTCTTGTGGATGTCCTAGCTGGAATGCCCAATTATGGGAAGTTTTTGAAAGAACTTGTGAGCAACAAAAGTAAAATGGAAAACATTTCCACTACCTTCTTGAATGAAGATTGCTCAACCATTATTGAAAATAAACTACCGAAAAAACTCGGTGATCCTGGAAGTTTTCTTATTCCGTGTACTCTGGGAAATTCAATCACTTGTGATGCTTTAGCCGAACTCGGTGCGAGTATCAATCTTATGCCATACTCATTGTATGCGAAGCTTTCGATCGATACGTTGAAACCAACAAGAATGAGTATACGTCTAGCAAATCATACTATCCAATATCCTGTTGGAGTAGCTGAAAACATGCTTGTTCAAGTTGGGCAATTCGTTTTTCCTGTTGATTTTGTGATCCTCGAGATGGAGGAAGATAGCAAAGTTCCATTGATTCTAGGAAGACCTTTCCTAAACACAGCAGATGCTATCATTCGAGTGAAAAATAAAGAACTCAACCTTGGAGTTGGTGACGAAAGAATTTCCTTTTCGATTAATCAAGCCATGAAATATTCTCATGCAAATGATGACACTTGTTATAGCATTGATGTTATCGATGAAATAACAGAAGAAACATTTCATAAGTTGCTTGACGAAAGAATTAAGACTCATAAAACATCTGGACAAATCAGTGATGAAGATCTCGACAGAGAATTCGCTGAATTTATGCAGATAGACACCGAAGAAATTTCTGAGGAAGAAAATACCAACTTTGAGGAGTTGGAATTGAATGATGATATGAGAATCAAAACTTCAATTGAAGATCTGCCAATGGATCTAGTCTTGAAACCTCTTCCTGATCATCTAGAATATGTGTTCTTGGAAGAAAATTCTCTTCTTCCAGTTGTCATATCTTCAGCACTCAAACCCAATGAAAAAGAACGTCTTGTTTCTACACTCAAAAAGCATAAAGAAGCTTTCGCCTGGAAAACTTCTGACATTCGTGGAATAAGCCCGAATTTTTGCAAACACAAAATAAATTTTGAAAACGATTCTAAACCTGTTGTTCAAAGACAACGAGGACTCAACCCAAATATGAAAGAAGTTGTTAAGAAAGAAATAATCAAACTTCTTGACGCTGGAATTATTTATCCCATTGAGGATAGTTCATGGGTGAGTCCCGTTCATTGTATTCCTAAGAAAGGAGGAACAACTGTCATGGCTAATGAACGTAATGAACTTGTTCATACCAGAACCATAACTGGTTGGCGAGTGTGCATTGATTATCAAAAATTAAATGATGCCACCAGAAAAGATCATTTTCCTTTACCGTACATGGATCAAATGTTGGAAAGACTTGTGGGGAACAAATACTTTTGTTTTCTCGATGGATTTTCTGGTTATTTTCAAATTCCAATAGATCCAGCTGATCAAGAAAAGACCACATTCACGTGTCCTTTTGGCACATATGCATATAGGCGTATGCCTTTTGGTCTTTGTAACGCACCAGCAACATTTCAAAGATGCATGATTGCTATTTTTCAAGATATGCTTGAAACCTCCATGGAAGTTTTCATGGATGATTTCTCAGTATTTGGAGACTCATTCGAGTCATGCCTTTCCAATCTTGATAAAATGCTTGAAAGATGCAAAACTTCTCATCTTGTGCTAAATTGGGAAAAATGTCATTTTATGGTGACAGAAGGCATTGTGCTAGGTCACAAGATTTCGAGCAAAGGAATTGAAGTTGACAAAGCAAAAATAGATGCTATTGCTAAATTACCACCCCCGACTAACGTTAAAGGCGTTAGGAGTTTTTTCGGACATGCGGGATTTTACCGCAGATTCATCAAAGATTTTTCAAAAATTTCTCGTCCTATGACGAAGCTTCTCGAGAAAGATTCAATCTTTGATTTTAATAAAGAATGCATCAAGGCATTCGAAACACTCAAAAATAAGTTAACAAATGCACCGATTATGGTCTCACCAAATTGGTCTCTGCCGTTTGAACTTATGTGCGATGCAAGCAATTATGCTGTTGAGGTAGTATTAGGACAACGAGAAGGAAAACATTTTCGTCCTATTTACTTTGCTAGCAAAACCTTAAATAGTGCCCAACAAAACTACACAGTCACTGAAAAGGAACTATTGGCTGTAGTTTTTGCATTTGACAAATTTCGTTCTTATCTCGTTTTGTCAAAGACAATTGTATTCACCGATCATTCAGCTCTCAAATATCTGTTTGCTAAACAAGATGCTAAACCACGTCTTATTCGATGGATTTTATTGCTTCAACAATTTGACATAGAAATCCAGAATAAGAAAGGTGCAGAAAATGTGGCAGCAGATCATTTATCTAGATTAGAAAATCCTAATTTAGAGGAACTCGGTGAAGATAAGATTGATGATAATTTTCCCGATGAAACCCTTATGGGAATTGATGAAGAAGAAATCCCATGGTTTGCAGATTATGCAAATTATTTAGCCGGAGGAATATTACAAAAAGGTCTATCTTATGCTGAGCGTAGTAAATTCTTCGTAAACCTGAAACACTATTTTTGGGATGAACCATATCTATTTAAAATATGTCCCGATGGGATAATTAGAAGATGTGTGTATGGTTCAGAGACCCGAAAAATTCTTGATGAATGTCATCATGGCCCAACTGGAGGACATTACGGTCCATCCACAACCGCTAAAAAGGTCTACGATGCTGGATTTTATTGGCCAACAGTTTTTAAAGAAGCACATACGCTTGTGAAAAATTGTGATGCATGCCAGAAGTCTGGTAGTCTTTCTCGTAGAGACGAAATGCCACAAAAGAGCATTCAAGTTTCTGAAATCTTTGATATTTGGGGCATTGACTTTATGGGTCCTTTTCCTAAATCTCATAAGTTCGAATACATCCTCGTTGCAATTGACTATGTTTCTAAATGGGCCGAAGCGGAAGCCTTACCCACTAATGATGCACGAGTGGTTGTAAATTTTCTAAAAAAGCTTTTCTCTCGATTCAGAATTCCAAAAGCTTTAATAAGTGACAGAGGAACTCACTTCTGTAACCATCAAATGGAGAAAGCTATGAAACGATATGGGGTCCACCATCGTTTCGCAACAGCATACCATCCTCAAACCAGTGGTCAAGTTGAAAACACCAATAGAGCTTTAAAAAGAATACTTGAAAAAACGGTTAAGGATAATCCTTCTGTTTTGTCAAGGAAACTCGATGATGCTCTATGGGCGTTCAGAACGGCATATAAAAGTCCAATTAGCACAACACCATATAGACTCGTAGATGGAAAAACTTGTCATTTGCCGTTTGAAATTGAACACCGAGCTTACTGGTCACAGAGGCAATGTAACCCCGATCTTAAAATCGCGGGAGAAAAACAATTCTTGCAATTGCATGAACTCGATGAATTAAGACTCCAAGCGTATGAGAATTCCAAGTTGTACAAAGCGCGAACAAACGCTTATCATGATAGGAAACTGAGAATCCGGAAAGCATTCAAAGCCGGAGACAAAGTTCTTTTATTCAATTCTAAGTACAAATTCAAAGCTCCTAAGCTAAGAACCAAATGGTTTGGTCCATTCGTGGTAAAACATGGTTTTCCATCCGGATATATCGAATTATATGACAAGCATGGTGGAACTTTCATTGTTAATGGACATCGAATCAAACTCTACCATGATGAGGAGCAATTGAATGAAATGTCAAGTGAAGAAATTCCACTTGAAATGCTCGATAAAAATAAATGCACTGCTATTCCGTTTATGGCACCTTTTCTAGCTGATTATAAAAAAGTAATACCATGGGCTGCGGAAACTGGTTACATCTGGGATGTTCTCCCTAGAACTTGCAATACCGCAAAGTTACATGATATTGATAAAACCGGAAAAGGAATAGTAAAAGGAAATGTGGTGTATATTCCAAAGAAGTCAGGAAAGAATCCCAAACATAAACCATGAAAGTAAGAAAAGATGAGTCGGGCTGATGACTCATTAATAAATTTAGCGCTTCTCGGGAGGCAACCTGTGTGTTTTTAAATTGTTTGTTTTTTATGCCCCGATGGTTTCACCATAAGTGTGGGGGCGTCGCAATAATAACAAATAATAATAAAAATATATATATATATATATATATATATATATATATATATATATATTGCATTTTGTGTGTTTTTGTTTTTGTTTTTGATGATTTATGCAGGTTAGCATGCTTGATCTTGAAGATGCGGAATCATTCAATCTCAATATCTGATTTAGAGCCTGCTAAAGATTCCGAGGTTCAGGCAGTATCATTTCTTTTATGTTCCATTTCCCTATTTTTATGGTTCACCGTTCTTTACATTGAGGACAATGTCAAACTTAAGTGTGGTGGGGGGGGGGGGGGGGGGAGAAAATAGGAAAATGATACTGGAATTTTTTTTAATTTTCTATATTTTTGAGCCTTGTTTTTAATTTGTTTGCCCTTATGATCTAGTTGTTTTCGCACATTTAGAATAATCTATATTAGAACAACTAGATCAATCCACTGATAAAACATGTAATTTTTGAAATTCGAGATGTGTCCTGATTGACATTGCGATCCATTTTTAGGATTGATAACATTGCTAGCAAAACTATAGCCCATTCCACTAAATTGTGAGGATTTAAGCCTATTCTTATATAGCATACATCTTTTATGCTTGATCTTTTTGCTATGAGTGTGCCGGTGATCTTATTTATTCTAGAACTTGTACATGCAAATCATTACCAGACCGCAGTGAGATTACCTTGTGTGATATAAGTGTATTCGTGTGATAAGAGGCAACCTTAGGAATTAAACCAAATGGCCTTCCATTTTTCATCTAATGATATATTAGCTGGCCAGATCGGTTAGTTAACCACTTATATGAACCCATTTGTTAGCACTCAATTTTAGTGCTAGATACCATTAGTACACCCTTTGAGCCATCCTTTTCATTTCGTTACACCAGAAAAATATAAAAATATTTTACACCTTTAGCCTTAACCTTACCCATAGTCACGTCTTGGTTGGTTACTAGCTACAAAGGAAAGATGGTTGTTATGTGGGAATCCTTGAACTTGAGAAAGTTGACTATTGGTATTATGATCGATGAAAAAAAAAGTAATCGCAAGTGTATGGTGACAAGAATAGCCAATGAGCTATGAAAGAATGATATCGATTAAGGATGAGTTCTCGTGTTCAAAGGAAAGTGGTTGATGTAGCTAGTAGCATTCGGTTGTAGACTTTGACTATTTGTAATGTTTTTATTTTAAACCAATTTCATAAATATATCCCATGTCTTATCCCTACCTAATTGATTTTGTGGTAATTATCAAGTGTATTGACATGTGGTGACCATCCGATTTCTTGAGGAATTAGGTAGCGTTGTTAGTGATCTAAGGTTATCCTTAGTGACCATCCGTTATTTGGTGATGCAAGAATTCATTGTTAGCGAGCTATTATGTTTTACATGAGATAGTTGCACATAAGTCTTATATAACCCCTGAAGCCTTAAACCCAAATAAAAGTCCTCTTAGATGTTTACACTTGGTGCTTACGCCACGTTGGTGGAATTTTGTTTCTTGTACAAGCTTATGGTAATATTTAGATCATGACTGAGCAATGAGTGTTATTTTCTTATATACTCACCCAATACATAAATGAGTGATGAGTGAATTATACTTCATTCCTTTTTCGTGAGGTGTTTTAACATGTTATCAAGCAAGAGAATCATTAAGGTATTGTCAAACATCTCGACTTTTCACCTATAAACTTAAAAAGATGGATCTTATCTTGTACTTGTACTTGATGGATTTGAATCTCATTTTTAGAATCATTATAATTTATATCATGTGGATTTACTTCTAAAAGTTAAGATTTGCTTGGGGGCAAGCAAAGTGTAAGTGTGGGGGATTTGATAACGCTCATTTTATACATGTTTTAGTTGCGTTATTTCTACGTTTATGCATTATATTTGGTTGTATTTGTGAACATATTATGCTTAAAAGGTGCAAAAGATGTATTTTAGTTCAGGTATGATCAAGTTCAAGGAAAAGGCTAAAAAGATGAAGAAAAGTTGTTAAATCAAGAGCTTATGCACAAACGTAGGATTCTTATCACAATAAAGGCTTTGGAAGGATCGTTAAAGATAAAGAATCAAGATTGCAATGATTTCCAAGTTCAAAAGATCAAGAATTGATGAAATGAATGAGAATTATGTTCAAACCCAAGGCTCATATCTCAAACCCAAGGTTGAGCAGTCATTCTAAAACTGAAGGTTCAGAGTCCAAACCTGAGGTTCAGCAGACATCCAAACCGCCGGTCCTTGGTCCCGACCGCGGGTTTAGCCACTAAAAGTCATCCAAAGTTGCATTTAAGTGAAGAATTAAGTGCCATTACTCCAAAGTCCGATCATCTACTTCCATTAACTCATTTTGCCTTCATTTTATGACACTTTGGGAGCAAGTATTTTGCTTGGTGACCAAGGGGAGCCATCTTATATATACTTGGCCAAAATATACAACAAAATGAACTATCTATGAAACAATAGAAACCAACTATTATCATATACATCACTACCTAGAGACCAAAAGGGTTACAAACATATTCAAGGGGGCGACAAAGGAGAAAAACGCAGGAAAAAGGGAAAGCTTACATTCATCAATCATCAACTTAATCATTCAAGGAATCTTTGTTGATCATCTCACATGTGTTCCTAATTCTTGTAATCATCATTACAACTTTTGTAAGACTTTTTAATCATGTTTTCAAGTGATAAATTTCTTGTGGTTATTTCTTTGTTTGCCATGAGTGGCTAAGTGCCTTGTGCACTTGCCTAGATGATGTTTGTTACATGACTTTTGGTTGATTATGACTCAATGGTTCTATGATAAACGAAAAGCTAATACTAAGAACGAATTGTGCTATTAAGAGTTTTCTCCACCAAAGAGTTATCAAGTTTGGTTAATTACTAATAGTGTAATGGGTTGAAAAAGACATTGGTAGTCAATTAGTTGTAAACCTTTGTCTATGAGGGTGTTACCTTATGTATTGACCATTTCACAAGTAACTTGGTTAAACTTGAAAAACTAAAATAGTGTGGTTGTCAATTGCTTGTGAAACGAAAGCGAATCGAGAAATTGAGTTGTGTTAGTCTTGGATTGATCAAATCTTAAATATTGTTTTTGTCATCTTAAAATCTTGACGAGGATTGAAAGTGTTGGAAACAATAGAGTTAGTATACCCACTAATCGAATTCTTGCATCACCAAATAACGGATGGTCACTAAGGATAACCTTAGATCGCTAACAACGCTACCTAATTCCTCTAAAAATTGGATGGTCACCACATGTCAATACACTTGATAATTACTACGAAATCAATTAGGTCGGGATAAGACATGGGATATATTTATGAAAATGGTTTAAAATAAAAACATTACAAATAGTCAAAGTCTACAACCGAATGCTACTGGCTACATCAACCACTTTCCTTTGTACTCGAGAACTCATCCTTAATATATTATATCCCAATTTCACTCAAATTTTAAATTTTTAAAAATACTTCTTTACCGTTTATCTAAGAAACACATACGAGGAAATATACTCGTTCGATTGTAGTATTGTTGATGGTAAATAAGGATCGTCCCAAGAGACTACTAGTTTTGGTTTAGGAAATTTAAGTAAGAGCAATAAGAAATAGTACTTAAGACTGTCACGATCTAAAGCACTTAAGAGTAATTAAACGAACAATTGTTTCAAATCAAATCAAGCAAACAACCAAATACTTGTTTAGGAACCATGACTAATCGTGATAGAATGTTGAACATGTTTGGGTGAAACTTAGAAGGCACATGTCAATTTTCACAAGGACCTCTAGTCAATGGGTAATATCAAGAAAATCCATGTTTCTACTAGTTTCACGGGTGAGTCCTTTCGGCCAATTCTCATCCCACTACACTAGCTCTTTTTGTGATCAAATGTATGAAAAAGATGATTAGTTAAATTAGTTCTTATGAGTCTTTTCAACCCAATCTCGTGATTTAAATATTTCCTGAATTCATTTAAAAACTTGCATACTTGATATTTGTCACTTATCAAACACCAATCCGTTTGTCACTAACTCTTGGAATTAAACAATATTAGAAATCTTTTCAAACTTTAAATCCAATAATATTTAACAAACAAGTTTTAGAACACGAATTATATTTAAACAAACTCATGAAAATAATCACTTTTTCTAACCAACTAAACATCCAACATTCATTCGAAAGTCACATCATTCCCAAACAAGCATCACTAATTATTCCATAACAAGCATCATCATAAAACATAACATTGCATTCAACATCAAACGGTCTAACATGATTAATTAAAGTAAAGAAAATTACCCAAAAGTAAGATTACAATGAGTAATAAAAGAGTTATAGCACTCCTTAGAGCCTCCAATTGAACAAGGGAATCTTCCACCCCTTCTAATAAGTATCTCCAACTCTTCTAGTTGGGACCTTCTTGAGAATGGCAGAGATTATTTAATTCTTTTGGGTTTAGTAAGAAATGTGATCAAGTCCTTATGGTGTAAGGCTTGATTGTAAGTGTTGTATCCAAAATGGATGATTAGGGGTCTTATTTAAGCTTGTAAAACACCCCAAAAACTGTCATATTACTTCAATTATCATAAATGAGAAGGTAATGATAGGACTCACGCTATTATGGTAGTTAAAGTTAAGAGTTAATGCAACTCTTCATCTCAGAATTCTCTCGACCTTCCGTCTGAAGCATGGACCTTGGGTCTGGACGTCAGCTGAACCTGAGGTCGAATTCCTGAACCTTGGGTCTGGAATCCCAGCTTCGACCTTGGGTCTGGAATCCCAGCTTCGACCTTGGGTCTGGAATGTAAACCTTGGGTCTGAAACCCCAACTTCGACCTTGGGTCTGGAATGTAAACCTTGGGTCGAGACCAACTTTTGCACATGAATTTCCACTCTAAGCTAGCATGTAACTCCAACTTTTAATACACTTTTTAGCACTTAATCTTGACTTCATCTTTTCATCCTTCTCATGTACAATGGAAATAATCATATCATGAATCAATATCTTTGTTGACGATCTTTTCTTCAACTTTTCTTCGTCTTTCTTGATATTTCCTTGTACCTAGACTTGAACACATCTTTAATAACTTTTAAGCATAAAACAATCATAAACATAACTAAATAACATATAAAAACACACAAATAACGCGATAAAAACATGTACAAAATAAGCGTTATCAAATCTCCCACACTTAAGTTTTGCTTGCCCTCAAGCAAAGTAATCTTTAGAAAAATTATTTTTCCAATAGCCACCAATCATGATTTTCTAAAAAATTTCACTAATCTTCCTTGTTACCAAGGCAAAAAGGTCAAAAAGTGATTTTTACTTTTAATATGTGAAATTTAAACAACATACTCGGTCAAGCTAGATAACACAACTAAGCTCCTCACGAAAAGAAAAGAATAATATAATTCACTCACACTCATTTCTTTTGTAGGGGATATATTTCACTCAATTGCTCAGTCGTGATTTCATGTCATACCATAGGCTTGTACAAGTATCAAAACTAATCCAAATCATGTAAGAAATAAATCAATTTATCAAAGAGAACTTTTATTCGGGCTGAATGTTAGGCTAAGGGTTAATATTAACTTATGCTCCAATAACTACTGCACAAATATAATAGATCGCTAACAACGAATTTTTGATTAGTTGAATAACGGATGATCACTAGTTTGTACCTTGGTTCGCTAACAACGTTACTTACATAACGGATGGTCACCAAAACACGCTCTAGTTCGCTAGCGACGTTTTCCAACCTTTCAAAAACCGGATGGTCACTATAATATTCATACAATCGATATCTTCACAAAGCAAAAAGGGTTAGGATAAGACATGGGATTATTTTAGTGGATATAATATACAATAATCAAGTCAAATACCAGAATCACTTGTTGCAAAAAAAAATAAAATAATAATAATCGAACCATTTATCCCCAAATGATTATAGCCTTCATAACAATTCTTCCTTCCTCCTATATTTTATTCATCGATCACCATTCGTATCAAGTCTTAGCTCATTGGCTAATCTTCATAATTGTAGCTCATTGGCTCTTTTCCTTCTCTCTCTTTTTTTTTTTTTTTTTTTTTTTTTTTTTTTTTTTTTTTTTTTTTTTTCCCACACTTTGGATGAGCATATACCTCAAAAAATACAAATAAGAAGTAGCTACCTTCGTCTCCGTCAAAAAGGTATATCCGAAATACAAAGTGTAAGCTCATAATCATCAAAAACTTCTTCAACCCAACAACAAGTAATTCATCGATTCAACTTGACTAAAAAGGGTTAGGCTAAAGGTTAAAGGGCGCAAATACTTTTTTTATTTATTTTTCTGGATGCAACAAAAATGAAAAGATAGGCTCAAAGGGTGTTCTAGGGGTATCTAGCACTAAAATTGAGTGCTAACAAATGGGTCCATAGAGTAGGTGGTTAACTAACCGATTCGGCTAGCTAATATATCAATATATGTAAATGGAAGGCCATTTGGTTAAATCCCAAGTTGCCTCTTATCATTTAAATTCATTTACATCACACGAATGTGACCCTACTTTGGAATTCATAATGCATGACAAGCACAAGTTCTAGAATCAATTCAATCACCGACACACTCTTAGCAAGAAAATATAATTTAAGCATAAAAAAATATGCTTCGAATGATAGGCTCAAATCCTTACATATTTGGTAGAATAGGCTAAAAATGCTCAAGTAATGTTATCAATCCTAAGAACAAATCATTTCACTTAACCGAGATTCGTTAAAAATTTCAAATTGCCATTTTATGCTATTGGAAAATTTTAAGTTGTTTCAATTATATAATCTTTTACGTGTAAAAACAACTACTTCCTAAAGGGCAATAAAACAAATTCCAAAATAGTCACAAATTTTTTTTTAAAAATTGAATCATTTTCACTATTTACTTCCCTCCCCCACACTTAAGTTTTACATTGTCCTCAATGTGAAAAATTAACTTCAAAGTAAAGGAAAGAGTGAAAATAGAATAGTAAATGATATCACCGAGAAATCAAGCGAGATCCATATTTGTTGTTAAACGCATGAGTTGGAAACTCCAAGCTCCAAAATATACAACCATATGAACGAGCAATGATCTCATGGAATCTTAACCTGAAAAAAAATAAACACACAAACACAAAAACAAAGATACTAATAACCAAAATACCTTAAAATCCTAAATAAAGATAATCGTAGTTCTAAAACATAAGAATAGTTATAATCTAACATAACGTAATAATAATAAAGTATGAATAAAATAAAATTTTTGTTCATCACATCACTTAATCTTGAAGGATAATCATAATCATTCATACTCCATATCGTCACCTTGATAGTCAACCAATGTTCCAAATCCAAATTCACCCGATAACGTTCCTTTTTAGTTTAGTATACATCTTTTGCACCTTTTAAGCATAATATGTTCACAAATACAACCAAATATA
Source organism: Artemisia tridentata subsp. tridentata (assembly GCA_021014915.2). Classification (NCBI taxonomy): domain Eukaryota; kingdom Viridiplantae; phylum Streptophyta; class Magnoliopsida; order Asterales; family Asteraceae; genus Artemisia; species Artemisia tridentata. The sequence continues at coordinate 209,925,448 of CP139506.1, read as the reverse complement.
ATGCATAAACGTAGAAATAACGCAACTAAAACATGTATAAAATCAAGAAAATATTGAAGAAAAGATCGTCACCAAAGACATTGATTCATGATATGATTATTTCCATTGTACATAAGAAGGATGAAAAGATGAAGTCAAGATTAAGTGCTAAAAAGTGTATTAAAAGTTGGAGTTAAATGCTAGCTTATAGTGGAAATTCATGTGCAAAAGTTGGTCTCGACCCAAGGTTTACATTCCAGACCCAAGGTCGAAGTTGGGGTTTCAAACCCAAGGTTTACATTCCAGACCCAAGGTCGAAGCTGGGATTCCAGACCCAAGGTTCAGGAATTCGACCTCAGGTTCAGCCGACGTCCAGACCCAAGGTCCATGCTTCAGACCGAAGTTCGAGAGAATTTTGAGATGAAGAGTTGTATTAACTCTTAACTTTAACTACCATAATGGCTTGAGTCCGATCATTACCTTCTCATTTATGATAATTGAAGTAATATGACAGTTTTTGGGGTGTTTTACAAGCTTAAATAAGACCCCTAATCATCCATTTTGGATACAACACTTACAATCAAGCCTTACACCATAAGGACCATTGATCACATTTCTTACTAAACCCAAAAGAATTAAATAATCTCTGCCATTCTCAAGAAGGTCCCAAGTAGAAGAGTTGGAGATACTTATTAGAAGAGGTGGAAGATTCCCTTGTTCAATTGGAGGCTCTAAGGAGTGCTATAACTCTTTTATTACTCATTGTAATCTTACTTTTGGGTAATTTTCTTTACTTTAATTAATCATGTTAGACCGTTTGATGTTGAATGCAATGTTATGTTTTATGATGATGCTTGTTATGGAATAATTAGTGATGCTTGTTTGGGAATGATGTGACTTTCGAATTAATGTTGGATGTTTAGTTGGTTAGAAAAAGTGATTATTTTCATGAGTTTGTTTAAATATAATTCGTGTTCTAAAACTTGTTGGTTAAATATTATTGGATTCAAAGGTTGAAAAGATTTCTAATATTGTTTAATTCCAAGAGTTAGTGACAAACGGATTGGTATTTGATAAGTGACGAATATCAAGTATGCAAGTTTTTAAATGAATTCGGAAATATTTAAATCACGAGATTGGGTTGAAAAGACTCGTAAGAACTAATTTAACTAATCATCTTTTTCATACATTTGATCACAAAAAGAGCTAGCATAGTGGGATGGGAATTGCCCAAAAGGACTCACCCGTGAAACTAGTAGAAACATGGATTTTCTTGATATTACCCATTGACTAGAGGTCCTTGTGAAAATTGACATGTGCCTTCTAAGTTTCACCCAAACATGTTCAACATTCTATCACGATTAGTCATGGTTCCTAAACAAGTATTTGGTTGTTTGCTTGATTTGATTTGAAACAATTGTTCGTTTAATTACTCTTAAGTGCTTTAGATTGTGACAGTCTTAAGTACTATTTCTTATTGCTTTTACTTAAATTGCCTAAACCAAAACTAGTAGTCTCTTGGGACGATCCTTATTTACCATCAACAATACTACAATCAAACGAGTATACTTGCTCGTATGTGTTTCTTAGATAAACGGTAAAGAGGTATTTTTAAAAATTTCAAAATTTGAGTGAAATTGGGATATAATATATACTACCGTAACGCACATCAAGTTTTTGGGTTTTAAAGAGATCCATATGGAGTAGATGAAGGCAGCTTTTGATGGAGAAATTTTTTTTGGTTTTAAAGGATGTGTGAAAAACGTAGAGGGGGGGGGGTGAATACGTTTACCGTTTTAAAACTTAAAACTTGTTGTATCAAATTTCCACTTTGGCTAGTTCTAATATGAAAACTGTCTGTTGTAGTTTATGTCTACCAAGTTGTCACATAAGTATTATCAACTAATCGCAATACAAGCAATCACATAATGCAAACATAAAAGTAAAGAGATAAGTAAAAGAAAGCGCAAACCGAACAAGATGATTTATAGTGGTTCGGCTACGGAGCTCCTCTCCGCCCTACTCCACTCCCCGTTGCTAGGGTACCAACGTATATGATCCAAGGATGAAGAATCCTACAAAATAAAGATTAGTATAAGACAATATTTGTCTTTGGACAAGTATGTGATATACACCAATGTGTGTATATGATGCATCCTAAAAATGCTAGACGAAAACTCCCCCATGCTCCAGGGCGTCAAGATGAACCTACAAAACAAAAGATTAGTGCACTAGAAGCTATGTCTTAAGTCATATACGACCAATGTGTATAGACGATGCAATATGAGTGCTAGACTGATAATCCTCCTGGTTTGAGAGAGTTAAGCAGCACCTTATAAAAGAATAAAAATAATCGATGCAAACTACATCCTATGATGAGTATACTATATACGATCAAGCGTATATGATGATGAACCTACAATGAAATGGTTAGTGCAATATATTTTATCTCAAGAAAAAATATATGCAACATATCTAATTACAAACAACTTACCAATTGTGATTGTCTAATCAAAGAAAAGTATGATGCAACATACTAATTGTGATATCAATCTTGATTAACTAGTAAATCATGTTATAAAGAGTGTAATCTTCTAATAAGAGTTACATTTACAAGAATATATAAAACAATGCCTATGATGAGGATATGAAGTGGAGTTAAAGTTAGTGATGCTAGTGTTGGTGTTAGTTTGCTGGTGATAACTAGAGGTTGATGCAAGTAGGTTTTTCGCTAATCCATGGGGTTGATGATTAGTGAAAAAGGTGATGGAAGGTTGTGGTTATAATGAATGGAATGAATTCAGAAACTCTAATGTATAGCAAATGCTATAAGACTATTGAAGACGGTTAAGGTAATGATATTATCATCTACCAAAGATGATGAGTCGTGTCATAATAAATGCTCGAATGGAAATAAGAGGAAGTGACGACAATGATCACTTAGGAATAGAAATTCCATATGCAATAATTAGAAATACTAGATACCTATATGATGAGAGTGTTGGTTGGAACAATGTGTTGAGAGTGATGGTTCTGTTTGCACTGACAATGACTTGCTAGATACGAATCAAGAATGAAAGGATGAGATCCTATGATGGTGTTCTAGACACTGAAGATGTTCTAGACAATGAAGTTGTTCTAGAGAATTATGATGTGAAAGTAAATCCTATAATCGTTGGCTGTGAAAAGGTTGTCAGTTATGAATGTTTAAAAATAGAACTTGGTACCCGCGGAATTGGCGGAACCAAAATTTTGGTTCCGTACTTCTTAACGAAGGGTTCCGTGAGACCAAAATGGATTTGGTTATGTTTTGTCGGTTTTGATCAAACGAAGGTTCAAGCTAAGGTCTATTTACTTATAACTAATGACTTGGTTTCACTAATCCTAGTCAAAGTCTAAGGAGACTTAATGCTTCTCGTTTAAGAGGTATGTCAAACACATGATGTGTTTTTGACGAGGTATTGGTGCATAACTGTGATGTTGATCTAAGGAGGTTTGACACACTTGTGTCTTTTGTGAACTGATTTAACTGAGTGATTTGAACCTACATGTCGGTATTTGAGAATGTAAGAAACATGAGTACATGTTCTTTAATGTGAAAAGACAATTATGTGAATGAATTTCTCTCCTCCTTAATTGGTGGACATTCAACATAATCTATGAAGAATGAAGGTAAAGTGTTTAGGATGTTGCAGATTAATGAAAGCGATGAGCTTAGCAATGTTTTTGTGGATATTGGTTAGCATACAAAGAACTTCATTCTTGAAGTTACGTAGCTCTTCTCTATCAATGTGAGATGATCGCACGACGAGGCATGTGGTTTTCCTTATGGGAGGTGTATTGTTTTAACTAAAAGATGATGAAGATATTGTTAGGAAAGCGGAAGCAACAATACGATTTGGAGAGAGGTATATTGAAAGATATCCAAACACAAATTTCAAACCTCTAAAACTTAATCCTATTAGCTTTTAAGGCTATATGCAAGAAAATGGATCCCATAAACATATTACTAATCTAAGTAGCAATAATGAGATAACAATTATGCAAAATAAGCATAACAAGGAGAAATAACAAATAATTTGTTATCAGTCTACAAGACAAAAGTCCTAATGACAAAAGATGTGAATATTATAGAAATCATAACATCTTATGTAAACAAAAACAAATATTCATCTACCAGACAAAAAGCTATCACATGGCATCAAGACAAATAATCATATTGTAAGATGACATGACATTGTTTTTGATATTACATTGTGAAATTGTTTTGAAGTTAGGCTTAGTTACTTAAGCATACTTACCCATTAATTAACACAATGATCTATATGATTAATAAAACAACTTCTAAGTGTTTATCATACCAAAAAGCACTTAGACATATAGGTGCACACATGGCAAAGAAATAGTGTGACGTGGTCACAAAAGTAATGAAACGACATGTTCATGCAAACAATTCCTACATTTTAGAAACATGCATTATTTAGACTATCCTATGAAAAAGACTCAACGAATGTCAACAAAAGACACGAGCTTTCAAATATAGAAATATCATATAAGAATGACATATCATGAGTTAACAAGTAATACATTAATCTTGCGAAATATCATATAACGAAAGAATGAACATATTATTTAAATCATGTTAACATGAAGCATATAATCATGCAGACAAAAACCTTTTCAAGGTTTACACATTTGACAATCAATCAAATAATTATTATAACATTAAGATATCAAACAAATATCATGTAATCAATACATGTATATGTAATGCAAGTGATTTTATTAATTATTCCTAAGACAAGATAATTTACCAATACATGACTTAATGACACTCAACTATTTCTATTAAAACTAGTCATGTTATACACGTAAATATGTGTCAACAGATTTTAATCATTGTGTTTGGAATCTAAAGGGTGACATCTTTTGAGTTGAGTTTAAGTATGAGTTATGCAAGCTGTGAGGTCCTCTTGTTTGATACACGGTTAAGGTGGTTAAACCTTGTGTCTTTGTGTATGAGATATATTGACTTAATATGATTAAGCACGCGGAATTTACTTAACCACACTTAGAAGGTTATGTATGTTATGGAAATGGAAGAATTATGTTTGTTACTTAACAATGAACAAAGAAAGTGTTTCACTAAACGATTCAATATTATTCCAAATAATACGAGTGATCTTGTGTTACTCACTAGGGTTACAAAACCTTGAATCTTATGTTACAACTTGTGATTTGTGTTTGTTCTATGTCTTAACAGTTATTCAATTATTTCACGTGTACTACATAATCACTAGTCTAAGATCTCTTTTATAGTTGCAAAAGATCTTTACAAATTGCTTAAAGTCTTTGGCCGACTTACTTGGTTAACTTATGCATATTGGTGTCAGTACATAAGATACAACATGTATCTATGTATACAACTTGTTAACTAAGCACATGGAGTAAGATATTATCTACCGTATATGTTTGACCAAAATACAATAAATATCTTTTCGATCTTATCCACTTAATCAGCAGAGTGTTCTCTATCAGCAGGAACAATCTATCGCTATCAGCAGAATCATCAGCAGAGTTGTTAAGCCTATCAGCAGAGTCAACATCATCAGCAGAAACATACTTGGAGTATTTCCCGATTAAGAACTTCATGAATATTTAATTCCTAACAATCCTCCCCTAAACATGTGAATCATTTCAAACATGTTTTCTGAATTAAATGAGGACTTATCTTGAGAAGATCTTTCAAACACTTCATGAATCTGAACTGATCTGCTCTATTCTTCTTTGACTTCAGCAATATCAAAACATTGTACCAAAAGATGGTGCAATTTCCTTGGATGGAGGAATTGTAAGAGGCAATGATGCTGTGTATCTTGGATGCTTGTTTCAACAAGTGAAATCATCTAACCAGCATGTCTTTGAAGTGAAATTGAAACTTTTCTTCGTTTGATCTAGATAGAACTTTCTCCTTTGGAATGCTTCATCCCTTCTAGATATTTGATCTGTTCTAATCATTTTCAACCTCTACATCATCTTGTATGCTCTTGTCTTCTCCTTCCATATATTGGTTTACTCTTCCTTTTCTGGGAAATTACTTTTGTTTCCTCCCCTTGTTTGGAAGATCTCACTATGTACTAAAGAACTTCTCTTCATATCACCTGATCTATCAGTTTGAACTTGTTTTCAGACAATATTGTACATGAAGCCATCAATTCCTTAAGAGTTTAAGTTGCTGTCCTCATCACTTCTAGGTGTGTTAACTCCTATGAGAGGTGAATCAGTGGACATTTTGATTCATAATCCATAAATGAATGGTTTTTCTGAATCCTTGAAAATCCTTTTAAGAAATCATTTAACTTAGTAGTATGTTCATGATTTTAGAATTGAAAAATCATACTACATTCAACCATTTTGAAAGAATCAAGTGTATAACAGACACCTAATCAAAATTTCGGTTTAAAAATAACCTCTGGTTGTGTGAGAACCAATGTATTTCAGTTATCACTAACTGCCTGTGAAAAGATAAATCTATTCAAAAGATTTTCTTGACAGGGTTTCCAGCTCATAGTAATTGTTACCTCCAACACAAGTGTTAGATTCACTTTCACTAGCTGTTATTTCTATCAGATGTCTTTAGACTAACTCATTATACTTGAAAGTATAAAATGATAGAAAGTGAGTTGTATCAGTTACTATCTGATCAACTAAGTCATCAATTCAATGTGAAATATCATAACTAGATTTCAAGAAAGCAGTTTTAAGGAGGTTTAATTCCTAAACTCAGTCCATCATAAATCTACTATGGTCAACAATTTGATAAGAATTCTGCTGTTCCCATTTCACTTGAAATATCCTTTGTGTTCTCAAATTCATATCTGAAATAGTTAGTCTAAAACCAAAAGAACAATGTACAAAGTACTTGTCTTGCATTAGTATAATCATAAAACCAACTGTATGAATAACACAATTCAAATTTTGATATATTAGCAGTACCTTATAAATCCAGCAGTACCAACAAAAATTTATGTACAAAAACACATCATATTGAAAATTTAAAGATTAAGCATTCCAATACTTGCAATTAAGTACTGAAACCTTGAAACATCAAAAGCTTTTGTTAACAGATCTGCAAAATTATGCTCTGAAGCAATTTTAAGAACTTGAATTAATCTTTTCTCATTGCAATCTCTTATAAAGTGATGCCTAATTTCAATGTGTTTTGTTTTAGAGTGTTGTACAGGATTTTTAATAATGCAAATTGTACTACTATTATCAATATAAATAACAGTGTTTAAGAAATTGTACCCATAATCAAGAAGTTGGTTTTGAAGCCATAGAACTTGACTAGAGAAACTTGCAGCAGCTATATATTCAGCTTCAGTTGTTGAATTTGCCACACTTGTTTGCTTCTTACACTGCCATGAGACAAGTCTACACCCAAGGAATTGACATCCTCCAGTTGTTGACTTTCTGTCTAAGCTAGCACCAGCATAATCACTATCCGAATATGCTACCAAGTCAAAAGGAGATTCTCTAGAATACCATATACCCAACCTTGGTTGACCTTTGAGATATCTAAAAATTCTCTTGACTGCAATTAAATGAGAAACCTTTGGAGTAACTTGAAATCTTGCACATACACAAACAGGAAACATGATATCAGGTCTAGATGATGTAAGATACATCAAGGAGCCTATCATAGATCTGTAACTGTGTACATCTACATTTTCTCCATCTTCATCTTTCCGAAGGTGCTTCTCTGAGTCCATTGGTGTGCTTGCTATTTTTGAATCAGCAAATTGAAATTTTCTAAGTATCTCTACAACATATTTGTCTTGACTAATAAATATGCCTTCAGATGATTGCTTAACTTGCAAACCCAAAAAGAATGTAAGTTCTCCCATAGAACTCATCTGAAACTTATCTTTCATAAGCTTCTCAAATTCTAAACACATTTCCTTCCTTGTAGATCCAAAGATAATGTCATCCACATACACCTGCACTAACAGAAGATCCTTCTTGTGCTGTTTGATGAAAAGTGTCTGATCAATCTTCCCTCTTTGAAATCCATTTTCTAATAAGTAGGAAGCAAGTGTTGTATACCAAGCTCTTGGTGCCTGATGAAGGCCATAGAGAGCTTTCACTACTCTGTACACTTTGTTTGGATGTAATGGATCAATGAAACCAGGAGGTTGTGAAACATACACCTCTCTTCCAATTTCACCATATAAAAATGCGCTTTTAACATCCATTTGGAAGACTGTGAAGCCTAAAAATGAAGCATAAGCTAGAAACAGCCTAATTGCCTCAATCCTTGCTACTGGAGCATAAACTTCATCATAATCTATTCCTTCTTCTTGTGTGTACCCTTGTGCTACTAGTCTAGCCTTATTCTTGATCACAATTCCTCTTTCATCCCTTTTGTTCTTAAAAACCCATCTAGTGCCAATTACCTTTTCATGTCTAGGTAAATCTGCTAGCACCCAAACCTTTTGAATCTTGAACTGAAGAAGCTCTTCTTGCATAGCCTCTACCCAGCTTGAATCATCTAGGGCTGTAAGAATATTCTTTGGTTCCTTTTGAGAGAGAAAACATACAAATAAACATGAGTTTGAAAGTTCATGTTGTTTTGAAGCATAAAGGGCATTGAGCATCCCTTGTTGGTCTGAAGAGACCAATTGTCTTCTTTTCTTCACACCAGATTGTACATCTCCAATCACATTATCTAGGGAATGAACTTTGTGAATTCTTGTGTGTGGGGTTGTTGGAACTTGATAGTTGAGTGGAAGATTACTAAAATCCACTTCATCTTCAGAAAATTCTGCTTCTTTTGTGTGTGATGGCCCTATATCAGAAGTATTTGGCCCAACAGCAGAGTGTTCTGGCTTATCAGCAGAATGTTCTTGCTTATCAGCAGAGTGTTCTTGCTTATCAGCAGAGTGTTCAGCAGGAACAAATGTACTATCAGCAGAAACATTGTGTTGATCCATAGTTCCATCATTCTTTCTTTGAGCCTCAACATCTTCTTTTGCTTTACCAGAAGAAGATTCATCATTGTTTGAAGCTAAATCCACACTGGTACTTGACCACAATGGCATAATGACATCAGATTGATCTTTATCTAACTCCACCTCATTTGTTGCTTGTGAACCTGAAAAATTATTAGTTTCTGCAACAACAGGTAAATAATTCATAGAGTTTGTTAGATAATCAAGATCAAATATCCATTTTGGTCCTTGACCTACTACATTGGATTTGTTTTCCTGAAACTCCACATGTAGTTCTTCTTGAACTTTTTCAGTTCTTAAGTTGTAAACTCTAAAAGCTTTGCAAAGAAGAGAATATCCAACTAAGAAACCTTCATCTGCTTTACCATCGAATTTTCCTAAATGGTCTAAGGTATTGAGAATTGTCACATGACATCCAAAAGGTCTAAGAAATCCTATTGCAGGAGTTCTACTATTAAAGAGTTCATATGATGTCTTATTGTGAGGCTGCACAACTAAAACTCTATTTTGAACATAACAAGCAGTATTAATTGCCTCTGCCCAAAAGATTATAGGAAGCTTAGAATCAGCTAACATTATTCTAGCAGCTTCAATTAGTGTTCTATTCTTTCTTTCAACCACTCCATTCTGTTGTGGTGTTCTAGCAACACTATATTCTCTCCTAATACCTTTTTCTTTGCAGAAATCATCCATAACTCTATTTCTAAACTCTGTCCCATTATCACTCCTAATGACTTTTACTTTCTTGCTTACTTGGTTTTCTATCAGTGTAATGAATTCCTTAAGGATGCTTGATGTCTCATCCTTAGTGGCTAAAAAGAAAACCCATGTAAATCTGCTATAGTCATCAGTTATAACAAGACAATATTTTTTATGTTGTATACTCCTTACTGAAACTGGTCCAAATAAGTCCATATGCAGCATAAACAATGACTGATTGATAGAGTTAAAAATTTTGGGCTTACAAGTGGCTTTGTGTTGTTTGCCTTTTAGACAAGCAATGCATGTTTGATCATTTTCAAATCTTTTGTGAGGTAAACCTCTTACCAAACCATTCTTAACAATTTTATTTATGGTTTTGAAGTTAATATGACCAAGCCTTCTATGCCATAACATTGATTCATCCAATGTGGCCTTTGATACAAGACAAGTTAAATCCTTTTTAGGAATGATATTCTTCATATCAACACTATACATATTGGCCTTTCTAGGAATTCTAAGAAGTACTTGATTTTCATCAGGCATCTTAAAGTCCTTAGATAGAACAAGACATTCAGTGTCAGTAAAAAGCACATTATTCTTTTTGTCACACATTTGTGAAACACTAAAAAGATTATACTTTAACTCTTGTACATAGTACACATTTTCAAAATCTAAATTTCCGGTTTTAATAGTACCTTTACCAGAAATTTTGCCACGAAAACCACCTCCAAAGGTAACATATCCTCCATTGAATTCTTGAAAATCTGAAAGATAAGACATGTTGCCTGTCATGTGATTAGAACATCCACTATCTGAGTATCCTTGATCTTGATGATCAATAGAATGTCCCTGCACACAAATAAGAAAGTTAGTTTTCTTTGGGGATCCAAGCCATTACTGACTTGAATCTGCCTCTTGCATCAATATAGTTTAATCTTTTAAGGACTGTTGATGCAACATCGGATTTTTGAATCCAACATGCTGAGGCCTTAACAGCATTTGCCCTATTACCCTTAGCAGCAGAGTGAATAACATGTTCAGCAGAGTCTGCTAACCTTGAAGTCACACCCTTTGGTTTCCAAATTTGTTTGTGAACCACTGCTTTTGTTTGAATGGGCCTTAGAACAGTTTTAGATGCATGTAAGAAAGTTGTTTTTGCATCCTTAGCTGTTGATTTTGGGTTAATAGTCATAAATGGTCGAGCAGCAGAGTAAAATTTGCTATCAGCAGGATCATTTGGTCTATCAGCAGAATAAGATTTTGAGATAGACTTGCTTTTGACTACTCTGGGGTTTGATTTCTTAGAACTAGAGTGAAAGTGAGATTTAGGTGTTTGCCTTTTGTGATTCACTCTATGGTTTTCATACCCAGATACCCTTTGGTTGCAGAAAGCGGCAAAATGGTCAAAACTACCACATGTATAACAAGCTTTATTGTAAAATGCAAAGTCATCACCTAATTGGTTAGACCTGAGGTTGTTCCAATTCCTTTGGTTACCTCTGGGCTTGTTTGTAGTTCTATATTGTTCACAATATCTAACTGGTTTCCTAACAGTCTTAACATTTGACTTAGGCCTGTTAGTGTTGTGATTGACTATCTTAGGAATACTTGTTCCTACTTTCTTAACCAAGACAGGTTTAGACATAACCTGTTCTTCTTCATCACTATCACTATCAGTTGTACAATCCTCAACAACTATAGCATCTCCTTTCTTAACAAAGGACACCTTGTCCTGATAAGATAAAGTTTTATCTAAACTTTTACTTACCTTTTCTATCTTAGGAGATTTAGTGACCTTAGAACCATATTCCATGATTGGTTCTTGAAACTCAGGTAACCCTGTGTGTGCTAAATCAATACCAGGAGGTGAATGAACACCTCTGTATGGTGGGGGTACAGACTTAAATCCAACACCAGAATTAACCTTATCAATAACTTGGGCTTCCCAAAGCTTATTGAATCCTTCTGAGGAATGTGCTAAAACATCCACAGAAACCTTTACATTTTCTCTTTCATTTTTGTGTTTAGCTAATGAATCATTCAACTCAACAATACACTCATCTCTGATCTTAATGTCATTTTTTAGTATATTGATGTCATCAGCAAAATGAATTTCATTATTTTTAAAATGTAAGACTTGTTTTTCTAAAACAGCTAGACCTCTTTTGTGATTAGCCAAATTAAAAAGAGAGTTAAGTAGCTCTTCTTTATGAGTTTCAAATCTCTTATTGAGGTCTTCATAAGCTTTAAGATTAGGACATGATTCAGTACAAGATGTAATATTGTTTACCTCTGAATCAGAATGGGCCATTAGAGCAAATTCATTGGCCAAAAGAGCAGCATTCGGTGGTGCATCCTCTTCAATAGCCATAGAGCTCCAATCATAACCAATACCATCAATAGCCAACATAGCCTTTGGCTCTTCAACAGTAACTTCCTTTTTCCTATCTTGCTTATACCAAGTGTTTCTATTCTCTTGCTTTCTTGGGCTTCTACACTCCTTAGCAAAGTGTCCTAACCTATGACAGTTGAAACACTCCACTTTCTTCTTATCAAACCCTGCAGTATCATTACCATTTATGGTAATTTGCTTCCTAGTTCTTTGCCAATGCTTCTTGGCCCTCATGCTGAGCAAAGCAACCTGCCATTTGATGTCCATCTCTTCCAAATCATCACTATCAACCTGCTCTAGGTCTTCATGATTTAGAGGAGAACCACTAGACTGACTAGATATAAATACATAGAATGCTGGATCATCAAGTCCTGCAACAGTCTTTTGTGAACTAGTAGAAGGAACACCATTTGTAGCATTAGAAACACCTTCAACTTCTTCTACCTCTTCAGCCTTACCAATACTAGGAGATGACAAAAGTGCCACGTTCCCAGAACTAGTACCATAAGTTCCAGACTTTCTAAGACTTTGTTCAACAATTTTGAAGTTGTTGTACAAATCATTGAGCTTCATTGTTTCAATGTCTGGTTTGTTCATCCAGACAATAACATGAGTATGGAACTCATCAGGTAGACTTCTTAAAAACTTCATGTTGAGATCTTCCTTCTCTGTCTCAACACCTAACACAGCTAACTGACTGACAAGCTTATGTAATCTTGAGAATAGCTTATCAAGAGATTCATTACTAAAAGCAGTAAAGTTTTCAAATTGTTGCTTTAGTAGTGTCTTCTGTGTCTTTTTGGTAGTTTCATTACCACCAAAGTATGCACAAATCTCTTCAAAAAGAGTTTTTGCATCAAGATACTTGTTGAATGATAGCATCTGCTCACCAGGAATGGTCATAAGCAGCAAATTTCTTGCTTTCTGATCATTTCTCTTCAGTATCTTCTCTTCATTTGACACTGGTCCAGTATTTCTTTTTCTACTTGTTTTACCTTCTAGGACAACCTCTGAGTAGCTTGGTGAAAAAGAATCACCATATATGATTATATCCCAAAGAGTATAATCTTGGACCATAAAATATTGCTCAATTCTCATCCTCCATAACTCAAACTCATTTGGTTTGATTATGGGCAACTTTGCAGCAACATTTGTTTGAGCATCATGAGCTTCCGTTTTAGCTTCTTCTAATTCAAATATATCAACCTGGCTCTGATACCAACTGTGAGGTCCTCTTGTTTGATACACGGTTAAGGTGGTTAAACCTTGTGTCTTTGTGTATAAGATATATTGACTTAATATGATTAAGCACGCGGAATTTACTTAACCACACTTAGAAGGTTATGTATGTTATGGAAATGGAAGAATTATGTTTGTTACTTAACAATGAACAAAGAAAGTGTTTCACTAAACGATTCAATATTATTCCAAATAATACGAGTGATCTTGTGTTACTCACTAGGGTTACAAAACCTTGAATCTTATGTTACAACTTGTGATTTGTGTTTGTTCTATGTCTTAACAGTTATTCAATTATTTCATGTGTACTACATAATCACTAGTCTAAGATCTCTTTTATAGTTGCAAAAGATCTTTACAAATTGCTTAAAGTCTTTGGCCGACTTACTTGTTTAACTTATGCTTATTGGTGTCAGTACATAAGATACAACATGTATCTATGTATACAACTTGTTAACTAAGCACATGGAGTAAGATATTATCTACCGTATATGTTTGACCAAAATACAATAAATATCTTCTTGATCTTATCCACTTAATCAGCAGAGTGTTCTCTATCAGCAGGAACAATCTATCGCTATCAGCAGAATCATCAGCAGAGTTGTTAAGCCTATCAGCAGAGTCAACATCATCAGCAGAAACATACTTGGAGTATTTCCCGATTAAGAACTTCATGAATATTTAATTCCTAACACAAGCGATCTAAGATCAAGACATATGTTTGTATGTGGTAATGGGATATGTCATGAACGTTCTGAAGAAAGTTCTTTGGAACAAGAATCTAAATAAAGTTACCAACTTTAATAGGTCTTTTGTATGCTCCAGAGATATGGATATGCACAAAGTTTGACCAAGGTTTAATGTACGCTGATAAGAAATAGACACGTATGGTATCTTTCAATTAGTAAGATAGAGTCATTATGCTTATGAAAATAAGAATGACAAGATGAGGGGGAAGCTCTAGTTAATAGAACTTGCAGATGTTTATTTAAGATCATTTGCCTAATGAGGTGTAATGAAATTTCTTGTAACACAACCGATCATGTTGCAAGGAGAGAATGATGCATAGGATATATGTTATCCTTTTATGAAAACCAAATACATAATGTTTTTCCGAAACATCATAAATGAAGATATGAAGCTTAATTGTTTGGATAGACCTATCCTAAGTTTACTGGATGAATTCACTTTGAGTTTCTTATATATACTTCTCAAGTGTCATTGTTGCTTGGGGTGTATGAGGTTGTCATTGCATGTTGTTAAAATACTGATTTAAGGGTTAACGAGACTTATTCAGAAGCTTGGTGACAAAGTATTACTAATACTTTGATTACTTGTGAAAGTGGTACTACTAGTGGAAATTGATAAACACTGAATGTGAATATCATGCTCATTTGATGATTGAAGTTCTAATTCTATAGGTGGCAAGGTATTGTTAAGTTGATTCAACGTGTATTTGATTTGGTATGAGTGTTGGACTAAGGGCTTTTTAAGTAATGCACTCAATGATGGTAAGGATCGTGGTGTTGTAGGGATTTGTTGACCTATGGACAAGGATGAAGACTAAGTCTTATGATGAAGACTAATTCTTATGATCCATTGGTTGGTATAACTAGCGAGTGATTTAAAGCTTAAGGTTTGAGACATATCACAAAAAGTGAATGCGATGGGATGATGGCGAAAGTACAAGTGTTGAAGATGACAAGAATAGATACTGATTCTTGTGATTCACTAGTGGATGAAGTGCTTGGTTATGTTTGTGAAACCTAGGGGATGAATGTGATGGGATGAAGAACAAATGTTCTAGTTATGATAGGATAAGTGTTTTAACATACGTTGTTAAAATACTTGGGAGTTTGATTGTTTCGGATATGAATTTTTAATGACTACAATCGTAAGTCAGATTTACTTGAATATTTCGGATGAAATACTTAAGTTGTCAATCCTACTTTGTTGAGATAAGACTTGATAATACATCTATAACCTATGTGTGAGTTATGACTCGATGTAAATCTTAATCGTCTTGAAGAATGACATGTTAACCAAGTAAGGCAACATATGTGGAAACTGGACAATATCCACAGTCATGAGTTGGGTTTGTAATCTATGATATATTTGCAAACAGTGAGTCTGGATTAGTTTGGAAGTTGTCAATTTACAAGTCAAGCTAGTGAATGAGTAAAGTACGGGAGGATGCAGTGAATGTGTGTAATGATCACAAATACTCAGTGGTTTACCGAAAAGGTACCTTGGAGCATTTTCATGAAATTTGAAACTGTGATTAGATATGATTATCCTATTTGGTGTTTGGTGAGATGTCCTAATCCTTATTTGAGTGAACATCAGTGATAAGAATCCTAAGAACTAGAATCAATAATTTAAGGATCGGGATTAGTCGGGAATTTTGAAAAAGTTACATATGTAACAACTAATATATGATGGAATGAAACTAAAAACACAAGTTCTAACTTATGTTTACACATGAATTAATTTGATGATAATAACTTACCATAAAAGTGGTTAAGCCAAACGGTGGCTTAAACATGGAAAATTGATAACAACGCGTGTTATCATCCTGCATGACATGGTTAGTACACATAAAAGTTTTAACAACAAGATAATATCCTAAAGGCATAACAATTCAACATACCATAGTTTCAAATTGTTTGTACCAAACACTCTTTTTCAAAGTTAGTATATGTTTACACGTTTTAACACTAGAGCAAGAGTTTGTGCAAGACAATACTATTCAAGACATTAAACTAGTTACACTTAGTTCTCATTCCTAACCAAGTTATGCAAGGTTTTCACATAACATATGCAAACAAAAATATCTAAAACAAACACAGTTTATCAACTTAGTGTACAAGATCTAGCAAAAGACCTATTGTGCATCAAACAAGCAATTGCTAAACAAGCAAATAATTGTCATGGCAAAACAATTATGTATATCCTATCAACAAATGAAATCACAATTACCAACAGACAAATCACATGTATGCAAATAACTTAGAACAGATAGTCACATAGCATGGCATAAGTGAAAAGATACTTTTCGTCACTCTGCGTTTAAATATGACGATGTATGCCAAGCTTGATTTGTTTCCTTTATATTACCAAATTCTTTAGTTTCAATAGAAATCATATCAATGTTTAAAGGATACCAACATACAATGCTTGACTCAAAAATTTACGTTACTGTGACAAAATAAAACCAAATATTTTGGACAGGTTGTACCTTTTGATTTGTTTTACCTACTTCAATTTAGATTCAGGCCATGATATTATTTTTAAATGAAAGTAGACTTAATTCCCTTCAAAATGATAGGTGGCGCGACTCTTATGGACTTACGGTTAATTAGTTATGAATTTTTGAAGTTTGACAAAAAACTGCATACTGCATGGACGGACCCGACGGATCCTTTTTGAGGGATCCACCCTTTGTAACATTTGGATCCGCCGGGACCTGTGAGAGATTCTCCCAAACTCGTATTTTGACATAGCAAAAGTGTGTGGGACTTGCTAGACTTAATCTTAAGCATATATTACAAATATTAACAACATTTCTACCTATGTGACTTATCTAAATATTACGGAGGTGATTTTTCAACTAACTTAATGGTTATTCCAAACACTCCCTTAAACTCCGAGTTTTTCGTAAATTAGCTTTACGCACACAATTCGACACTTAAACCTTTTTAAGAAATCTTCTCTTTTGATTTTCCAAGGACATCTTCTAGCTTGTATACAAAGTAATATTTAACAACAAAATTTCAAAGTATACTTAGCGAAACATTTTTCATATTATATTCTGCTTTAGAGGTAATTTGATACATGGATCTTACTCTATTTTAAAAACCATTTGTTTTGAAAATGAGAGCCAACCCGCTTTGATACCAATTGTGGAAACGTAGAGGGGGGGGGGGGGGTGAATACGTTTACTATTTTAAAACTTAAAACTTGTTGTATCAAATTTCCAATTTGGCTAGTTCTAATATGAAATATATTTGCAAACAGTGAGTCTGGATTAGTTTGGAAGTTGTCAATTTACAAGTCAAGCTAGTGAATGAGTAAAGTACGGGAGGATGCAGTGAATGTGTGTAATGATCACAAATACTCAATGGTTTACCGAAAAGGTACCTTGGAGCATTTTCATGAAATTTGAAACTGTGATTAGATATGATTATCCTATTTGGTGTTTGGTGAGATGTCCTAATCCTTATTTGAGTGAACATTAGTGATAAGAATCCTAAGAACTAGAATCAATAATTTAAGGATCGGGATTAGTCGGGAATTTTGAAAAAGTTACTGTTGAGACTGACGGATCCAATCGACAACAGGTGCGGATCGCATATTTGGGTTCCGCAGAATCCGCAGGGTGAGGAATGGCGGAGCCAAATTGTATAACAGACGGAACCAAAATTTGGGATCCGTCATATCCGCCATGTGGAAGTTCTAATTCTTAATATAGAGATATGCATATTTTACTTTACTCGCTCAAATCTCAGAAGTTCTCCTAAAACATATGTAACAACTAATATATGATGGAGTGAAACTAAAAACACAATTTCTAACTTATGTTTACACATGAATTAATTTGATGATAATAACTTACCATAAAAGTGGTTAAGCCAAACGGTGGCTTAAACATGGAAAATTGATAACAACGTGTGTTATCAACCTGCATGACATGGTTAGTACACATAAATGTTTTAACAACAAGATAATATCCTATAGGCATAACAATTCAAGATACCATAGTTTCAAATTGTTTGTACCAAACACTCTTTTACAAAGTTAGTATATGTTTACACGTTTTAACATTAGAGCAAGAGTTTGTGCAAGACAATACTATTCAAGACATTAAACTAGTTACACTTAGTTCTCATTCCTAACCAAGTTATGCAAGGTTTTCACATAACATATGCAAACAAAAATATCTAAAACAAACACAGTTTATCAACATAGTGTACAAGATCTAGCAAAAGACCTATTGTGCATCAAACAAGCAATTGCTAAACAAGCAAATAATTGTCATGGCAAAACACTTATGTATATCCTATCAACAAATGAAATCACAATTACCAACAGACAAATCACATGTATGCAAATAACTTAGAACAGATAGTCACATAGCATGGCATAAGTGAAAAGATACTTTTCGTCACTTTGCGTTTAAATATGACGATGTATGCCAAGCTTGATTTGTTTCCTTTATATTACCAAATTCTTTAGTTTCAATAGAAATCATATCAATGTTTAAAGGATACCAACATACATTGCTTGACTCAAAAATTTACGTTACTGTGACAAAATAAAACCAAATATTTTTGACAGGTTGTACCTTTTGATTTGTTTTACCTACTTCAATTTAGATTCAGGCCATGATATTATTTTTAAATGAAAGTAGACTTAATTCCCTTCAAAATGATAGGTGGCGCGACTCTTATGGACTTACGGTTAATTAGTTATGAATTTTTGAAGTTTGACAAAAAACTGCATACTGCATGGACGGATCCGACGGATCCTTTTTGAGGGATCCACCCTTTGTAACATTTGGATCCGCCGGGACCTGTGAGAGATTCTCCCAAACTCGTATTTTGACATAGCGAAAGTGTGTGGGACTTGCTAGACTTAATCTTAGGCATATATTACAAATATTAACAACATTTCTACCTATGTGACTTATCTAAATATTACGGAGGTGATTTTTCAACTAACTTAATGGTTATTCCAAACACTCCCTTAAACTCCGAGTTTTTCGTAAATTAGCTTTACGCACACAATTTGACACTTAAACCTTTTTAAGAAATCTTCTCTTTTGATTTTCCAAGGACATCTTCAAGCTTGTATACAAAGTAATATTTAACAACAAAATTTCAAAGTATACTTAGCGAAACATTTTTCATATTATATTCTGCTTTAGAGGTAATTTGATACATGGATCTTACTCTATTTTAAAAACCATTTGTTTTGAAAATGAGAGCCAACCCGCTTTGATACCAATTGTGGAAACGTAGAGGGGGGGGGGGGTGAATACGTTTACTATTTTAAAACTTAAAACTTGTTGTATCAAATTTCCAATTTGGCTAGTTCTAATATGAAATATATTTGCAAACAGTGAGTCTGGATTAGTTTGGAAGTTGTCAATTTACAAGTCAAGCTAGTGAATGAGTAAAGTACGGGAGGATGCAGTGAATGTGTGTAATGATCACAAATACTCAATGGTTTACCGAAAAGGTACCTTGGAGCATTTTCATGAAATTTGAAACTGTGATTAGATATGATTATCCTATTTGGTGTTTGGTGAGATGTCCTAATCCTTATTTGAGTGAACATTAGTGATAAGAATCCTAAGAACTAGAATCAATAATTTAAGGATCGGGATTAGTCGGGAATTTTGAAAAAGTTACTGTTGAGACTGACGGATCCAATCGACAACAGGTGCGGATCGCATATTTGGGTTCCGCAGAATCCGCAGGGTGAGGAATGGCGGAGCCAAATTGTATAACAGACGGAACCAAAATTTGGGATCCGTCATATCCGCCATGTGGAAGTTCTAATTCTTAATTTAGAGATATGCATATTTTACTTTACTCGCTCAAATCTCAGAAGTTCTCCTAAAACATATGTAACAACTAATATATGATGGAGTGAAACTAAAAACATAAGTTCTAACTTATGTTTACACATGAATTAATTTGATGATAATAACTTACCATAAAAGTGGTTAAGCCAAACGGTGGCTTAAACATGGAAAATTGATAACAACGTGTGTTATCATCCTGCATGACATGGTTAGTACACATAAATGTTTTAACAACAAGATAATATCCTAAAGGCATAACAATTCAAGATACCATAGTTTCAAATTGTTTGTACCAAACACTCTTTTACAAAGTTAGTATATGTTTACACGTTTTAACATTAGAGCTAGAGTTTGTGCAAGACAATACTATTCAAGACACTAAACTAGTTACACTTAGTTCTCATTCCTAACTAAGTTATGCAAGGTTTTCACATAACATATGCAAAAAAAAATATCTAAAACAAACACAGTTTATCAACTTAGTGTACAAGATCTAGCAAAAGACCTATTGTGCATCAAACAAGCAATTGCTAAACAAGCAAATAATTGTCATGGCAAAACACTTATGTATATCCTATCAACAAATGAAATCACAATTACCAACAGACAAATCACATGTATGCAAATAACTTAGAACAGATAGTCACATAGCATGGCATAAGTGAAAAGATACTTTTCGTCACTTTGCGTTTAAATATGACGATGTATGCCAAGCTTGATTTGTTTCCTTTATATTACCAAATTCTTTAGTTTCAATAGAAATCATATCAATGTTTAAAGGATACCAACATACATTGCTTGACTCAAAAATTTACGTTACTGTGACAAAATAAAACCAAATATTTTTGACAGGTTGTACCTTTTGATTTGTTTTACCTACTTCAATTTAGATTCAGGCCATGATATTATTTTTAAATGAAAGTAGACTTAATTCCCTTCAAAATGATAGGTAGCGCGACTCCTATGGACTTACGGTTAATTAGTTATGAATTTTTGAAGTTTGACAAAAAACTGCATACTGCATGGACGGATCCGACGGATCCTTTTTGAGGGATCCACCCTTTGTAACATTTGGATCCGCCGGGACCTGTGAGAGATTCTCCCAAACTCGTATTTTGACATAGCGAAAGTGTGTGGGTCATGCTAGACTTAATCTTAAGCATATATTACAAATATTAACAACATTTCTATCTATGTGACTTATCTAAATATTACGGAGGTGATTTTTCAACTAACTTAATGGTTATTCCAAACACTCCCTTAAACTCTGAGTTTTTCGTAAATTAGCTTTACACATACAATTTGACACTTAAACCTTTTTAAGAAATCTTCTCTTTTGATTTTCCAAGGACATCTTCAAGCTTGTATACAAAGTAATATTTAACAACAAAATTTCAAAGTATACTTAGCGAAACATTTTTCATATTATATTCTGCTTTAGAGGTAATTTGATACATGGATCTTACTCTATTTTAAAAACCATTTGTTTTGAAAATGAGAGCCAACCCGCTTTGATACCAATTGTGGAAACGTAGAGGGGGGGGGGGTGAATACGTTTACTATTTTAAAACTTAAAACTTGTTGTATCAAATTTCCAATTTGGCTAGTTCTAATATGAAATATATTTGCAAACAGTGAGTCTGGATTAGTTTGGAAGTTGTCAATTTACAAGTCAAGCTAGTGAATGAGTAAAGTACGGGAGGATGCAGTGAATGTGTGTAATGATCACAAATACTCAATGGTTTACCGAAAAGGTACCTTGGAGCATTTTCATGAAATTTGAAACTGTGATTAGATATGATTATCCTATTTGGTGTTTGGTGAGATGTCCTAATCCTTATTTGAGTGAACATTAGTGATAAGAATCCTAAGAACTAGAATCAATAATTTAAGGATCGGGATTAGTCGGGAATTTTGAAAAAGTTACTGTTGAGACTGACGGATCCAATCGACAACAGGTGCGGATCCCATATTTGGGTTCCGCAGAATCCGCAGGGTGAGGAATGGCGGAGCCAAATTGTATAACAGACGGAACCAAAATTTGGGATCCGTCATATCCGCCATGTGGAAGTTCTAATTCTTAATATAGAGATATGCATATTTTACTTTACTCGCTCAAATCTCAGAAGTTCTCCTAAAACATATGTAACAACTAATATATGATGGAGTGAAACTAAAAACACAAGTTCTAACTTATGTTTACACATGAATTAATTTGATGATAATAACTTACCATAAAAGTGGTTAAGCCAAACGGTGGCTTAAACATGGAAATTTGATAACAACGTGTGTTATCATCCTGCATGACATGGTTAGTACACATAAATGTTTTAACAACAAGATAATATCCTAAAGGCATAACAATTCAAGATACCATAGTTTCAAATTGTTTGTACCAAACACTCTTTTACAAAGTTAGTATATGTTTACACGTTTTAACATTAGAGCAAGAGTTTGTGCAAGACAATACTATTCAAGACATTAAACTAGTTACACTTAGTTCTCATTCCTAACCAAGTTATGCAAGGTTTTCACATAACATATGCAAACAAAAATATCTAAAACAAACAAAGTTTATCAACTTAGTGTACAAGATCTAGCAAAAGACCTATTGTGCATCAAACAAGCAATTGCTAAACAAGCAAATAATTGTCATGGCAAAAAACTTATGTATATCCTATCAACAAATGAAATCACAATTACCAACAGACAAATCACATGTATGCAAATAACTTAGAACAGATAGTCACATAGCATGGCATAAGTGAAAAGATACTTTTCGTCACTTTGCGTTTAAATATGACGATGTATGCCAAGCTTGATTTGTTTCCTTTATATTACCAAATTCTTTAGTTTCAATAGAAATCATATCAATGTTTAAAGGATACCAACATACATTGCTTGACTCAAAAATTTACGTTACTGTGACAAAATAAAACCAAATATTTTGGACAGGTTGTACTTTTTGATTTGTTTTACCTATTTCAATTTAGATTCAGGCCATGATATTATTTTTAAATGAAAGTAGACTTAATTCCCTTCAAAATGATAGGTGGCGCGACTCCTACGGACTTACGGTTAATTAGTTATGAATTTTTGAAGTTTGACAAAAAACTGCATACTGCATGGACGGATCCTTTTTGAGGGATCCACCCTTTGTAACATTTGGATCCGCCGGGACCTGTGACAGATTCTCCTAAACTCGTATTTTGACATAGCGAAAGTGTGTGGGACTTGCTAGACTTAATCTTAAGCATATATTACAAATATTTAACAACATTTCTACCTATGTGACTTATCTAAATATTACGGAGGTGATTTTTCAACTAACTTAATGGTTATTCCAAACACTCCCTTAAACTCCGAGTTTTTCTTAAATTAGCTTTACGCACACAATTTGACACTTAAACCTTTTTAAGAAATCTTCTCTTTTGATTTTCCAAGGACATCTTCAAGCTTGTATACAAAGTAATATTTAACAACAAAATTTCAAAGTATACTTAGCGAAACATTTTTCATATTATATTCTGCTTTAGAGGTAATTTGATACATGGATCTTACTCTATTTTAAAAACCATTTGTTTTGAAAATGAGAGCCAACCCGCTTTGATACCAATTGTGGAAACGTAGAGGGGGGGGGGGGGGGTGAATACGTTTACTATTTTAAAACTTAAAACTTGTTGTATCAAATTTCCAATTTGGCTAGTTCTAATATGAAATATATTTGCAAACAGTGAATCTGGATTAGTTTGGAAGTTGTCAATTTACAAGTCAAGCTAGTAAATGAGTAAAGTACGGGAGGATGCAGTGAATGTGTGTAATGATCACAAATACTCAATGGTTTACCGAAAAGGTACCTTGGAGCATTTTCATGAAATTTGAAACTGTGATTAGATATGATTATCCTATTTGGTGTTTGGTGAGATGTCCTAATCCTTATTTGAGTGAACATTAGTGATAAGAATCCTAAGAACTAGAATCAATAATTTAAGGATCGGGATTAGTCGGGAATTTTGAAAAAGTTACTGTTGAGACTGACGGATCCAATCGACAACAGGTGCGGATCCCATATTTGGGTTCCGCAGAATCTGCAGGGTGAGGAATGGCGGAGCCAAATTGTATAACAGACGGAACCAAAATTTGGGATTCGTCATATCCGCCATGTGGAAGTTCTAATTCTTAATATAGAGATATGCATATTTTACTTTACTCGCTCAAATCTAAGAAGTTCTCCTAAAACATATGTAACAACTAATATATGATGGAGTGAAACTAAAAACACAAGTTCTAACTTATGTTTACACATGAATTAATTTGATGATAATAACTTACCATAAAAGTGGTTAAGCCAAACGGTGGCTTAAACATGGAAATTTGATAACAACGTGTGTTATCATCCTGCATGACATGGTTAGTACACATAAATGTTTTAACAACAAGATAATATCCTAAAGGCATAACAATTCAAGATACCATAGTTTCAAATTGTTTGTACCAAACACTCTTTTACAAAGTTAGTATATGTTTACACGTTTTAACATTAGAGCAAGAGTTTCTGCAAGACAATACTATTCAAGACATTAAACTAGTTACACTTAGTTCTCATTCCTAACCAAGTTATGCAAGGTTTTCACATAACATATGCAAACAAAAATATCTAAAACAAACACAGTTTATCAACATAGTGTACAAGATCTAGCAAAAGACCTATTGTGCATCAAACAAGAAATTGCTAAAAAAGCAAATAATTATCATGTCAAAACACTTATGTATATCCTATCAACAAATGCAATCACAATTACCAACAGACAAATCACATGTATGCAAATAACTTAGAACAGATAGTCACATAGCATGGCATAAGTGAAAAGATACTTTTCGTCACTTTGCGTTTAAATATGACGATGTATGCCAAGCTTGATTTGTTTCCTTTATATTACCAAATTCTTTAGTTTCAATAGAAATCATATCAATGTTTAAAGGATACCAACATACATTGCTTGACTCAAAAATTTATGTTACTGTGACAAAATAAAACCAAATATTTTGGACAGGTTGTACCTTTTGATTTGTTTTACCTATTTCAATTTAGATTCAGGCCATGATATTATTTTTAAATGAAAGTAGACTTAATTCCCTTCAAAATGATAGGTGGCGCGACTCCTATGGACTTACGGTTAATTAGTTATGAATTTTTGAAATTTGACAAAAAACTGCATACTGCATGGACGGATCTTTTTTGAGGGATCCGC
Organism: Artemisia tridentata subsp. tridentata; assembly: GCA_021014915.2. NCBI lineage: Eukaryota > Viridiplantae > Streptophyta > Magnoliopsida > Asterales > Asteraceae > Artemisia > Artemisia tridentata. The sequence goes on along the minus strand of CP139506.1, from coordinate 209,900,284 downwards.
CCTTTGTAACATTTGGATCCGCCGAGACCTGTGACAGATTCTCCTAAACTCGTATTTTGACATAGCGAAAGTGTGTGGGACTTGCTAGACTTAATCTTAAGCATATATTACAAATATTAACAACATTTCTACCTATGTGACTCATCTAAATATTACGGAGGTGATTTTTCAACTAACTTAATGGTTATTCCAAACACTCCCTTAAACTCCGAGTTTTTCGTAAATTAGCTTTACGCACACAATTTGACACTTAAACCTTTTTAAGAAATCTTCTCTTTTGATTTTCCAAAGACATCTTCAAGCTTGTATACAAAGTAATATTTAACAACAAAATTTCAAAGTATACTTAGCGAAACATTTTTCATATTATATTCTGCTTTAGAGGTAATTTGATACATGGATCTTACTCTATTTTAAAAACCATTTGTTTTGAAAATGAGAGCCAACCCGCTTTGATACCAATTGTGGAAACGTAGAGGGGGGGGGGGGAGGTGAATACGTTTACTATTTTAAAACTTAAAACTTGTTGTATCAAATTTCCAATTTGGCTAGTTCTAATATGAAAGATGTTTGTTGTAGTTTATGATTACCAAGTTGTCACATGAGTATTATCAAATAATCACAACACAAGCAATCACATAATGCAAACATTAAAGTAAAGAGATAAGTAAAAGAAAGCGCAAACCGAACACGATGATTTATAGTGGTTCGGCTACGGAGCTTCTCTCCGTCCTACTCCACTCCTCGAGTACCCAACTCGAGAGTTACTTCACTAGATCAACAAGCTCCCTTTCTTAGGCGGAGAAAACCTTTACACGTCGCTTACTTCCTTTTCCGGTACTAAGCTAAACACCGAGTTCTACTTCAGGGCAGAACCAACCCAACGTCGCTTATACAATTACCGACACTAAGCTAGATGTCGAGTTCTTTACAAAGGTACAACCACTCCCGACACTCTTTGTGTTTTGAGGACTAAAACACTAACCACACTCACTGATACAAATGATGTTTACAACAATGATCCATGACATAAGTGTATCATGGATATGGATGCCTAATCTACATGAACTTCCATTGACGGGAAGTCTTCAATCATTGAGGATGTCAAGTGTCCTTGAATCTTCATATGTTGGAATGCTATGGTGGATGGTGGCTTCAAGATCTTCTAACCTTCATGGTAGATCAGGAAGTATGCTATGGATGATGACTCATGATCTTGAGCTTGCTTCACAGGATCATTAACAATGTATGCTTACAACATAATGAGAGTTAGTAACATTATGATCATTATGTAATGGGTGATTAATGTATGAATCTACATGGTTTGCTACTGATCTAAGTGTGTGAAATGAGTGAGGGAATGTGTGTTCTTATGCTTAAACAATGGGTAAACAATGGGCTAGTATTTATAGGCAAAATGTAAAACCAGCTCACTGTTTTGGAGGATCCTGAAAAAGGGATCCGCGCTTTATACTAAAGGGATCCGCCCTTTATACCAAAGGGATCCGTGGATTAGCAAAGGGATCCGCGGGATCAGCCGAACCAGACAGCTAGCAAATTTTACCATATCTTGCCATATCATTCCATATCTTTGTCAAGTCATTTCAAGATCTTCCAATGTCAACTATCTTACTTGAAGATCTAAACAAGATATCACATAATCTTTCCAAGATTTCATTTGTGATGTATGCCATGATGTCATCCTAATATTTAACTAATAAAGTTTCCATTTTAAGAAATAAACATGTAAACTTGTATATGTTATTCCTAGTGAACTTTATAATATGTATATGTATGTAACATGTATCCTAGTGATCATGTAGAATGAGATTCTAAGTAGAATGATTAGTCTTTTTAAAATACTTAATTACCTAACCGTATTTTAAACATTCTAAAGGGTTTGTTACGGGTTTGATCATAATGCTACATAACAAACATGTACGAACCTGTGTTGTATCATACGAGGACTTGAGAGGAGTTGAATGTATGTTGAGACAAGATATGATTACAAGTAACTTGTAAATTTTACGTTATGTATCAAGTTACATGTTTGTCATCAATCAAAACAAACGAGATTGCTTGCACTAGCAATCTCCTCAACGAGACTGCTTACACTAACAATCTCCCCCTTTTTGATGATGACAAAATATGTAAACGTGATAGAAAGTAAAATGCAAAAAGTTACTTGTGTCCGTAATTACTTACATTCTCCTTGTGTCCGTTTACACCTTTCTCCCTTTTCTCCTTGTGTCCATAATTACTTACTTTCTCCGTTTACACCTTTCTCCCCCTTTTGTCGAAGCAAAAAGGGTGTGTCCTTGGAGTTAACTTCATTTCTCCCTGAAATGGCGAGCTTGCATCATCCCTAGTGAAGTTAAATGTACTACTCCAATCTCCTATGGTTGTTACGTCTCCTAGGTTGTTAGCGAATCCATGGATCAAATTAAGACTCTTAATCTATATCAAGGTTAGTGGTGTGAAATAAAAGGAATATATATGAAAAATGCATGATGAATGAAAAGCAAACACCCAATGATACACGAGGGTAAGCTATGTTGGACTGTGTTGACCTATCTCCTCCTTTTTGTCGAAACAAAAAGAAGATATGCGTAGCGGAATGCGATTTTGAGAACTTTAAAGCTCCCCCTTGATTTATACTCCCCCTAAATGGAGTGACAAGGATATGATGTATGATGATGCATGATCCTACAAAACAAATAGTTAGACTATTATATGCTCCTTCTTGGTGTATACTCCTCATTGCTAGAGTACCAACGTATACGGTTCAAGGATGAGAAATGCTAAAAATGATGAGTTAGTATATGATATACTCCCCCTCGATCTATACTCCCCGTTGCTAGGGTACCAACGTATATGATTCAAGGATGAGAAATGCTACAAAATAAAGGTTAGTATAAAACAATATTTGTCCATGGACAAGTATGTGATATACACCAATGCGTGTATATGATGCATCCTAAAGAATGCTTGACAAAAGCTCCCCCTTGCTCTAGGGCATCAAGACTAATCATTCTACTTAGAATCTCATTCTACATGATCTCTAGGATACATGTTACATAGATATACATATTACAAAGTTCACTAGGAATAACATATACAAGTTTACATGTTTATTTCTTAAAATGGAAACTTTATTAGTTAAATATTAGGATGACATCATGGCATACATCACAAATGAAATCTTGGAAAGATTATGTGATATCTTGTTTAGATCTTCAAGTAAGATAGTTGACATTGGAAGATCTTGAAATGCCTTGACAAAGATATGGAATGATATGGCAAGATATGGTAAAATTTGCTAGCTGTCTGGTTTGGCGGATCCCGCGGATTCCTTTGCTAATCCGCGGATCCCTTTGGTATAAGGGGCGGATCCCTTTAGTATAAAGCGCGGATCCCTTTGTTATTTCGTAGATCCCTTTTTCAGGATCCTCCAAAACAGTGAGCTGGTTTTACATTTTGCCTATAAATACTAGCCCATTGTTTACCCATTGTTTAAGCATATGTACACACATTCCCTCACTCATTTCACACACTTAGATCAGTAGCAAACCATGTGTAAAATTATTTATAGAAAAACAATTTCTACAAGCCACGGATCTGGCGGATCCCATAAATTGGATCCGTCAGTTATACCAATTGGATCCGCGGGTGTCAGACAAAAAATATTTTCAAGTAGAATGATTAGTCTTTTTAAAATACTTAATTACCTAACCGTATTTTAAACATTCTAAAGGGTTTGTTACCGGTTTGATCATAATGCTACATAACAAACATGTACGAACCTGTGTTGTATCATACGAGGACTTGAGAGGAGTTGAATGTATGTTGAGACAAGATACGAACCTTATGGAGTGTGACGCCGTCACCTCGCCGCTTCTAGGGTTCCCGGATGGCCTTCTTGACGCCGTCCCTCTTTAGCTCTCCAAAAATCCGTTCTGGCTTATCAAGGCTTGACGCCGTCAGCTCTTGAACGTGACGCCGTCCCTCTTTGATTTAAGCCGTGACGCCCTTGATCAGGTTAAAGCGTGACGCCGTCAGAATTTACATGCTATTTTCACTGGCTTATCATGAGTAAATTTCACGTCCACCTTTTCTTGCCAAGCCATGACGCCGTCCAGAGTAAAATGTGACGCCGTCAAAGGTAACTTTCAGCACAATTTTGAGACTTTGTCGTTTTCTTCACTTTTATGCTCCAAAAACGTCCAAAATGCCTCCTTTTTCAGATTTCTCCTCAAAAGTACCTAAAATGACAAAAGGAACGATTTAGGGCAATATTTGATCAAATAAATACGATTTAGGGCTTAAATGACCCCTTAAAAGCGGTACACTTTTCGCTTCATCAAATACCCTTACACTTGAGATTTGCTTGTCCTCAAGCAAATGCGCTTTTATTCTAATCAAAATACAAGTTAGGGGTCATTTAATGCAAACATAAAAGTAATTACAACAAATAATCGTTCCACTTCAATCATAATAAGCACGGAGATTACAAACTAGCACCTCACAAGTAGTGTTTAGATACTCACATCTCTCAAGTGTCATCAAAATAAATCTCGTAAATGAAAACGGATAATATCTTTCACTACCTGTCATAGCAAATAGATTACCATAGGCTTGGGAAAGGATCGAAAACCTCCTCCACTAGGCGTAAGCACCTAAGATAAACTATCAAAGAGGGCTTTTACATGGGTTATAACGTTAGGTGTAGGGAAAAGGAAAACACGGTTTTGTTGGATAAGGGATACTTTACTGGTGGCGAGTTAAAGATCTTGATCAATTACATGTACTATACAATGTTGCTAAGCCAAGACTCGACTCGATCTTAAGCTAGAAACAAAATAACAAAATAACAAAAACATAAAAATAAACATAAAATGAAACGGGATGGTAGTCCGTATGTTTTTTCTACTTTTCTTTTTCTCATTTTTTTGTATTTTTCTTGATTTTTCAATTTTTTTTTTTTTTTTTTTTCATACACTCTTGCCCTACCATCCAAAATAATACATCATAGGGGCATTGCATCCCCTTACACTTGAACTTTTACATAACTTTACAAATAACTATTCTAATGACTCGAATTAAGATAATCGAAACACTTGGAGTACTTTTTAAAATATTTAGCACATATGGGGGTAATAATGTTGTTCTTCCCCATTACTCCATTACACTAGTACTTTACCCATGAGTCCCAATCGTCCCAAAACAATATGTACAAGGATATGACTCAACTTAGCAACCATGTAATCAATTAGATAATTAACTTGGGGTTTAAACAAATGTTGTCACAATAATGCACTAAAAATGAGTGCATACAAGGTAGGCTAAGGCGATTTGGGTGTACATTTTAGTGGGGTGTAACAAATTCTTCCTTTAAGTAAAATGCTTAAAGGTCGAAACGAAAAGATAGGCTCTGAGGGGTGTACTAGGGGTATCGTGTACTAAAAATGAGTACAACGCAAAGGGTGTGGGAGAATTACTTGACCAATGTAGCCAATGTAATTATAACAAAAACACAGGTGTAAAACAATGGGTTAATCCTTATGCCTCTTATCATGTAGTAAATCTAACTACACGAATGTAGTCTCACTTGTGGCCTTGGAATGGTCCTAACGCAAGTTCTAGAATCTAAGTGCTACCGGTACACACATCATAGCATAAATGCTTTTCCTACCAATTCTAGGGGCGAACCTCACATATTTGGGGGTGGAAAATTTTTTAGTGGTACGGTTTTTGTGCTAGTCATATAACTCCTATCCGTGAGACGCTCATTAAGATCAAAGTTTCACTCCTAAATGTTGTAAAAAATTTTAAATTTGGCACTAAAATTACCCTAACAGGTATTTATCTCAGTTTTATTACACATCTACTATTAAACAAACAAAAATCAAGCGTAATAGCATTCTCTAATCGTACTTTTACCCTCCCCTTACACTTAATATGAACATTGTCCCCAATGTTCAAATAACAAGATGTAAAAGCATAAAGTAAAAGAATGAAATCAAATACTCCCCTGATTCGCTCGGTGGATAATGAAATAACACGGTTAAATCTTCTTCCAAAGTAATGTTGAAGCTCCATGACTAATGCATCGCCAAAAGCTTGATCCAAAAACATTTCCTTGTCCAAAATAACCTGTTAAACCTGAGAAAACAAACACGAAAACCTGCATAACATCGGCGGGATAAAATCTATATATAAGGATATAATGCTTGTGGAATGATAACTTTGCAGATTCCTGGAGATTATAAGTTGGAGATTTTAATAAAAACTTTTTAAAAACAAAACTTTCAAAAATTTCTGAAAATTAAATCTGACGCCGTCAGGTTATAAACCCTGACGCCGTCAGAAATGACCTGACAAAAATTTTCATTTTAAGTTTCCGGAAAATTTCTGGAAAAAAAACCTTTACCTTACTTCCTGGAAATCCTGCAAAACATCATTATGACTCGATACAAGCATTTGACTCAAACAAATACGAATATGTATGTTAATTTATTATTATTACGATTCATGTTCATATGTGTTCTAATAAACCAATTTAGATTTCCCTTACACTTATCTTTTGCAAAATACCTTTATATGTAGTTAAGACGAAGTTAAAAACAAAATAAAGCATTTTCACAAATTACTTTTGAACATGAATCAATACTAATAAAAATTAAACACACATACGGAAACAAATAAAATCAAACAATCAAACAAATAAACACACAAAGCAAATAAATAAAGTAAAGCTTGGGTTGCCTCCCAAGAAGCGCTTTTCTTTATTAACGAGTCTTGTAGCTAGACTCAAAGTCACGCTACCCTATATAAGTAAGCTCGTCATCGAGGACGTCTTTAGGGTTAAGCTTGGATTGAAGTTTCCTATTGGTCCGCTTAGTACGATATATCTTTTCAAACTTCTCTCCATCCGGGTCATACAATGTCATCTTAATATGCCATGACCCATCTCCATCTTTGGGTGGTTTGTCCCAATCCCACTTGTGATCATCCTCCTCACCAGTCCACTTATTCATCCCTAGGTTAATTGGCAAAACTCCTAGGAACTCAATCATCCTTCTAAAAACTAGAGGGTCTTCAAATGGATCCAATTCGGTGTCCCTAGCCAAGAGTTGTTCTACCGTATGTGTCCGGTTCACAAAGTCCTCTTCTAGGTAAAATGGGCGTTGGGGTCCTATGAAGCCTCTATCTATCCAAGGTCCATATCTAGATGGTCTCCTATTTAATTCTAACCAATGGGGTGTCGGTTCCTCACTAGTATCATAGGCGTGTTTCTTAACATCATAGACTGACCAAGTATCTCCTTCTCCTACCGCTATCTTAGATTTCTTACAATCAATCATAGCACTAGCGGTCGCCAAAAATCCTCTACCTATCAACAAGGGGCATGTAGGGTCGCTAACCATATCAAGGACGTGGAAATCGGCTAAAATAGTTAGTTTTCCAATGTGTACTAAAACGTCCTTAACTACTCCGACCGGGTAAGCAACACTCCCATCCGCTAAACCTATTATCACCTCGGTTTCTTCAAGTTTTCCAAGTTTTAGAGAGGTGTAGAGAGGTAACGGAAGTAGGTTAAGGCTTGATCCAAGATCGGCTAATGTGTCATAAGCCTCCGAATTACCGATCTTGCAAGGTAGAACAAATAAGCCCGGATCATCTAATTTCTTAGGTAGCTTGTTTTGAACAAAGGCGGTCCCTTTTTCGCCTAACTTGAGCTTCTTTTCATCCAACTCATCAACAACCGGACTTTCAAGGTGGAGCTCCTTGAATTCTTCGTCAAGGTTTTGAGTGGAAGGTGTTTCAACTATGTTGTTGACCAATTTGGATGTCATAACTTCTTGGTCATTTGGAACGACTTGGGTTTGTTTGAAACACGTGCTCATGGAGTTGACCGAATAATATTGTGGACAAGAACTAGGGGACGAAACCGATGAAATAGCGTTGACGTTTAGTTTCGGGTTCTTGACCGTGTTGCTAGGGAGTGCTCCCATTTCTCGTTCATTGAGGGCTTTCAACAATGTGTCAATCTTATTGGTCATCTCGCTTTGTTTTTGTTTGAAATCGGCTTCAAACTTGGCTAAACGAGCTTCTTGAGATGCCATAAATTGAGACATCAATCCTTCAAAGTTATCGGTACTACCATTGCCGGAAGGATTGTTGTTGAAAGTACGGTTTGAGTTGGAACCGCTTGATTGGAAACGATTAGGTGGGTTGGAAGAATTGGGTTGTTGTGCGTTTTGGTTTTGTTTCCACCTAAGGTTCGGGTGATTTTTCCATGAGGGGTTGTATGTATCACCGTAATGGTTTGGCTCTGGTTTAAAAGTGTACCACTTGTCTCCCGCTCCGTCGGTACGCGAGGATGCGTAGTCCACAAAAGCTTGTTCGGGGAGTTCCATGCAATCACGAGTGTCGTGGGGACCACTACATAATTCACATGAAGAAGTGATTTTGTTCACTTGGCTTGAAAGTTTAGGAGTCTCGTAGGATTTCATGAGAAACTTGACTTGGTCTTCAAGTTCTATGATCCTACGGTCGGAAGTGCTTGAATTGTTCGAAGGCAAAGATATTGCCTTGACCGTTTTATTCAAATCACGGGGATCACTCCAACTTTCGTTGTCATAAAGAGCAAGATCCTCTAGGAGAGCCCATGATTGTTCCGCACTTAGATCACGTAGCTTACCACCGGCCGATTGGTCAATGGTTTGCCTTGTGTAGAGATTGATATGGTCATAGAAGATTTGGACTTGGAGCCAAAGTTCTATGCCATGGTGAGGGACTTTTTGGAGTAAGTCCTTGAATCGAGTCCATGCCTCGTAGAGAGTTTCGCCTTGACGTTGTTGGAACATCAAGATATCATTCCTTAGCTTGGTAGTTCTTCCCGGTGGAAAAAACTGAGCAAGGAAACGAGTAGTGAGATCATCCCAAGAGGTGATGGATCCTGCGGGTTGACGTTCTAGCCATTGACTAGCTTGGTCCCGCAGAGAAAATTGAAAGAGACGCAATCGGGTCGTCTCTCGAGTGGCAACATCAAGGTCTATAGAATCAACGATTTTAAGAAAGTCCTTGAGGTGTTGATTAGGATCTTCAGAACGAAGTCCATGGAATGCGCATCCGCTTTGCACCAACCGGATGGTGTCGGATCGCAAGGGTGTGACATTGGCTCCTTGAGTGAGCTCAATGGTGTTTCGATAGCCATGGTGGCTAGGACGGGAATACTCTCCTAAAGTACGGGCTCTAGGAGGTGGTGGTTGTTGTGGTGGTGGGTTGTTGGGATTAAGGATATTACCATCTTCCATGATGTCGGATGGTATGGTTACGAACAAAGACATGAAGAAAATAGATAGACTAAAGAAAACCTAGAAAAATAAAACAAAAATCTCACTAGAAAGGAATCTAGTGAGTAGACCTATAAAATAAAAATTCAACCTAAACAATAACTATTCCCCGGCAGCGGCGCCAAAAACTTGATGCGTGGTTTTGTAACCTTACAACAGGTTTTACCTCTCGAGGGATCTCAAGAGGCTTACAACCCCACCAGGCAGTGTACCTGACCGATGTAGTATAGTGTAGTGGTAAGTACGGGGGATTGATCGTTCTCCACAGGGAATAGTGTTCGTTAGGTATGAAAAGCTACTCTAATAGGTCTAAGGGTTGAGGAAGATTCTTTTTTATGTTTTTATATTTTATGGAAAGCAGGTAAAATCTCGGGTTTGAAGGAGTGGGCGGAATTAGTTGCTAGTCAACTAACCCAAATAACTACAAATGCAAATAAAATAAAATAACAAAAATGAAAATGTTGGTGAGAAACTTATGTGTAGAGAAATGTGTTTACTTAGATTTCCTTACTCCCTAACTATCTTTTACCGGTTGATTAGTGTGTATTAGTCGCGTGGATGACGGGTGTATTCCTTAATATCAATCGTGGGGTGGCGTACGTACTTCCCCAACTCTACAAGCTCCTACTTCACTCCTATGTCGAGCCGGCTAGGAAGCTCCTAACATGGGATCACTAGAATTCGCTTGTGCATTAAATACAACCATAAAAACCTTTAGTACGCATTTGGTTCATGTTTCTTAAGACGTTCAAGCAAGTTACCGAATAGGAAGTTAGCCAGTTTTCTTAAGCCTAACATAGATAAACAACCATCCAATACAACTAATAACACACTAATAACCAATAATCAATAGCTAGGTTTCATTAGATCTAAGCAAACACAAGATAAATCTAGCCTAACATGTTAAACAAAAGACAAGAACAAGATAAAATCAAACAACACATAGACATATTGAATGATTAATTGATAACTTATCTTTCAATGTAACATGGAAGATCTCAAGGCAAAAAGCCTTGAAAAAGATGCTAAAATCGTCTTAGGGTTTTCTCCCAAAAATTCCACACTAAGCTCTCTCTATGACAAAAAATTAGAAAACTATATATAGATTTTTACATCTGACGGCGTCACCTTATGGAGTGTGACGCCGTCACCTCGCCGCTTCTAAGGTTCCCGGATGGCCTTCTTGACGCCGTCCCTCTTTAGCTCTCCAAAAATCCGTTCTGGCTTATTAAGGCTTGACGCCGTCAGCTCTTGAACGTGACGCCGTCCCTCTTTGATTTAAGCCGTGACGCCCTTGATCAGGTTAAAGCGTGACGCCGTCAGAATTTACATGCTATTTTCACTGGCTTATCATGAGTAAATTTCACGTCCACCTTTTCTTGCCAAGCCATGACGCCGTCCAGAGTAAAATGTGACGCCGTCAAAGGTAACTTTCAGCACAATTTTGAGACTTTGTCGTTTTCTTCACTTTTATGCTCCAAAAACGTCCAAAATGCCTCCTTTTCCAGATTTCTCCTCAAAAGTACCTAAAATGACAAAAGGAACGATTTAGGGCAATATTTGATCAAATAAATACGATTTAGGGCTTAAATGACCCCTTAAAAGCGGTACACTTTTCGCTTCAACAGAGACTGCTTACACTAACAATCTCCCCCTTTTTGATGATGACAAAATATGTAAACGTGATAGAAAGTAAAATGCAAAAAGTTACTTGTGTCCGTAATTGCTTACATTCTCCTTGTGTCCGTTTACACCTTTCTCCCTTTTCTCCTTGTGTCCATAATTACTTACTTTCTCCGTTTACACCTTTCTCCCCCTTTTGTCGAAGCAAAAAGGGTGTGTCCTTGGAGTTAACTTCATTTCTCCCCAAAATGGCGAGCTTGCATCATCCCTAGTGAAGTTAAATGTACTACTCCAATCTCCTATGGTTGTTGCGTCTCCTAGGTTGTTAGCGAATCCATGGATCAAATTAAGACTCTTAATCTATATCAAGGTTAGTGGTGTGCAATAAAAAGAATATATATGAAAAATGCATGATGAATGAAAAGCAAACACCCAATGATACACGAGGGTAAGCTATGTTGGACTGTGTTGACCTATCTCCTCCTTTTTGTTGAAACAAAAAGAAGATATGCGTAGCGGAATGCGATTTTGAGAACTTTAAAGCTCCCCCTTGATTTATACTCCCCCTAAATGGAGTGACAAGGATATGATGTATGATGATGCATGATCCTACAAAACAAATAGTTAGACTATTATATGCTCCTTCTTGGTGTATACTCCTCATTGCTAGAGTACCAACGTATACGGTTCAAGGATGAGAAATGCTAAAAATGATGAGTTAGTATATGATATACTCCCCCTCGATCTATACTCCCCGTTGCTAGGGTACCAACGTATATGATTCAAGGATGAGAAATGCTACAAAATAAAGGTTAGTATAAAACAATATTTGTCCATGGACAAGTATGTGATATACACCAATGCGTGTATATGATGCATCCTAAAGAATGCTTGACAAAAGCTCCCCTTGCTCTAGGGCATCAAGACTAATCATTCTACTTAGAATCTCATTCTACATGATCTCTAGGATACATGTTACATACATATACATATTACGAAGTTCACTAGGAATAACATATACAAGTTTACATGTTTATTTTCTTAAAATGGAAACTTTATTAGTTAAATATTAGGATGACATCATGGCATACATCACAAATGAAATCATGGAAAGATTATGTGATATCTTGTTTAGATCTTCAAGTAAGATAGTTGACATTGGAAGATCTTGAAATGACTTGACAAAGATATGGAATGATATGGCAAGATATGGTAAAATTTGCTAGCTGTCTCGTTCGGCGGATCTCGCGGATTCCTTTGCTAATCCGCGGATCCCTTTGGTATAAGGGGCGGATCCCTTTAGTATAAAGCGCGGATCCCTTTGTTATTTCGCGGATCCCTTTTTCAGGATCCTCCAAAACAGTGAGCTGGTTTTACATTTTGCCTATAAATACTAGCCCATTGTTTAAGCATATGAACACACATTCCCTCACTCATTTCACACACTTAGATCAGTAGCAAACCATGTGTAAAATTATTTATAGAAAAACAATTTCTACAAGCCACGGATCTGGCGGATCCCATAAATTGGATCCGTCAGTTATACCAATTGGATCCGCAGGTGTCAGACAAAAAATATTTTCAAGTAGGATGATTAGTCTTTTTAAAATACTTAATTACGTAACCGTATTTTAAACATTCTAAAGGGTTTGTTACCGGTTTGATCATAATGCTACATAACAAACATGTACGAACCTGTGTTGTATCATACGAGGAATTGAGAGGAGTTGAATGTATGTTGAGACAAGATATGATTACAAGTAACTTGTACATTTTACGTTATGTATCAAGTTACATGTTTGTCATCAATCAAAACAAACGAGATTGCTTGCACTAGAAATCTCCTCAACGAGACTGCTTGCACTAACAGGATGCTCTATGATGTTTACCCTTTTCACAGGCAGAGCATGGTTTGTCCTTTAAAAACACAAGTGATGGTAAGCCAAGGACCTTGTTTTGTTTCACAAGATTGTTTATGTTTTTGAAGTTCAAATGGGAAAGTCTCTTATGCCAAAGCCAGTTGAGAGTTTCAGTGGCCTTAGCAAAGAGACAAGTTCCATTCTGAGTTAGAGTGGACATGTCTAAAACATAAACATCTTGTCATCTTGGTGCAATAAAGACTACTTTCTTATTTGCATTGAAGATGGTTCCTTGCTTATCATCAAACTAAACTATATATTTTGCATCACATAGTTGACTGACACTGATTAAATTGTACTTAAGACCATTGACATAAGCTATCCTAGTAAAGACAATACCACTACAGTTTACTGACCCATAACCTTCAATGAGACATGATGAATTATCAGCAAATACCACCTTGGGTCCTGGTTCTTCTACAAATTTGTGCAGATACTCTTTCGCACCAGTCATGTTCCTTGAACATCCACTATCTAGATGCCAAACTGGCTCCCTGGCATGCCTCTGCACAAATGGTAAACTGAGTTAATTCTTTCTAGGACCCCTCTTCTTAGAGGGCTTGGCTTTAATAGCCTTCTTAAAAGTAACAATTGATGCATGGTCAGTGGTTGAATGGACTCAGCTACCACATGTTTTGCATTTGATTGCAGAAGTAGACTCAGTAGACTGAGAGGATGACTTGTGGATTCCTCTTCTAGCCTGAATGACCTTCTCATGTCCTGAGGTGTCATGAGTGGGATCACCACATATGTCACAAATTGTGTCCATTAGGCAATCATCAAGAAGGTGGTCATTGAAGCCACAGTGTGGGCAAGGAGGAAAAGGATTATCCTTTTGTTTCTGCTTCTGTTTAGAATCAGAAGGATACTTAAAAGCTTGAGCTTTAAAGTTAGCAATTTTTGATGTGGCTGTGTAGGACCGGTGATCAGAGGTCCTGTGATCTTCCTTTTTGCATATCATGCAGTAAAGGATTCTGAAGCAATCATCAGTGGGATGATTAGTATAGCCACACAGCTCACACCTTTGCTGAGGTTTGGAGGGTTTAGGTTTGGTGGTGCTTGAGGAAGCTGATTTTGGTTCCTTCATCTTGGATTGAGAAGGTTTCTCAGAAGATTCAATCTTCTCACTTAGCTTCCTGACAAGCTCAGCCAACTGATCAATTTTTGAATCAGGGCTTTCTGTTTTTACTTCAGAAGGGACTGAAGTAGTTGAGTCATCAGTGGGGACTGGGACTTCAGGTGTTTTCCTTTTCAGAATGGTTTTTCCCAGTCCTGACTTCTCCTTTGGAGAATGTTGAGAATAGACTAATGGTGTGAATTCTGAGCTAGGTGCAGCTCTCTGAAGGACTTTTAGAGGTGGGAGTGGTGCAAGTGATTATGATTCAGACTCCTGGACAGACTCAGTACTACTGGGTTTGTCAGTGAGTCCCAGCATATCCTTTATAGCCTGACTTTCAGGCTCCAATATTTTTCCAGTCTCAAAGTTAGGCAACTTACTGACTGGGTTGTTTCTGACAATCCAGTCATTAGACTTGGGTATCATCTCTTGGTCAAAAGATATACCAGCTGGAATAAAAGCCTTTTCACTATGGGATTCAGTGAGTTGGTCTTCTCCTATGACTTTCTTGTTTTCACTAGGAATAAGACTCACAGTTTCATAGACTTTAGGATTCTTTTTAGTCCAGCTTTCTATGAAAGCTTTTTCTTTGTTAAGCTCAGCTTTGAGGGCTTGATTTTGTTTCAAAATTTTAGTGTTTTGAATTTGAAGTGTAACTGCTTCAAGTTTGGCTTGTTTTAAAGCAACTAATTCATCTCTACACTTATTTAATTCTAACACAAGATTATTATATTTTGACAACAAATTGAGTCTCTGCTCTTCAACAAACTTAAGATCAACATTAATGTAATTCATATAAGACTGCCAATCAGAATCATCATCCATTAAAAGTAAAATATTTACCTTTTTCATGGTCATGTTGACCCGTTCTCCATTTCTAGCATGGCTCTTTCCAACATCCAGTTGATCACCATCTGAAAGTGCCATCAGTGCACTGACGCGAACTTCATCATCATCTGAGGATACCTCTTCTTCATCCAAGTCATATGCTTCAGCTACTAGAACCTTGTTCTTTGCTTGAACATGTTTGGGTGTTTGAGCAGCCTGAGACATTAAGGGATTGGCCTCCAGGAGAGCAAGTTTAGCCTTAGCTTTTCTATATTTTGCTTCAAAATCTTTTTGACCCTTTTGAACAGTATTATTTTGAAAATGTTGGGTCGACTGAAGCATTTTGGGTTGAAACTTTCTAGTTCCTGATGAAGAACTATTTCCAGAAAATTTATAAGAGGGTTCTGAGGTTGTTTTTGAAAAACAGTCTTTAGTAAAATGACCCTTTTTACCACATTTAAAGCATTCAGTGGTTTCATTTGCTTTAGCTTTTGAAAAGTTTGACTGATTTCTTTTGATAAAACGTTTTGAATTAGCAAGGAGTGCCCTTTCTTGAAATTCTAAATGTAAATCATTTAGGTACTCCTCACTAGTTCTTTCATCAACCTCATCATCATAATCCTCTTGAAAATCCTGCACAACACCATTAGAATAAAAGGCAGTTGATATGGGTGAGGAAGTCAGGGCCTTTTTGGACTCAAGAGCTTTCTTAGAGTCTGGGTATCTCCTTGAGATTAAGTTGTCCTCATAGATAAATTTCCCATAAATTTCAGGGAGTTCAAGGGTCTGAATGTGATTAGCATTCCTGAGGCCCTGAGAGAAGTTTAGCCACTTCTCAGGAAGACTGTTGACAAAGCCAACATTGATCTCATGCTTAGACAATACAACACCATCATTTAATAATTTATTTATCATGGTCTTGTATCTGGTATATGTTTGAGAGAAACTTTCAGAGTCCTTTGCCCTGAAAGTATTATACTCAAGTTTTAGGTCCATGATCCTGTTTTCCTTGGTATCTGAGGGACCTTCAAAGCTATGAACCAAGTCAAGCCAAGTTTGTTTGGCTGTTGTACAGTTAATGACTGATTCCATTGTATCGTCAGGAAGACAAGATACAATTATGCTTTTCAGGCGTTGGTCTTGATTGACCAGCCTTTTCTCATCTATAGTCCACTGACCTTCAGTTTTGATTAACCCCTCAGCAGTCTTAGGGACATAAGGACCTTCATTGATACAAGTGATGTAGTATGGTTCCATACCAGTCAAGTAGCAAAGTATTCGCTTTTTACACTTGCTAAATTTTCTAGCTTCGAGTCTGGGAGCAACAGCTGAATAGCTTCCTTCCTTTTTATCGACGAGCTGGGGCACATTAATATCGGCCATAGTAGGATCTACATTTTAAAAACCTTTTGGGCACTCTTTGTTTTTAAAAGATTTTACAAACCAGAGGCTCTGATACCACTTGTTGTTCCCGTTACACAAGTAGAAATAGCTACAAAGTTACTCTAGTTGTGTTCTATGACTGAATTAACGTATTGATTAATTTAAACAAATAAGTAAAACGTAAAGATAAAAACACAAGTTTTTCAACGTTTAAATTCTTATTAGAAATTAATCAAAAGAATCTATACCCAAGTGTTAGCGGAAATAACACTTGGGATTGAAACGACAAGGTATGGTGTTCTCCTCACTAAATTCAAGCTATGCTTGAGTGGCAACAATGAATGAACCACTGAGCTATCTCAGGGACTAGGTTGCTCTTTAGGGGAGAAAAGTGGTTTTGTGAAAGTCTAAGCTTTTAATGCACAAAACTTATCCACTTTTCTCCCTTATGATCCTATTTATACACATGTATAAAAGAGCACCCGTGACTAAAAGTACAAAAAGAATGACCTAGCTAGTCTCTCAAAATACAACAGTATTTTGACAGTTACAAGAATCTATTTTGGGATAAGGTTGAAATTGCTTTCTGAGCGTCAGTGATAACATTGTTCTTGTTCTCACGCCATTCAGGGAAAGTTTGACTTTGCCCTGATAAGGACATCTCCTTATCTTTTCAAACTCTTCCCGCCTTGTCCCGCCTTTCTTTCAGACTTCAGATTCTTCAGGCTTGGTCTTCAGTCTTCAATTACATTTGTTGTTGAGGAGACTGGGGTTCAGTGAGTTCTTGTCATCACTCACTGAAGCCATTACCTTCTTCTTCGGCTTAAGTGACACTCAGGGTGTTCCGCCTCACTGAATGGTGAATCTTTCTCTTTAGACTCGTCCTAAGCATCCTGAAGGTAACTCACTGAGTGACTGTTCACTCAGTGACTTGAGAGTGTTTAAGGTTGATTAACACTTTGGCTAATTTGTATTCAAATCCTGTTTTCAGGACACTTGGGTACTGACGGACCCAATAACTTGTTCCAGATTATACTCGAATTCCAGTTGAGAAGTTGTTGCAGTCTTGAATTCGGAGAAACCTGCTTTGCGAATTTTCACTATATCGGACAGTTGTAGCTTTTGAACCTTCATTACTTTCTTCAGTCTCTTAGTGAAATCCACAACTGAGCCTTCTGCAGGTGCTTCATCTTCTGGAAGGTCAGGGTAAGCATCCACCATCTCTTTAAAACACTCGAACTTTTCAGCATCATGGTTGACCCATTCAGGAGCGGGTTTGAGAGGAGCATCAGCAGGTGGTGCAGGAACAGCTGCAGCTTGGTGAGGAACAGGTTTTGCTTCTGCTTGATCAATGGTGACATCATTATGAGCTTCAGCTTCATCAATGGTTCCAGTCTCTTGAGGCATAAATTCCTCTTCGCCTGTTTGCTGAATGGTAGAAGGAGGCAGTGTTGTAGAAGGTCCAGCCATTCTTGTACGTTTCTCACTTTTCTTTCCTTGGTCGTCCTTGTCATGATCGTCACGATGACGTTTGCTAGGCTTGATCTTCTTGCACGACTCACCTTTCTTTTCAGCTTTCTTTATTGATTCGATTAAAGCTTTTCGAAGATCTTCCTCTTCCGGATCATTGATGATAGCCTCTAGAAATTATCCTTTAAGATCAGCAGCGGAAGGCTTGGATGGTTGAGTTTGGATTGTAAGTGGTGTGGTTTGAATGTCATGTGCCACAATTCCATCAAGCTTCCTTTTGACGTATTCCTTCAGAAGATTTGGAAGTGTCTCATGAAGATGTCTGCTGATCTCTGCTGGTAGATTCCTGTTTAGGTAGTCTTCCATTGCCAGATGAACATCAATTGCATTGAACTCATTTATATCACTTTGTTGCGCCTTCACTTGATCTTGCAACATGCTGAGCTGAGCTTTAATAGCCTGAAGTTCACTGTTATCTGGTTGTTGAGGTGTTGGTTTTGGTGATGGAGGTTTGGTGTTGGAGGTTTGATCCACAGATGATGGAATAACCGGTGGAGTAGGTATACGATCGTCATCTTGATTATCATCATCTTGGTCATCATTATCCTCATCACTTTCATCGTCTTTGACATCATTACTCTCATCTTCTTCATCCTTATCATCTTCTTCATCATCTTTATCCTCTTCATCCTTGTTTTCATCTTCATCATATTCAGATTCTGGGGGAGTGTGTATGAGTTGTTCCGATTCTTCTAATTCACCCTCAGATTCATTTGGTGAGGCACTTGCAGATTTAGACTTTGTAGCTTCTAAGTCATCTTCAGACTGAGACAAGGTTTCTTCATCACTAACCTTTAATGTTGATCCTTCACCTCTCCTCCTTTTCTCGAATCTCTCAAGATCAACCAAGTATTTAGCCTTGTTTTCCTGTAGAGCCCTCTGGAGTTGTGCAATCTCCTCTTCTTGGGTCTTGGGTGGTTGAAGGGGTTCATCAGGTTTGTCTTGAATTTTGATTGATTTTCCCTTGCCTTTGCCTAGTCCTTCATCATGCATTTCCTTCTTAATCTGCATAAGTCTTTTCTTTCTTTCTTCCCTTAGACTTTGTTCCTCTTCTTCTTCTTCCTCAGTAGATTCATCCCTGAGCATAAGTTTCTTCTTTGTAGCTCGGATGACTTTCTTTGTTCTAGTAGATCCAGCTTTAATACCACTTCCTCTTCCTCTACCTCTGGTTGCAGCTGTACCCTTCACAGTAATCCCAACTGTACCTGCCTTTTCTGCTTTGTCATACCATACATATGCTTCACTTGCCTTCACCGCCTCTGACAATAGCTTGGTTGGAATTCTTAGACCTTGTTTGGTGGTGTTGGTGGTATGAATTCTTACTCTGGAAAGAACATGTTCCATCTGTATAGTGTAAGCCTTTTCATTCGGACGTTTGTGAATCTCTTCATGTCTTTCCATGAAGTGAGCAATTAGCAGTTTGGTAAAGCGTGGGAAGGGGATCTTGTAGCCCTTCTTTTGGCCAAACTGGCGGGCTTGATAGATCATGTCAGTCCAGATGTACTTGGCATAATCCATATGAAATAGGTTGATTACACCCCAAAAGAACATTAAATGTTCAAGTCTGGGGTGCTCGAGACTCGTTTCCTTCCCTGTAATGCAGTGGCTCAAGATGA
Organism: Artemisia tridentata subsp. tridentata; assembly: GCA_021014915.2. NCBI lineage: Eukaryota > Viridiplantae > Streptophyta > Magnoliopsida > Asterales > Asteraceae > Artemisia > Artemisia tridentata. Next base: position 209,880,909 of record CP139506.1, on the reverse strand, counting down.
TGTACATGGTTAACCAAGGTTGAGGAATGTGTTTTCTATCCACCTTTGAATGTGAAGTAAGTTCTTCAACCGAATCGTCATAGCCAATGTGTTGTAATGTCTTGACTAGACGTTCAAAAGTAGGATCTTCAATGAATTTTGTTTGTTTGCCAGACACTGTTGGAGGAAGCTCAAGTACGACACGAAGAGTATGAACATCAAACTTGATCTATCTATTATCCAAGGTGACTGTCATGGTCTTTGAGTCTCGACTGATCATCAACGTGTGCCAGAACTGATTCAGGTAGACTTCTGGTACAATGGCAGACTTAGTCAGAACATGTCTACAGAAATGTTTATTCAGAATCTCTACCATTATCTGGCAAGAAGGATGGCATGGTAACTTCTCTAAGTCAACTCTAGATTTGGATTCACTGATCTTCCTTTCATCACCTTTTGGGATTAATTCATTCCTGGCCATGGATGTTTGAGACATATTGAACCTGTGTAACACAAACACCAACAAAGACACACAATGGAAATTGTATATATATGTTAGTGTAAGTTACTTATTACATGATCTGCGCCTAACTGATATGATGCATCACATAGAGAGACACGTAATATGATCATAAATAGTATGAACACATAAACAAACAACCATATAGGCGCAAATACACCTTTTCAACTTAGACACACTTCTATACTTAGAAAACTTTTATTAAGTCTGAAAAGCATTTCTTAATCGAAGGAATTGAAGTTACTCGAAGAAAGTATAGAAATTATCCCTTACTCGAAAGATCTGAGAAAAAATTTGAAAATATCAGCCCTATCTTGGAGAATGCCATTTTTCCTTACTCGAAAACTCTAAGAAACCTCCTAACTCGGAGAAACATGATATCATACTTACTTGAAAACATAGCACACTTAGTTGAAGAATCTGATAAAATTGCTTACTCGGAGACAGAAGTCTTACTCGAAGAGTTTTAATAAAATATCCTTAGTTGAAGGATATTTCATTACTCGGAGAGTGAATGAAATGATCCTTACTCGAAGAATATTTACAAAACTTTTCTAAGTAGAAAAGATATTGATTACTCGAAGAATTTTATAAAATGATTCAAAGTAAAAAGATTTAACCTCTTACTTGAAAGATTTCATAAAATTTTCTATTTAAGCAATATCAATCTCCTTACTCAGAGACCTTCAACCTTAGTTGATGGATTTCAAGGTTACTCGAAGACCTTCAATCTTTTACAAGATCTATGTTAGACAGTTACAGGGATCAAGCAATTATCAACTATCTTCCTAAACATGTTCTGATCAAGTTCAAACACCCAGAAATCCATACAAACTAACACATTATACACCACAGATCATTAAACCTCATGCAAAACTTCGACTAAGAGCAAGTGTTTGATTTAAGGTTCAATACTTATAGCGCATTATCTAGGGACTCATATAAGCATAACCCACTACTCAAAACACATTCACAATACACCAATAAGTACCAGCTAACTATACGACCTCTTAAACCCAAGAATACTCGACATGCATTTACTGATGTTATCCAATACAATTAAGCAGTTGTTAAACACTCCTAGACATGATGTTATGCTATAGAACAAATTCAATTAGACCAAAAGCTAACAAACAAGAAATGCCCAATTCGACACCATAAACCCTGATTTCTCGTATGAACAATTAAGCCACAGAAATGGTATGAAAATTCAGGCGAGTGATTATTATGCATCAATGAATGTGTATAACACTTACAATCGTGGTTTAAGAGATGATCAAAATCTTGGATATGTGAGTGAAAAAATGGCGGCAATTTGATAACGTTCTATGTTTTGTGAGTTTTAAAACTAAGTTGGTTTCTTATATAGGCCAAAGTTTGGAGTTTTGACACTTTTGTTCCCTTAACCCGTTTTCCCATTCAAGCAAAGTCCGTATGTGGTAAAGTTATGACAGTCGACAACAACAGCCCTTGAGGTTAGTTGTTGTTTCAACCTTGATCCAATTGGTAGTAAACTTTAGTAATTTGAATTTTTCCCCCTTGAACTAACAAATACTTTTAAAATTTTATCAAACTTTTAGTTCAAGGGATCACAGAAACGTTGGGTGATGAAGATTTTTGTAATTGATGAAGCTTTTGATAAAAAATGAAGATTTTGATAAGAGTGTGCAAAAAATTATAAAAATTCTCCCCCTCAAAATATGTTCGTGATTTAAAATTGATTAATTTTGAAATTACAAGAACATATTTTGATTCGTTTTGAATTTTGCACACTTAAAAAAAATGGGTTTTTTTTTTTTTTTATTTTTTTAATAAAATGGAAAATCTTTTTGTGTTTTTTTAAAGATAGTTTTGGTGTTTGACTTTCTTAATTATTTTTAAGAAAGTTGTTTAAATCCTCTAGAGTCAAACACCTCATACCAATTTGGTGAACTAATTCTACAAATCTTGCATGGGGCAAGGCTTTGATGAATAAATCCGCCAATTGGTATTCTGTACCCACAAAATAAAGTTCAATAGTACTGATGAAGCGAAAAGTGTACCGCTTTTAGGGGGTCATTTAAGCCCTAAATCGTATTTATTTGATCAAATATTGCCCTAAATCGTTCCTTTTGTCATTTTAGGTACTTTGGAGAAGAAATCTAGAAAAGGAAGCATTTTGGACGTTTTTGGAGCATAAAAGTGAAGAAAACGACAAAGTCTCCAAAGCTGCTGGAAAAGTACACTTGACGGCGTCACGGCTTGGCAAAAGAGGTGGATATGAAAAATACACATGATAAGCCAGGGAGTTTTACAAAGGAAGTCTGACGGCGTCACCCTTTGAAGTGATCAAGGTCGTCACGGTTTAAGTTAAAGCGAGACGGCGTCAAGCACATTTCTGACGGCGTCAAGCCTTGATAAGCCAGGGAGGATTTTGGAGGACTAAAGAGGGACGGCGTCAGGAAGACCATCCGGGAACCCTAGACACGGCGAGGTGACGGCGTCAAGATCTACAACGTGACGCCGTCAGCCACTAAGTTCTATATATAGTTTTGCAATTTTTTGTCATTGGTGTGCAACTTTGTGAGGAGAAACCCTAAGACGAATTTCTGCCATTTTTAAGGGTTTTTATACCCTTGGATCTCCCATGTTTAATTGAAGATAAGTAATCATTTAATCAATCAATATGTCTATGTGTTGTTTGATTATATCTCGTTCTTGTCTTTTAATTAACATGCTAGGCTAGATTTATCTTGTGTTTGCTTAGATCTAATGAAACCTAACTATTGATTATCGGTTATTAGTGTGTTATTAATTGTATTGGATGATTGTTTATCGATGTTAGGCTTAAGAAAACTGGCTAACTTCCTATACGATAACTTGCTTGAACGTCTTAAGAAACATGAACCAATGCGTACTAAGGTTTTTATGGTTGTATTTAATGCATGAGCGAATTCTAGTGATCCCATGTTAGGAGCTTCCTAGCCGGCTCGACATTGGAGTGAAGTAGGAGCTTGTAGAGTTGGGGAAGTACGTACGCCACCCCACGATTGGTATTAAGGAATACACCCGTCATCCACGCAATTAATACACACTAATCAACCGGTAAAAGATAGTTAGGGAGTAAGGAAATCTAAGTAAACACATTTCTCTCCACATAAGTTTCACAACCTTTTCATTTTCAGTTATTTTATTTTATTTGCATTTGTAGTTATTTGGGTTAGTTGACTAGCAACTAATTCCGCCCACTCCTTCAAACCTGAGATTTTACTTGCTTTCATAAAATATAAAAATACAAAAAGAATCTTCCCTCACCCTTAGACCTATTAGAATAGTTTTTCAATCCTAACGACACTATTCCCCTAGAGAACGATCAATCCCCCGGTACTTGCCACTTCACTATACTACATCGGTCAGGTACACTGCCTGGTGGGGATTGCAAGCCTCTTGAGATCCCTCGAGAGGTAAAACCTGTTGTAAGGTCGCAAAACCACGCATCAAGTTTTTGGCGCTGCTGCCGGGGAATAGTTATTGTTTAGGTTGAATTTTTATTTTATTATGTCTACTCACTAGATTCCTTTCGAGTGAGATTTTTTTTATTTTCTAGGATTTCTTTAGTCTATCTTTTTTCTTCGTTTATTTGTTCGTAACCATTACCATCCGACATCATGGAAGGTGGTAATATCCTCGATCCCAACAACCCACCACCACAACAACACCCACCTCCTAGAGCCCGTACCTTAGGAGACTACTCCCGTCCTAGCCACCATGGCTATCGAAACACCATTGAGCTCACTCAAGGAGCTAATGTCACTCCCTTGCGATCCGACACCATCCGGTTGGTGCAAAGCGGAAGCGCATTCCATGGACTTCGTTCCGAAGATCCTAATCAACATCTCAAGGACTTTCTCAAAATTGTTGATTCCATAGACCTTGATGTTGCCACTCGAGAGACGACCCGACTGCGTCTCTTTCAACTCTCTCTGCGGGACTAAGCTAGTCAATGGCTAGAGCATCTACCCGCAGGATCCATCACCTCTTGGGATGATCTCACCACTCGTTTCCTTGCTCAGTTTTTCCCACCAGGAAGAACTACCAAGCTAAGGAATGATATCTTGATGTTCCAACAATGTCAAGGCGAAACCCTCTACGAGGCATGGACTTGATTCAAGGACTTACTCCAAAAAGTCCCTCACCATGGCATAGAACTTTGGCTCCAAGTCCAAATCTTTTATGACCATATCAATCTCTCCACGAGGCAAACCATTGACCAATCGGCCGGTGGTAAGCTGCGTGATCTAAGTGCGGAACAATCATGGGCTCTCCTTGAAGATCTTGCTCTTTATGACAACGAAAGTTGGAGTGATCCCCGTGATTTGAATAAAACGGTCAAGGCAATATCTTTGCCTTCGAACAATTCAAGCACTTCCGACCGTAGGATCATAGAACTTGAAGACCAAGTCAAGTTTCTTATGAAATCCTACGAGGCTCCTAAACCTTCAAGCCAAGTGAACAAAATCACTTCTTCATGTGAATTATGTAGTGGTCCCCACGACACTCGTGATTGCATGGAACTCCCCGAACAAGCTTTTGCGGATGACGCATCCTCGCGTACCGACGGAGCGGGAGACAAGTGGTACACTTTCAAACCCGAGCCAAACCCCTACGGTGATTCATACAACCCCTCATGGAAAAATCACCCAAACCTTAGGTGGAAACAAAACCAAAACGCACAACAAACCAATTCTTCCAACCCACCTAATCGTTTCCAATCAAGCGGTTCCAACTCGAACCGTACTTTCAATAACAATCCTTCCAGCAATGGTAGTACCAATAACTTTGAAGGGTTGATGTCCCAATTTATGGCATCTCAAGAAGCTCGTTTGGCCAAGTTTGAAGCCGATTTCAAACAAAAACAAAGCGAGATGACCAATAAGATTGACACTTTGTTGAAAGCCCTCAATGACCGAGAAATGGGAGCACTCCCTAGCAACACAGTCAAGAACCCGAAACTAAACGTCAACGCCATCTCATCAGTTTCGTCTCCTAGTTCTTGTCCACAATATTATTCGGTCAATTCCATGAGCACGTGTTTCAAACAAACCCAAGTCATTCAAAATGACCAAGAAGTTATGATATCCAAATTGGTCAATAACATAGTTGAAACACCTCCCACTCAAAACCTTGACAATGAATTCAAGGAGCTCCACCTTGAAAGTCCGGTTATAGATGTGTTGGATGAGAAGAAGCTCAAGTTAGGCGAAAAAGGGACCGCCTTCGTTCAAAACAAGCTACCTAAGAAGTTAGATGATCCGGGCTTATTTGTTCTACCTTGCAAGATCGGTAATTCGGAGGCTTATGACACATTAGCCGATCTTGGATCAAGCCTTAACCTACTTCTGTTACCTCTCTACACCTCTCTAAAACTAGGGAAACTTGAAGAAACCGAGGTAATAATAGGCTTAGCGGATGGAAGTGTTGCTTACCCGGTTGGAGTAGTCAAGGACGTGTTAGTACACATAGGAAAACTAACCATTTTAGCCGATTTCCACGTCCTTGATATGGTCAGCGACCCTACATGCCCCTTGTTGATAGGTAGAGGATTTTTGGCGACCGCTAGTGCTATGATTGATTGTAAGGAATCTAAGATAGCAGTAGGAGAAGGAGATACTTGGTCAGTCTATGATGTGAAGAAACATGCCTATGATACTAGTGAGGAACCAACACCCCATTGGTTAGAATTAAATAGGAGACCATCTAGATATGGACCTTGGATCGATAGAGACTTCATAGGACCCCAACGCCCATTTTACCTAGAAGAGGACTTTGTGAACCGAACACATACGGTAGAGCAACTCTTGGCTAGGGACACCGAATTGGATCCATTTGAAGACCCTCTAGTTTTTAGGAAGATGATTGAGTTCCTAGGAGTTTTGCCAATTAACCTAGGGATGAATAAGTGGACTTGTGAGGACGATGATCATAAATGGGATTGGGACAAACTACCCAAAGATGGAGATGGGTCATGGCATATTAAAATGACATTGTATGACCCGGATGGAGAGAAGTTTGAAAAGATATATTGTACTAAGCGGACCAATAGGAAACTTCAATCCAAGCTTAACCCTAAAGACGTCCTCGATGATGAACTCACTTACATAGGGTAGAAGGACTTTGAGTCTAGCTACAAGACTCGTTAATAAAGAAAAGCGCTTCTTGGGAGGCAACCCAAGCTTTATTTGCTTTGTGTGTTTATTTATTTGTTTGTTTGATTTTATTTGTTTCCGTATGTATGTTTAAATTTTTATTATTATTGATTCATGTTCAAAACTAAATTGTGAAAATGCTTTATCTTGTTTTTAACTTCGTCTTAACTACATATAAAGGTATTTTGCAAAAATTAAGTGTAAGGGAAATCCAAATCGGTTTATTAGAACAAATGAACATGAATCGTAATAATAATAAATTAACATACATATTCGTATTTGTTTGAGTCAAATGCTTGTATCGAGTCATAATGATGTTTTGCAGGATTTCCAGGAAGTAAGGTAAAGGTTTTTCCTGAAATTTTTCGGAAACTTAACATGAGAATTCTGTCAGATCATTTCTGACGGCGTCAGGCTTTACAACCTGACGGCGTTAGGTTTTAATTTTCTGAAAATTTTGTTTTCATAAAAAGTTTTTATTAAATCTCGGGAAATTACTATTCATGATATTTTCTATATTCACTATTCATCTCGGGAAATTACTATTCATCATTTACTATTCACCGATCACTATTCATCATTTACTATTCATCATTTTCAGAGTCAATTTGAGATTCTGAGAAGCATTCAGAAATTTTACTATTCACATGACACTATTCATGCCCGGAAGAATTCACTATTCACGATTATCGTTCTTCATTACGTAAACTAGGTTTACGGGTATTCAAATTCGCGTAACCAATGTGGTTTAGCTGCGAATTCATGCATCATTTATTCAGAAACATTTCATACGGACTAGGATTAGTCTGCACATCATCATGATAACATTTACATGCTATTCCACTCGTAGGATTTTTAAATTAACATTTTCAGTACATTTGACGATTTACGTATACTTAATTTGTAATTAAAGTTACCACTCAGTTTTTACTACTAATAATATACCCGACACTCCCGACTATGATCCTAACATAATTTCATACTCATTATAATGCTATAAAAATTATATTATTAATTTACCCGGTGTTTTAAAACCAATTGCTATATTTTCTGGTAAACGCCTATAACAACGTCGGTTTGCGAATTTTCAACTCGATAATTATTCTAACACCCGATTCTTGCAAGGAATAATATTTTACAACTTTTACAACTTCGTCATATTTTATTTCACTTCGTTAACATTTATTTCAAGATAACTCGGTACCCGATAACACCCAAAGTATACACAAAACAACTAATACTTTTAAATGGGGGAGACAAGCTTCTTAATTAGCCCAAACTCTTCTTTTTACCCATGTGTGCCGCCCCCCCCCCCCTAGTCCCTAGTCCATGTGATTACTTGATTTATTAAAGACCATAAAGACCATAAAGACCATAAAGACTTATGCATCTTATACTTTTCATTTCACACTTTCACTTTACAAATAAACTAGCCAAACACTCTCATCCTTTCTTCATCATATGGATCGGCCATCATCATCAAACAAGCAAGAAACCATAGATTTTCCAAGATCAAGCTATTTTCTAGTTCATTTGGTGATCCTTGTTAGAGTTTTGAAATATAAACTCAAGGTCATTAGGTTGTACTCATCCATAAGCTCACTAATCTTTCAAAGTAAGTTGTCAAACTCTTTTTCATAATTTCTTCAAGTTGTCTTCATGATTATATGCTTTCCATACTAGATCTACATGCATATGCAAGCTATACCACTCCATTTACATTTATTTAACTTTTGAGCCATAGAGATGGGTTATAGGTAAATCCTTGGTAGATTAACTTGATGGATGATGTTTAGGAACCCATGACACCCTAAGAAGGTGTATGGTAGGCTATGGTATGATTGGTTGTTGTTTGTGAGGTTTTTGGACAAGTTACTAACTAGGAAAGTGATTTTTAAAGTATATATAAACCTACTGTCTCCATTTTTAAAACGTGGCCAACTCAGTAAGTTTAGGGTTATTTTTGGCCAAATATTTAGAAAATACATTCCGAGACGAAGACGTGGCCGAAAACGGGGATAAAAACGAGTTAATAACGAAGGAGATATGATTTTTACAAGTTTAACGACTAAAAACTATTTTTCCGGAAAAAGGTTGCTGTTTGACGACATTCGACGGCCTATTTGAGGCGTTTGGCGAAACCTAGATGAACCGAGCTACTAAAAATGTGTTAGTATATATTTATACGAAACCATGGATATAAAGAACGTAGAAAACGAGTTTGTAACGACCAAGATATTCACGTTTTAAACAAGATATTCCTTATTATTCTTGACAGCTTTTAATAAAAAGGTATATTACGTACTAAAAGTGTATTTTCCAAGTAACGACGATAGAAGAGCCATTTTCCTTAACCGTTGAGACACGTATCGTCAAGAGCGTCAATGAGATGACTTCAAAGGTTTTCAAAACGCCAAGACTAACACGAACGTTTTATACATTTCATTATACGACTAGTTTTGCAAGCCTAGTATGGACATATTTTCCTAAGTTATGGCAACGCTATAACTCAACGCTAACACTTATTCTTAAGCTTCGAGTGGTATAGGCTTCATGTGCATATGCATTCATCTCACACCTCATAATCTAAGTGAATCATATCATTCATTCATATTAGGTCGCGGTTAGAGAATCGTGCCTCATTTCAGTGTATCCACTTTTGTCATCGTAGCTATCGCACCAGGTGAGTTTCATAGCCCCACTTTTACTCTTTAATACTTGTTTTAAACTCTTTGGGGGAGATACATGCTTAAACTGTTTGCTATTACTCAAGACGATTTTACTCATATGCTATGCTACGCTTTTATACACTTACTCATGATGTGTAGTTTTATTACGATATATGACTTAATGTGGAAAACTATTCTATACGCTATATTCATTCACCACTGTTTAACTCCTGGATGGAGCCGACGGAGAGGTATTGATAGTACTATCGGGTTGACACCCCCACCCTTGGCCCGCGATTCATGGCTTTGGGTGAATATAATCCAGCTATGAAGCATTCTTGCTTATTCTTGTCGTGAGGTTCAGTAGGCTATTAAACTTTACATTAAGCGTGCATATATCGTATACACATTTGACTTAATCATACTATATGTTAGCAGTGGGTTGTAAACACACAGGTTGCGAGTCTTGTATGGCCGGGGCTTGGAACTGAGTGGATTTACAATGCCTTTGCTGTGGAAACATTCTTTGAAGGCTTTTTCAACTATTTTAATACAAACTCTATGAACTCACCAACCTTTGTGTTGACACTTTTAGCATGTATTTTCAGGTATAAGCAATGGCACGCTACAGGAGGTTTTTGGCAGGGCATGGCATGGTCATAGAAGACTCTGATAAAACATTTGGGACCGCTTAACTTATTTTATGGGCAAACTTCCGCACCACTTTTCATAATGTAAATTTAACACTTTTGACTTCTCAAATATATTCTAAATGATTGATGTGAAAACCGTTCTTTACACTTGTGTTATGATACCAATTGAGTTGCACCCCAGCGACATGTATGCTTCCGCTGGACCCGATTTTGGGGGTGTTACAGATTGGTATCAGAGCCTAGGCTATAGAGAATTGGGTAATTTTAAAACCTAAACTATAGCTACTTTTACGAAAACTTAACCCTATGACCGCCACGTGCCTGCCTGCCAAGCTGATGCCTCATTTGTGGTTTGTTACTGACATATTCAATGAGATTTGTATCTTATTGCCAGATAGATTATACTCACTTATTCTCGTTGATTACTGTGATTGTCTTACATATAAGGGTGCATACATATCATACACGTCTCAGCGTTACACCTTTTTCTTTACGTAGTTTCATCATTCGACCTCGAGTTTGGTCACTTGCCTTAGTCTTTTGAAACGTCCTTTAGATGTGAAGGACATAGTATTAGTATAACTAAGCTGAGTATTTCAGAATTCATTGAACCTCGGTGGAATATAGACTGGTCATCTATATTCGACCCGGGATAGTGAGACATAGCCTGACCACCTATGTCTGACTCAGAGATGAATTTTGCAATACTGAGAGTAGTTATAATAGAATTATGTCCAGATTGATTTGATTGATGTAAGCAATTCCAAAATCGAGCCAATCTTTCAAAAGACCTCATTTCAGGATGTTGAATCCATTATTTTTGGCAACTTGTTTCCTAGCTTGATCTAGTGACAGTTCTTGTTTGATGAGTTGCGAAAATCAAGCTAAGAGCCAAGTTGTTACCCCAGCCGATTCAGTTTAATCTCATGACAGTTCTTGTTTGATGAGTTGTGAGATTAAATTTGAATCGACAACCTAAACCGATTTAGCCTAATCCCATGACAGTTCTTGTTTGATGAGTTGTGGGATTAAGTAAAAATCGGTTACCTTAAGATCTTTTGAAGGCTACGCTCGAGGATGGGAAAGTTTGCCTCATCAAATCTGACCAGGAGAACGTGCGTGCGCAGAACGAACGAGCTGAACTTCGGGACGAAGTTCCTTTTAGGGAGGGAGACTGTCACAACCCGCATTTTCAGGATATTTTCTATATTCACTATTCATCTCGGGAAATTACTATTCATCATTTACTATTCACCGATCACTATTCATCATTTTACTATTCATCATTTTCAGAGTCAATTTGAGATTCTGAGAAGCATTCAGAAATTTTACTATTCACATGACACTATTCATGCCCGGAAGAATTCACTATTCACGATTATCGTTCTTCATTACGTAAACTAGGTTTACGGGTATTCAAATTCGCGTAACCAATGTGGTTTAGCTGCGAATTCATGCATCATTTATTCAGAAACATTTCATACGGACTAGGATTAGTCTGCACATCATCATGATAACATTTACATGCTATTCCACTCGTAGGATTTTTAAATTAACATTTTCAGTACATTTGACGATTTACGTATACTTAATTTGTAATTAAAGTTACCACTCAGTTTTTACTACTAATAATATACCCGACACTCCCGACTATGATCCTAACATAATTTCATACTCATTATAATGCTATAAAAATTATATTATTAATTTACCCGGTGTTTTAAAACCAATTGCTATATTTTCTGGTAAACGCCTATAACAACGTCGGTTTGCGAATTTTCAACTCGATAATTATTCTAACACCCGATTCTTGCAAGGAATAATATTTTACAACTTTTACAACTTCGTCATATTTTATTTCGCTTCGTTAACATTTATTTCAAGATAACTCGGTACCCGATAACACCCAAAGTATACACAAAACAACTAATACTTTTAAATGGGGGAGACAAGCTTCTTAATTAGCCCAAACTCTTCTTTTTACCCATGTGTGCCGCCCCCCCCCCCCCCTAGTCCCTAGTCCATGTGATTACTTGATTTATTAAAGACCATAAAGACCATAAAGACTTATGCATCTTATACTTTTCATTTCACACTTTCACTTTACAAATAAACTAGCCAAACACTCTCATCCTTTCTTCATCATATGGATCGGCCATCATCATCAAACAAGCAAGAAACCATAGATTTTCCAAGATCAAGCTATTTTCTAGTTCATTTGGTGATCCTTGTTAGAGTTTTGAAATATAAACTCAAGGTCATTAGGTTGTACTCATCCATAAGCTCACTAATCTTTCAAAGTAAGTTGTCAAACTCTTTTTCATAATTTCTTCAAGTTGTCTTCATGATTATATGCTTTCCATACTAGATCTACATGCATATGCAAGCTATACCACTCCATTTACATTTATTTAACTTTTGAGCCATAGAGATGGGTTATAGGTAAATCCTTGGTAGATTAACTTGATGGATGATGTTTAGGAACCCATGACACCCTAAGAAGGTGTATGGTAGGCTATGGTATGATTGGTTGTTGTTTGTGAGGTTTTTGGACAAGTTACTAACTAGGAAAGTGATTTTTAAAGTATATATAAACCTACTGTCTCCATTTTTAAAACGTGGCCAACTCAGTAAGTTTAGGGTTATTTTTGGCCAAATATTTAGAAAATACATTCCGAGACGAAGACGTGGCCGAAAACGGGGATAAAAACGAGTTAATAACGAAGGAGATATGATTTTTACAAGTTTAACGACTAAAAACTATTTTTCCGGAAAAAGGTTGCTGTTTGACGACATTCGACGGCCTATTTGAGGCGTTTGGCGAAACCTAGATGAACCGAGCTACTAAAAATGTGTTAGTATATATTTATACGAAACCATGGATATAAAGAACGTAGAAAACGAGTTTGTAACGACCAAGATATTCACGTTTTAAACAAGATATTCCTTATTATTCTTGACAGCTTTTAATAAAAAGGTATATTACGTACTAAAAGTGTATTTTCCAAGTAACGACGATAGAAGAGCCATTTTCCTTAACCGTTGAGACACGTATCGTCAAGAGCGTCAATGAGATGACTTCAAAGGTTTTCAAAACGCCAAGACTAACACGAACGTTTTATACATTTCATTATACGACTAGTTTTGCAAGCCTAGTATGGACATATTTTCCTAAGTTATGGCAACGCTATAACTCAACGCTAACACTTATTCTTAAGCTTCGAGTGGTATAGGCTTCATGTGCATATGCATTCATCTCACACCTCATAATCTAAGTGAATCATATCATTCATTCATATTAGGTCGCGGTTAGAGAATCGTGCCTCATTTCAGTGTATCCACTTTTGTCATCGTAGCTATCGCACCAGGTGAGTTTCATAGCCCCACTTTTACTCTTTAATACTTGTTTTAAACTCTTTGGGGGAGATACATGCTTAAACTGTTTGCTATTACTCAAGACGATTTTACTCATATGCTATGCTACGCTTTTATACACTTACTCATGATGTGTAGTTTTATTACGATATATGACTTAATGTGGAAAACTATTCTATACGCTATATTCATTCACCACTGTTTAACTCCTGGATGGAGCCGACGGAGAGGTATTGATAGTACTATCGGGTTGACACCCCCACCCTTGGCCCGCGATTCATGGCTTTGGGTGAATATAATCCAGCTATGAAGCATTCTTGCTTATTCTTGTCGTGAGGTTCAGTAGGCTATTAAACTTTACATTAAGCGTGCATATATCGTATACACATTTGACTTAATCATACTATATGTTAGCAGTGGGTTGTAAACACACAGGTTGCGAGTCTTGTATGGCCGGGGCTTGGAACTGAGTGGATTTACAATGCCTTTGCTGTGGAAACATTCTTTGAAGGCTTTTTCAACTATTTTAATACAAACTCTATGAACTCACCAACCTTTGTGTTGACACTTTTAGCATGTATTTTCAGGTATAAGCAATGGCACGCTACGGGAGGCTTTTGGCAGGGCATGGCATGGTCATAGAAGACTCTGATAAAACATTTGGGACCGCTTAACTTATTTTATGGGCAAACTTCCGCACCACTTTTCATAATGTAAATTTAACACTTTTGACTTATCAAATATATTCTAAATGATTGATGTGAAAACCGTTCTTTACACTTGTGTTATGATACCAATTGAGTTGCACCCCAGCGACACGTAAGCTTCCGCTGGACCCGATTTTGGGGGTGTGACAAATCAAGCTTATGGCGATGCATTAGTCTGGGAGCTTCTACTTTCTCTTGGAAGAAGATCTAACCATGTTACCTCTTTATCCACCAAACGAATCAGGGGAGTATTTGATTTCATTCTTTTACCTTATTTACTTTTACATCTTGTTATTTGAACATTGGGGACAATGTTCATCTTAAGTGTAAGGGGGGGGGGGGGGGGTAAAGTACGATACTTTAGAGAATGCTATTACGCTTGATTTTTCGTTTGTTTGATGGTAGATGTGTAAAAAAAACTGAGAGAAATACCTGTTAGGGCAATTTTAGTGCCAAATTTAAAATTTTTTACAACATATAGGAGTGAAACTTTGATCTTAATGAGCGTCTCATGGATAGGAGTTATATGACTAGCACAAAACCGTACCACTAAAAAAATTTTCCACCCCCAAATATGTGAGGTTCGCCCCTAGAATTGGTAGGAAAAGCATTTATGCTATGATGTGTGTACCGGTAGCACTTAGATTCTAGAACTTGTGTTAGGACCATTCCGAGGCCACAAGTAAGACTACATTCGTGTAGTTAGATTTACTACATGATAAGAGGCATTAGGATTAACCCATTGTTTTACACCTGTGTTTTTGTTATAATTACATTGGCTACATTGGTCAAGTAATTCTCCCACACCCTTTGCGTTGTACTCATTTTTAGTACACGATACCCCTAGTACACCCCTCAGAGCCTAACTTTTCATTTCGACCTTTAAGCATTTTACTTAAAGGAAGAATTTGTTACACCCCACTTAAATGTACACCCAAATCGCCTTAGCCTACCTTGTATGCACTCATTTTTAGTGCATTATTGTGACAACATTTGTTTAAACCCCAAGTTAATTATCTAATTGATTACATGGTTGCTAAGTTGAGTCATATCCTTGTACATATTGTTTTGGGACGATTGGGACTCATGGGTAAAGTACTAGTGTAATGGAGTAATGGGGAAGAACAACATTATTACCCCCATATGTGCTAAATATTTTAAAAAGTACTCCAAGTGTTTCGATTATCTTAATTCGAGTCATTAGAATAGTTATTTGTAAAGTTGTGTAAAAGTTCAAGTGTAAGGGGATGCAACACCCCTATGATGTATTATTTTGGATGGTATGGCAAGAGTGTATGAAAAAAAAAATCGAAAAAATCAAGAAAAATACAAAAAAAATGAGAAAAAAGAAAAGTAGAAAAAAACATACGGACTACCATCCCGTTTCATTTTATGTTTATTTTATGTTTTTTTTATTTTGTTTTTAGCTTAAGTCGAGTCTAGTCTTGGCTTAGCAACGCCATATTGTACATGTAATTAATCAATATCTTTAACTCGCCACCAGTAAAATATCCCTTATCCAACAAATCCGTGTTTATCATATCCCTACACCTAACGTTATAACCCATTTAAAACCCTCTTTGATAGTTTATCTTAGGTGCTTACGCCTAGTGGAGAAGGTTTTCGATCCTTTCCCAAGCCTATGGTAATCTATTTGCTATGACAGGTAGTGAGAGATATTATCCGTTTTCATTTATGAGATTTATTTTGATGACACCTGAGAGATGTGAGTATCTAAACACTACTTGTGAGGTGCTAGTTTGTAATCTCCGTGCTTATTATGATTAAAGTGGAATGACTATTTGTTGTAATTACTTTTATATTAGCATTAAATGACCCCTAACTTGTATTTTGATTAGAATAAAAGCGCATTTGCTTGAGGACAAGCAAATCTCAAGTGTAAGGGTATTTGATGAAGCGAAAAGTGTACCGCTTTTAGGGGGTCATTTAAGCCCTAAATCGTATTTATTTGATCAAATATTGCCCTAAATCGTTCCTTTTGTCATTTTAGGTACTTTGGAGAAGAAATCTGGAAAAGGAAGCATTTTGGACGTTTTTGGAGCATAAAAGTGAAGAAAACGACAAAGTCTCCAAAGCTGCTGGAAAAGTACACTTGACGGCGTCACGGCTTGGCAAAAGAGGTGGATATGAAAAATACACATGATAAGCCAGGGAGTTTTACAAAGGAAGTCTGACGGCGTCACCCTTTAAAGTGATCAAGGTCGTCACGGTTTAAGTTAAAGAGAGACGGCGTCAAGCACATTTCTGACGGCGTCAAGCCTTGATAAGCCAGGGAGGATTTTGGAGGACTAAAGAGGGACGGCGTCAGGAAGACCATCCGGGAACCCTAGACACGGCGAGGTGACGGCGTCAAGATCTACAACGTGACGCCGTCAGCCACTAAGTTCTATATATAGTTTTGCAATTTTTTGTCATTGGTGTGCAACTTTGTGAGGAGAAACCCTAAGACGAATTTCTGCCATTTTTAAGGGTTTTTATACCCTTGGATCTCCCATGTTTAATTGAAGATAAGTAATCATTTAATCAATCAATATGTCTATGTGTTGTTTGATTATATCTCGTTCTTGTCTTTTAATTAACATGCTAGGCTAGATTTATCTTGTGTTTGCTTAGATCTAATGAAACCTAACTATTGATTATCGGTTATTAGTGTGTTATTAATTGTATTGGATGATTGTTTATCGATGTTAGGCTTAAGAAAACTGGCTAACTTCCTATACGGTAACTTGCTTGAACGTCTTAAGAAACATGAACCAATGCGTACTAAGGTTTTTATGGTTGTATTTAATGCATGAGCGAATTCTAGTGATCCTATGTTAGGAGCTTCCTAGCCGGATCGACATAGGAGTGAAGTAGGAGCTTGTAGAGTTGGGGAAGTACGTACGCCACCCCACGATTGGTATTAAGGAATACACCCGTCATCCACGCAATTAATACACACTAATCAACCGGTAAAAGATAGTTAGGGAGTAAGGAAATCTAAGTAAACACATTTCTCTCCACATAAGTTTCACAACCTTTTCATTTTCAGTTATTTTATTTTATTTGCATTTGTAGTTATTTGGGTTAGTTGACTAGCAACTAATTCCGCCCACTCCTTCAAACCCGAGATTTTACTTTCTTTCATAAAATATAAAAATACAAAAAGAATCTTCCCTCACCCTTAGACCTATTAGAATAGTTTTTCAATCCTAACGACACTATTCCCCTAGAGAACGATCAATCCCCCGGTACTTGCCACTTCACTATACTACATCGGTCAGGTACACTGCCTGGTGGGGATTGCAAGCCTCTTGAGATCCCTCGAGAGGTAAAACCTGTTGTAAGGTCGCAAAACCACGCATCAAGTACCCTGTTCCACATGCTCCTTGATGAAATGGTATCGAAGTGCGATATGTTTGGACTTCAAATGCTGAACGGTGTTGCATGAAATGGCCATGGCACTCTTAGAGTCGCAGTACATAGGGGTCTTGTTGAAAACGTAACCGTAGTCCATCAATTTTGATCGCATCCAGATGACTTGAGCACAACATGCTGACATGGCTACATATACAGATTATGTAGACGATAATGATAGATGTACAATCTTGCTTCTTTGACTGCCAAGAGACAAGTTTGTCTCCAAGAAATTGCACTCCTCCAGATGTACTTTTACGTGTATATAAGTATCCTGCATGATCAGCATCTGAAAAAGCAATTAGTTCAAAGCCAGAATACTTCGGATATCAGATCCCCAAATGAATGGTTCCCTTTATGTATCAAAGGATTCTCTTAACCTCAGAGAGGTGTCTTTCAATTGGTCGAGACTGATAGCGGGAGCAAAGATATGTTGCAAATACAATATCTGGTCGGCTGACTGTTAGATACATGAGTGACCCAATCATACTTCGGTATTTTGTAGGGTCAATTGGTGTCCCATGTAAATCAGCATCCAGCTTTGGAGATGATGCAGACATAGGAGTATTATAAATGTCAAAACTTGTCATGTCATGTTTCTTTAAAATTTCTAGAGCATATTTGGACTGGTTTAGAAAAATACCACAGGGAGATTGATGAACTTGTAGTCCTAAGAAGAACGTAAGTTCACCCATCATCGACATCTCCAAATTTTGTTCCATTAATTTTTCAAAACCATATGAGTACTTTTTATGTGTTGAACCAAAAATGATATCATCAAAATAAATTTGACCAATTAAGATGTCCTCCCTGTGTTTTTGTATAAACTGCGTGGGATCAACAGATCCTTTGGTAAAGTGATTAGCAAGCAAAAATGAAGACAATTTATCGTACCATGCCCTCGGGGCTTGTTTAAGGCCATAGAGGGCTTTCTTGAGTCTGTACACATGGTTTGGATGATCTGGATCGATGAAGCCCTCTGGTTGTGTGACATGCACTTCTTCACGGAGTTACCCATTCAGGAATGCAGTCTTCACGTCCATTTGATAAACGGTGATGTTCTTGTGGGCAACATATGCCAGAAACATGTGGACAGCTTCAAGTCTAGCCATTGGTGTAAAGGATTCTTCAAAGTCAATGCCTTCTTCTTGGCTAAAACCTTTGGCAACCAGATGAGATTTGTTACGAATAACTGTTCCATCAGCATCCAGCTTATTTTTCCAAATCCATTTATGTCTGACAACGTAGACTCCATCAGGTCTTTCTACCAGTTCCCAAACTTCTAGACGTTTGAATTGATCATGTAACACCCCCAAATTACCTTAGCGGAACAGTAGTGTCAAGGGGGTATTACTTCATAATATAGATCAAGGTATAGAAAACGACCTCTAAATGAGACGTTTTGAAAAGTTACCATTCGAATTATTAAAATCAGAGTTATACAAGAGATTCAAAGTATAAAGTTACTGTTGGGTCTAAAAGTTGAGTTGATAAAGACAAAACATGTGAAACATGAGGGACTTATGGAGACAAAGAATAAAACTTCACAAAAGAAAAAGATTTATATGTATCTTTTATTATTCTAGAATATTCTTTGTGTAACCCTAATCCTCTATTATATAAAGAGGATTAGAGGCGTAGGTTTTTGTGTGTGTGTGTCAAGATGTAGACGTCTAAAAGAGTTCGTTGTGTCTAGGCATCGAGTTCCTACAACGGATGCCTAGGTTTTGTGTATGTTAGTAGTTGTTAGAGATGATGACGAAGAACCTTGATAATAATAATGAATCTTTTGTTATTCCGCTGTGCATCTTGTTTTGATCATTATTATTGTGTTTAATTGTTTATCCTAGATCAAGGTCTAAACAACCTAGATTCCAAAACGGTCCAAGAACTTATTTGATGATGGCGTACATAAGTTCTATCAAATGGTATCAGAGAGGGGGGCTCTCGATCTAGGGATGTTACAAGGTTCATCAACAAAGTTTACTGTCGTGAAGAAAGAAGCTTTGATATTAAAATTGTCGGATTATGTTGCTGTGAAGAATTATTGTTGGCGATAAAGAATAAAAAGTGACAAAAAGCTGCTGCTGTTGATCGTTTTAATAGGTCGATGCAATCTGGTATTATTTTGTGTTTCGATTATTATTCAATTCAAGATTTGGTTCATCATCAGTGCAATATAATATTGATATGCACGCTTGTATCAATTGGAAGTAACCTCGTACCAATTTAAAATATTAGATCGCATTTATTAATTGTGATTTGTCGGTTTGTAGAGGTTGGTTTGTGGATCAATAAATTAGACTGGTTGACTGATTCTGATTTGTTGTAATTAAAGGTCACAGGTCAGTGGATTATTTGATTGATTATACGGAGTTTATTTATTATAGTCAATTGTGTTTGTCGATTGTGGCTTATATACGGATATAAATTGATTACTCTTGTTGACAAAGCATTACATTGGTCAAAGATTGAAGCAGATCAGTATCTTTATTTATTCTGCTGCTAAGGTTAATTGTTTGTTCTAATGTGCTGCTCGATATGAAGATTTTTATTCTACTGCTAGCTTCGAGTTTCTGCTGCTGCGCTTATAGTTATAATTTTTCTGCTGCTGGACTTACTTTCTACTGCTAGCGTTATAGCATACTACTGCTCGTTATTGGATTCTGCTGCTGTGCTTATTGTGTTTGGTTCGATATAGTTGCATGATTTACGAGTAGTGAGGGGAAGTAAGTATGAATTGGTTATTGGTTTACACACATAAAGGGGAAGTTCACACACACAAGGAGTTTGGTTTTTATGTTCGTTAAAGTATTTAAAGGCTCGAGTTAATCTTCTTATTGGAGAAGAGGGGTATTTGTTGCTTCTTTGATGATGCGGTGGAATTTTTCAAGGTTGTGTCTTATCACATCTTAAACGGCACCATTACGTTTATAGATACTTGTTTGTTCATCAAGTGACTACGAATTGACAAAACACTTGAAGGAGTTACATTGTAGTGCTCAGTGGTTATTGTCAAGGGATTGCGGTCTCCCTATACTATTGGGTATACGTTCGAAGTCTTTTAGTACAAGGCATAAGACACAGGGTTGGTTTCTTCTACTTCAACATCAAATTGGTGATGATTATTTTTCTTCAACAATATATAACGCCTACAGATTTGAAGAATCATGAAAATGGTTAACATATGGGTTTCAGGGGAAGCTTATTGTTTAAATGTGTAACCATTTATATGCTACATCGAGGTGAAGGTTTTTATGATTACTAGTTGGTATTTTACTGAAGATTTAGAATTTTTCTGTCTTGGATTCATTTATAAAAGAAAGCGTTTTGGTGTTCATTAATGGAGGGCGATTCAAGACATTGGAAGACTAAGTTGGATGTATGGTACTAGCTCGTGGTTATGAAGATCAAAGTTGCATAATTTAGTCCCTTATTGATCATGACAAAAAGGGGAAGAATATTTTGAAGATTGCAGCTTGAAGACCCTTGATGATATGCATGTTGTAAGGGGAAGTCGCATGTTTCATGACATATTAACTTCAGGGGAAGTTCATGCTTATTGGTTTTGTCAATATCAACTAGGGGAAGATTGTTGGGTCTAAAAGTTGAGTTGATAAAGACAAAACATGTGAAACATGAGGGACTTATGGAGACAAAGAATGAAACTTCACAAAAGAAAAAGATTTATATGTATCTTTTATTATTCTAGAATATTCTTTGTGTAACCCTAATCCTCTATTATATAAAGAGGATTAGAGGCGTAGGTTTTTGTGTGTGTGTGTGTCAAGATGTAGACATCTAAAAGAGTTCGTTGTGTCTAGGCATCGAGTTCCTACAATGGATGCCTAGGTTTTGTGTATGTTAGTAGTTGTTAGAGATGATGACGAAGAACCTTGATAATAATAATGAATCTTTTGTTATTCCGCTGTGCATCTTGTTTTGATCATTATTATTGTGTTTAATTGTTTATCCTAGATCAAGGTCTAAACAACCTAGAGTCCAAAACGGTCAAAGAACTTATTTGATGATGGCGTATATAAGTTCTATCAGTTACATAGTTGTTTTCAAGATGTATCGAATGGTAAAAGATAAAGATAAGAGTCTCCAAGTATGCAAATGACTCTAGAATCCATGCATCCACTATTGCCTTATTAACCTGAGATAAACATGCTAAAAAGTGTCAACCAACGGTTGGTGAGTTCATAGAGTTTAGTTTAATAGTAAAGCAATTGAATAAAGATTTTCACAACAAAGGCATTGTAAATCCACTCAGTCCCAAGCCCCGCCCATACAAGACTTGCAACCTGTGTGTTTACAACCCACTGCTAACATAGTATAAATAAATATTTCCACTGCAAAGGCATTGTAAATCCACTCAGTCCTAAGTCCCGCCTATACAAGACTTGCAACCTGTGTGTTTACAACCCACTGCTAAAGTATGATTAGGACATATCACTACAAGAAAAGTGGCTTTTTAGGACCCTTTGTCTGGGACGGTATGACAATGGAGTCCTAAAAAACTGTTTAATAGGACATATGAGCGTTTAGGGTCCTTTTTAAATATTTGCTAATTAGGCGGTGTCCTAAAAAGTTATATAATAGGATGGTTGATTATTTGGGGTCCTATTATCATATAACTTTATAGGACACTTAAAATATGGATCCTAATAAATTACTTTATAAGACATTTAGTTGTTGGTGTCCCATTATGTGATAGTGTAATACGACACTTGATCACTAGATGTCCTATTATGACATAACCTAATAAGACCCTTGACACTTGGGTCTTATAACTTTAACCTTTATAGGACGTTTATTCATTATGGTTTTATTATAATACACCATAATAGGACACTTGAGTTTTGAGTCATAAGACATCAGTTAGTTAAAACGCTTATTCACAAAAGTTTTATTATAACAAAATTTAATAGGACCTTTGACACGTGGGTATTATAACGTTAACCTTTATAGGACGCTTATGTACAATGGTTTTATTATTGTATACCATAATAGGACATTTCATTTTTTAGTCATATAACATCATTTTTTTAAAACGATTATTCGCAAAAGTTTTATTATAACAAAACTTAATAGGACCCTTAAAACGTGGGTATTATATTGTTAACCTTTATAGGACGCTTATGCATAATGGCTTTATTATCATACATCATAATAGGACATTTTATTTTTGAGTCATAAAATATCAGTATTTTAGAACGTTTATTCACAAAAGTTTTATTATAACAAAACTTAATAGGACCCTTAAAGGACGCATATTCATTATGGTTTTATTACAATACACCATAATAGGACACTTGATACATAAGGCATAAAACATTAATTATTTAGAACGCTTATTCGCAAATGTATTATTAAAACATAACTTAATATGACACTTGACACTTGGGTCTCATAGATTGATACACCATTATAGGACACTTGATATTTGAGTCATAAAACATCAGTTTTATGGAACGCTTATTCGCAAACGTTTTTTATTATAACAAAAGTTAATAGGACCCTTGACAATAGGGTCTTATAACGTTAACCTTTATAGAACGCTTATTCATAATGGTTTTTTTATGATACACCATAATATGACACTTTTTTTTAGAGTCGTAAAACATCCGCTTTTTATAATGCTTATTCAAATTAAGTTTTATTAAAATATAACTTGATATGACACTTGACACTTGGGTCTCATAAATTCATCCACCATAATAGGACACTTGAAATTTGAGTCATAAAGTATCAGTTTTATAGAACGCTTACTTGCAAAAGTTCTATCTTAACAAAACTTAATAGGACCCTTGACACCTGTATCTTTTAACATTAACCTTTATAGTGCAACACTTTCCATCATCTATTATAACACTTCTTTTTCGTTTTAACAATACTAGTGCAACACTTTTTCCAATAGAGGCAACACTAACTTTAGCTTTTAATTTCATACCAAATATTTGCTCAACAATATTCAAAAGCTACAAATATAGGCAATGTTTTAATTATACGTGGATACATCGCAAATTATAAGCTACAAATATAAGCTACAAATATAGGCAATGTTTTATATGATCATAGTTGAAAATGGATCGGATTGTGATGTGGTGGCTTCTGATGATAAATAAATAAATAAATAATCGGGTAAATCGCAAATTATGTCCCTGAAAGCAGGAAAGAAGACGAGGGTATATTAGTCATTTCACATGCCACTTAATTAGATAAATAACGAAAGTTAGTGAACAGTAGCTCTCGGTGGCTGTTTTGCAACAAAAGAAAACATTAATGTAGTTTTTGTAACAAATTTTTCTCAGTATGATCCTTGCGCATTTGGGCTACTTTAAGGACCATTCTTTTTTAAAACACGTATATGTGCATAAAATTAAGAACAAGTGTATATAAAAGTGATGATACAAATTCAAATTATTCTTAAACTGATCAATAGGAACAAATTAACAAATTACTATCTTGACACTTTTAAATGTCGTCTACATAACTAGTATCTGCCACATTTTCGAGTTGGTGAAGTCTTTTCGATCTGCCATTTAGCTTCAACAGCGAATAATTTATTTATAAAACATGGGACAAGTGTATTAGTAAAGTTTATCTGACAAATTAAGCATCAAGATCAGCATCTAATTTTACGTAATGTCTGCTCAAGGTTTTGCATAGAAAGCTACTGTCTTAGGATCCAACTGACCACTAGAATAACTCGAAGAGATAAGCGAAAGTTCTTGATACCCTTTCCACTCTTCTAATGGCTTTAGGACGATCGGCTTCTCAAGTACACCAGAATCCACTGATAGCATCATTTTGTAATCCTTATCTCCAAAACCGTAGCGATTTGCTTTTGCTGCGTTGTTCCATGGAGTCCATAAATCTGTTTTTGACATAAAATTTTGAAGTTAAATAGCTCAAGAACATGATTAGGAAATGCATAAATTTAAACTTTCAAAGAGTACCAGCATCCAGGAGACCTTCATTACGGATCACCATCGCTCTCATCTTTTTATGGTCTATGATTTCTATGTTACCCGGTGTTCTGGTATAAACACGATCAACCTATCAAAGAATCCATCCCATATGGTCAAATGCTCACTAAAATTATATATCTATGTACTGATTTAAAATGTGTGTGTATCCCGAGAGAGAGAGAGAGAGAGAGAGAGAGAGAGAGAGAGAGATATATAGATAGAGAGAGAGAGAGAGAGAGCTACCTCACCATCAAAAGTGATGGCGTCTGGTTGATAAGTAAACCTTTTTCCTTGCTGCAAATTATCAAGAAAATCGAGTGTCTCTAATCCTTCAACTCTCACTTCACTGGAAACAGAATTCCTTGTCATATATCTAATAAAAACATATAAAGTTCGATACTGTAGTAGAATTTCACTAAACAAACCTTATATCAGATACTGATAAGTAATTTTGAAAAGTCAATGTGAACGAAAATGACGTGTTATCTGTATTGTTGATATGAGAAATGATTGTCATCCTGTCTGGACCCAAAGAAACACAAAGGCGCAATTCGAAGCTGAATAGAATAGGAAACAGAAATGTTAAATGACAGAAATGGATGGAACCCAAGTTTTAAGAGACATATTATTACCTACGTGGCCACATATTAGAGTCGTTTGCTGTTGCTTTTAAGGTTAGGTCTACGGATGATGGATTCCCGGTAGGAATGAGACGCAAGGGGATGTTATCTAATGACTTAACGTAGTTCTTGGATGAACAAATCTCCTTCATTATCCCCATATTACCTAACTGAAAGGAAGAAAAAAACATGATACCCTGGAAAACCAATAAACAAAAAAAGAAAACTAGAGGTAGCAAATTTAGTTAAATACAGGTCAAAATGGGCTGGATTGGGTAGAACTGTCAACGCCTTTTGTCCATATTTTATTTGGAAATAAGCTGTGTATTATATATGATCATAGTTGAAAGAGAGTATGCATGAACGAGAGGGCTAGGTTTTTGGCCAAAATTGCATCTTGCAAACAAATAAAATTAACCTTATAGGCACTATAAGAATCATTAGGCATCCTGAAATCATCCGTCAAGCCAATAACCAAGCTGCGTACTATGACATTGATACTCCATATGATGGAACGAGAACTACTCAGTTCTATTAGTATGGCTTAACATCGATAAATGTTTTCGTATTTCAAATTATCAACAATTCAGCTCAAATCACCTTACAATTTCCATATGGCATTCAAACTCACCCTAAACATAAATATGCATTAAATGTATTCATGTTCTATTTTATCAACAATTTAACACATACCATTATCTAAACATATATCTTTCTATTTTTATTTAGTTCAATTTATCAAACACTTGGCGTGTACTAAGTGTATACCTCATGGAATGACAACAGTTAACCATAAGAAAAAGCTTAAACAAGTTAGGGGGTGTTGGGGTGTGCCTTTTGATATTGATTGCAATATTGACGCTCAAATAATCAGAAGCATATCTACTGATTATAGAAATTTCAAGTGGCAATAACTGGATAATAAGGGAAGCTTGGATTGTTTTGAATCAACATGCTTCTACTTTATATTATAGCAGATCATATCATTAAAATTTAGACACAAATGAGATTTAGGCCATAAAACATACATCGAGTAGCTCGAGCTTGTGCTTCTGCTTCTGCTTCTACTATCACGTCAGTATACAATGCCTGGAACAAACAATCTCGTGAGACATGCAACTTTGAATACTTATGAAAGGTTGTAAAGTGACCGCAAAACTAACCTCCATCATGTCATGAGTTTCAATGATGTCGTCAATCATCTTCTTGAAATCCTTTTCAGCTTCAACAATTGATTGTTCATATGCTTGGTTTTGCGCCTAAAGAAATAGCAACAAGGGAGATAAATTTAAGAAAATAGTTACTAGAACGCTAGAGGTCATGGATGGTAACTAAAATTCTGGCTCATTACTTGTAGTTCTGGCAATTAGGGACCAGTTAGTATATATAATCTGACCAAAAGTACAGAGAAGAAACAAGTTCTGATTCTGAAGTTTTCTACAGAACATCATACTACAATCTATTCATTTACGATACTTTTCAAATCTATGGTAAAATATGCAGAGTTCAGTTACTACTTACTAGGATGTTAAAAGGATAGATCGCAAGTTTAGAACTTAAATTGGTACAAAATGGCATTATTAAAAACATGTGGTCTATAGTTAGAAATGAATCATCATATAACTACTGAAAATCATTCTTTCTTGCAACATTAAAAAGGAAAGATCAACAGCTCATATAACGAAAAAGAAATTACAATCTTCAATTGCATATAAACATCAGGATTCAAATTCCCTACAAGTAAATCACAAAATGGAAACATTTTTGATAAATGAGAAACTTTACAGGTATAAACCACCTTTTCTACTGCAAATTACATCAGAAGCAATCTACAATACGAATATACATCGATAACCAATATCAAGCTTTTCTAAAGCTAAGTTAGCATCAATAAGCAGATGATTGACTTTTTCACTAGTCACTACTACAATCAATATAAGAAAATATCTACCAGCATAAACAAAAAATTTGGTGTCTGTTTTATACAAAGACAAAGAACAAAAGGTACTCGACTCACTTATATTGTTTGTGTGTATATATATAAGATTACATAAAACTTGATCCCTAATTTCTTATGGATATACAATATCATCAAAGAGCACTCACTTAATCACTTTTAGAAACAGCCTATGCAGTTCACTGCTTGCATATAAACAACTAATTTCCTACGTGTGGTCAAGTGAAACAAACGGTAAACCAAAAACAACCTACAAGCAGAAATCACCTAATAATCTACAGCTAAACTGATCCTAACTAACTCTCTATGTGATTATACAACACAATCTATTTGATTATCAGCATTTTGACAACTAAAATTGATACCTTAAAATCATCTACAATATAACAACTAATCACTACAAAACTAGTAGAAGCTAACAAATACAAAATCTAATCAAACTAAACTAACGCTCACTCAACAAAAACCGAACAAAACATAAACTGAATGTCATATCTCCATCCTCCAACTCGAATTCACCCATTCAAACACTATACGTATAAATAATCTAACAAATAACAACAATCAACATCTCATTTAATTGTAAGCACAACAATCTAACCGAGACGAAACTTATAGCCGCAATCAACATCTCATCACCAAAACAAACACTCGCATAATATGAAAGCGAAAAAAGCATATATTTATCAAAAAATAAACTGAATCAATAGAGCAAAATCACAATTACCTAAGAGTGACAAATGTAAATTTATCAACCGAATAAACTGAATCTGTTAAGCTTTTTCAGATCGAATTGATGATATTTGTTTTTAGAGACTGCAACGCCCAAAATCTAAAGATATATCCTCCTTCTCTTTTTTTGAAATGAGCATAAAAACAGTCCCTAAACTTTGAATTTCTAGGGAAATAGCCGAGTCGATGATATGGGTGTTGAATGGAAAATGGAAAAGAAAAGTGATAGGATAAGGAGAGATGGGCGGGTGTAGCAAAAAAAATGGAGAAATAAGAGGGAAAGTTTGGGGTTTTGATTTTGGGGAAAAATTGTAAGAGGGAAGAATGAGAGGGAGAAGGCCCTAAATTTTATTTTAGCCTCACATTTTTTATATAATTTTGTTTATAAGAACTAGTTAAAATTAATATTTATATAGATATAGATTATGTCAAACAAATTTGGTTTATATGTTTGAGTTGTTATTTATGCGTTTATTAAAAGGACCGGCCTTGTGTCCTCGCATGTCATCATTCCTTGGAGCGCGATTAAGTGTCAAATGGTTTTGATCTGCATTTTTATGGCGGTATGTTGTCTCTGCGTGAAAGAGCAGCAGCATAGATGGAAGTAAATATGGATAAACTCAACAATTACGTATGGTATGTATTGAGGGTTTGGGTTGGTCGACCGTTCGGTTTCCCACGTTCGGTAAAGACCCCAAAATGTAACAAGAGTCACGAGTTAGGGTAACGCTTACGAGTCGGCTCAGTTGGTTTATGTCAATTACCCTTAGAGGATAATAGACTTGAATGGGGAGTTCCCAAGGCAGGATATGTTGCTTGGGATTGGCTTGGAATATTTCGAGAAAATGGTCTAGTATTTATAAGGAGACCTTTAGGGTTGTGAGAACCCGTAAAGGCAATTTGATGGTCTACGTGGTGTGTAAAGTAGAGTGCGTTGATTGGCTATATGCCAATATGCAACTTTCTTGTTATTATCTTGAATGAAAGTGGTGGTGTGTATAGTATAGTGGATTGACAATTGCTATAGGCACCAGATGTTAAACGAATGAGTCGAGATGATATGGTTATACATGAAATGTTAAACGAATGAGTCGGGATGATATGGTTATACACGAGATGTTAAACGAATGAGTCGAGATGATATGGTTGTACACAAGATGTTAAACGAATGAGCCGAGATGATATGGTTGTACATGAGATGTTTAACGAATGAGCCGAGATTATATGGTTTTTCACGAGATGTTAAACGAATGAGCCGAGATGATATGGTTGTACATGAGATGTTAAACGAATGACCCGAGATTATATGGTTTTACACGAGATGTTAAACGAATGAGCCGATATGATACAAATGTACATGAGATGTTAAACGAATGAGCCGAGATGATATGGTTGTACACGAGATGTTAAACGAATGAGCCGAGATTATATGGTTTTACACGAGATGTTAAACGAAAGAGCCGAGATGATATGGTTGTACATGAGATGTTAAACGAATGAGCCGAGATTATATGGTTTTACACGAGATGTTAAACGAATGAGCCGAGATGATACAAATGTACATGAGATGTTAAACGAATGAGCCGAGATGATATGGTTGTATAGTACGAGATGCTAAGGGGTAGCCATCTTCAACCCTTCTTCATAACACCTTCATCTTCATCATTTTCCCTCTCTTTTTCTATCCTAAAAACCGGCCTCACTCTCTCTTTCTCAATAATGATGGAAAACTCTAGATTTTCCTGGATTTATCTAGCTAGATTGCATCTTTGAGCTAATGGCAAGAATGGTCCCTCAAGTCTCATTCATCCTATTTTAGCCACAACTAATTTATAACACAATTGGCATATGACAACTTAAGCCCTTGAAGTCCATTCCCTATCTATTTGTGGCACTTAACTCTTTTCATCTATACTCCCTTATAAAAATTATCCACCTACATGTTGAAAGTTAGACATTTTAAGAGATGCGAAATGTCCAAAATACCCTTTATTGCCCAACCAAAACCCAACCCTACAAAATACTCTCTTATAACACAGTTCACACAAACGCATACTAAAATAAAACACACACAAAACTAGCACACCACAAATGCATTCTATCTCTCTCTCTCAAATAAAACACAACCATAACTTTCCACCGCCGATATCTGCCTCGCTCCGTCACTCCTGCTGCCACCATCTATTCATGGTTTCGGTGACTTGGGTGGTTTTAGTTGATTGGCAGTAATCGGCATGTTTGGTGGTTACAGTTGTGTTTTGAGATTGTTTTTAAATGTTTTTTTTTTTTTTTTTTTTTTTTTTTTTTTTTTTTTTTTAAACAAATCTGACCGGTTTCCATTTTTGGTGTGGCTCTTTTCTTACAGGTATGGTGGTTCTTTCTATGATGTTTTTGGTCGCCGGAAAAGGTTACCGCCACCGGAAAAAATTTGAGGTATTTTTATAGATCTATAATATTTTTCATTATATATAGTTTTTATTGATTAGCCGGAAAAGGTTACCGCCACCGAAAAATTTTTTGGTCGCCGGAAAATGTTTTTTTTAGATTAGCCGAAAATTTTTGAGGTATTTTTTGTTATATATAGTTTTTATTGATTTTATTTATAGATCTATATGTTTTTTTTGTAGATCTAATGTTTTTTTTTGTAGATCTAATGTTATTTGTATTTTCTGTTTACCTTTACTGAATCCATAAACATGCAGAATGCGATAAGTTTATGTACTAATATATTACCGACAATGTCTGATGTTATCTACATATTCTTTTTTGATTGGCAGGCTCTTGTTGATGCTCCTGACATGGTGAGGGGTCAAATGAACTTCAAGAGGCTAACACTCACCGACATCAAAATTGACATTAAAAGAGTTCCAAACAAGAAGACTTTTGTTGCTGCTTTGGAAGCCGCTGGTATGTATCATGTTGCTAGAGTAGTAGTGGTCTTTATGGCTGTTACGGATTTGTTATAAAGTGTTTGTTATAAAGTTTATTTACATATTGTGTTAAATATCGTTATAAAGTTTATTGTGTAAATTTGTTGTAAATTTCATAGTGTAAATTTGTGATCAAGTTGATTATATAAATTTTGTTATAAAGTTTATGGTGTAAGCTTAATTATAAAGTTTATAGGGTACATTTGTTATAAAGTTTATTATTGTTATAGTTAATAAAGTTTGTAATTTTGATTTAATTTTCAAATTTTAGAAATAGTGAAAGCATAAAACTTTTAGATTTTAGTTATTTTGAAAGTGTAAGATAACTAAAATTTGAAATATTAAAAATTTTGAAAGTTTCGAACTTTTAAGAGTTTGAAATTTGGAGTAGTTTGAAAATATTTGAAATTTGAATTTTTGATGAATTTTAAATCCTTTGAAATTTTTAAAAATTCGAAATATTTTGAACGTGTTTGAAATTTGAAATATTTTGAACATATTTGAAATTCGAAATATTCTGTTTTCGCTACAAAATTTTGAAATGAATTGACTTGGATTTTGAATTTTTGGTGCAAAAGCAAAAGGTATTGTTAGAACTTTATAAAATAATCGAAAGTAGAAATTACATGGAAATGTGCCAAGCAAGCAGAAGCTACGTGTTAACCGGACAAAAGCAAAAAGAAAAGTTATACGAGTAATATACATTTTTAGTGTAAAAGAAATCAAAAGTTACATGGTAGTACGGGACAAAAGCATATTTGCATGCTTTTTGGTCAAAAAATCCAAAGATGGATAGTCCAAGATTGCTTTTCTATAAAATAATACAACTTAAAAACACCAATTTGGAAAAAAATACAAAAAGAAAAGCCACTACACAACATTGCAAATGCTGAAAATCCGGTAAGAAGCATCAATCATTTTATTTTAAAAAAATATACAATGATATAGTTTTCAAGCACACATCTCAAGAAAAAAGGAATAATTTCTTGATTATATATATATATATATATATATATATATATATATATATATATATATATATATATATATATTATATATATATATATATATATATATATATATATATATATATAGTCACAGATTATATGAGCTGGAGTAGAAAGTTAATTTGTTATTTACTTATCGGGACATGAATGAATATCTAAATTTTTGAATATCTGAAATTCTGAATATCGATTAGTTTTTACACGTAGAACAACAAACCGTTTATGGATTGTGTTGTTTTCAACGATAGTACTACTAATTATGGGTTGGAACGTCAATTTATTCGTCGACAATATTATCATTTGAAGCCTGTGCCATGGTATCCGCCGCAACGCGAGGGTACCATGCTAGTAACTTTATAATGCATATTTTGACTAACACTTGACTATTGGGTTTGACTTTCCATGCAACTTGTTGACCAACCAATCACATTAGGTCTTTATCCATTTCCGTCTAGGGTGGGGTCCCAACACCTGGGAAACGGGTGTTACACGTTATCCCTTTGCAAACACATACATGTGGGTACAAAAACAGCTACTTCAGATACTGTCTAGCTAGTGTTTGCAAAGGTTTCATGATAGGTGCAGCTTCCTACTTTAAATAACCAGTTTTGTTGTAGGAGTTTTTATAACACCCGATAAATTTCCTAAATTTATTTTACGAGTCAAAATATTTATTTCTGATTTCCCTTAAGCTCTATAACTTTTCTGAAACTCTTTGAACTTGTTAGGATTGAAATACAGTGGATATCTTGTTGAAACGTGCACGTTATGCATTTATCGAGCCAGCACAACCTAAAACACGC
This sequence comes from Artemisia tridentata subsp. tridentata, assembly GCA_021014915.2. Classification (NCBI taxonomy): domain Eukaryota; kingdom Viridiplantae; phylum Streptophyta; class Magnoliopsida; order Asterales; family Asteraceae; genus Artemisia; species Artemisia tridentata. The sequence continues at coordinate 209,848,378 of CP139506.1, read as the reverse complement.
GAAACGAATCGAATCTGTCAAACAAATTAATTTCGAGAAAGTTATGCATATTTATACTCGTTTTTATTGGAAAAATTATTTCGGACACAGTGGCGCAAGTTTCATAATTTTTCGAGTCCGTTTGATACGTCGAATAGGCCCCACAATCCCACATTGCTTTATTATAAAAGAATCACAAATTGGCACAACCAACCCCTGAACCTAATTACCCCATCTTCACAAACTAAGGTTAAATTACAAGAATGGTCCCTGTGTATTATAAATACCCAAATTAGGGTTTCCCTTTTTATTATTATACATCACCGCCGGATTCCACTGTTCCGGCGCCACCACATTTCCGGCCAAAAAATCCGGCGAGCCCTTCTTGATACCGCCGCGTAGATCGAGACCATGGGAGCATTTCTGGAGCATTTGGAGCCAAGAGGCGTTAGTTTGACCGTGTTTGAAGCCACCACAGCCGCTCACCACCAGTTCATTACCACGCGCCGCCATCTTCTTCCCCACCTTTCTCTCTCGATAGGTAATCCAACACGCCATCATCTTTACTTATTTCGTAATTTTAATAAAACCCTAGCCGGTTTTAAATTTATGACAACGTTTTTTGAGTTCTAAATTAATTAAAACTTAATGTTTATAAACAATCTTGTGTGGATTCATGTTTTTAAACCCAAAACCCGTCCGATTCGTGGTTGAGTCGACTTGACTCAGCGAGTCAACTCGACCGAGTCAACTCACTGAGTTGAGTTGACTCGTGTATCATTGTTTTTCTTCGTGTTTATTTCAGTCATTATGTAGAGTTTATGTTGTATGATTTCTGATGTGGTTTGCGTTTGGGTCTCGGTTTTGGACTTGTACATATATGCGTATGGGTGATACTGGTTATGTCTATTTATTGCTTATTGACTTAGCTTATTTATTAACTTGTGGTTTAGTTGAGTTATGTTTTCAGCTGCTTTGGTAGAAGCAGCTAGTGATTTTTATTCTTCTTGATTAATAATATGAGGTTCTGTCACTTGTTTTTCTTTGATTTGTGCGAGAAAATAGGTAACTAACTGGATAGTGCATTAACATATTTTTTTGCGCCATATTACAAAATATTAATGTATCACATAAGTGTTTTGTACATAATTTGTGCGGATGGCATTGTTGCATCCATATAACAAAATGTGCACAAATTCGATTGTCAGGTATTAGAGCTGTTGTCACATTACTACTGTGACATCATAGATATATTTACAGTAGTAATAGTTGTACTTTGTTGCCCTTCAGATGCTGTGGATGATCAAAAGTGTAGACCTGAGGTGAAACCTGCAATAGGAGATGTAGTTAGTTAGTAGATTTAACATGATTTGTATTTTTTCCGATGAAATTGATGCTATCTTTTGACTTACTTTGATGGAGTGCGTTACTCTTTTTTGGTTTTCTTGGTGTCAGTTGGTTTCTGGTGGAAAAGTGGTCGTTTGGCAGTTTTTTGTTGGGGTGTTTCGGCCTCAGTTTTCTTTGATGATGTTTGAGGGTAATAGGCATTGGTGGCGGTGTCTTTTCACCTAGTATAGAGGGCAAAACTGATGTTAATCAATATGGTTTTTTGCATATTTTAAAAATCTGTGCATGTGTGATGTAAGTTTCGGTACCTGTAGATGGTGTTTGCATTTCCCCTGTTTGGTCTGTTTGATGTTGTGGTTGAACAATGTCTGACCCTGATGGAATTGCAGCATCTAACATGAAAAAAAAATAATTGGTGATATCCGGGTCATTTATGTATAATTTTATAAGTATCATTTTTTGTAAGTATTTAATATTTTTTTTTTACCTGAAGAAGTTGGTTCTGATTTGATGAGTCCCATAGTGGTTTCTGCATATTCAAGGCCTTCGGTTTGTTTGTTTTCTGAAGCCGATCCTGTTGCAAATGAATAATCAATTTGTTTTCATATAAAATGTATTATGTTTTTGGTTTATGGTAAACTTTTTACCTGATGGCTGTGCTTCAAGTTGGTTGGTTGGATTTGGGTTGTCTAAAATTTGATTGAGAATGAAATCTGGCGGCCCTTGTTTCGGAGATGTGTTATAGTGAAACTGGAAAATGTGTCTTTTTCCAATGAGTGCGTTTATTTGTTGTGGGAAATGTTTTGGGTCTGGGTTTTCAAGTGATGTAACTAATGAGTCACAGTCAATCCCAACGACATCGTTTGCTTTGGGTGTGAAGAATGTTAGCATAACTGTGTGTGTGTCATCTGTTATGTATCCCTTGAAATTGTATCTGCATAAATGAGTCAATTATGTTAGATTAATTCTAATCTTTTTGAATTTTGTTTATTTGGTAGATTCTTGCCTGTTACTTGGAGACGCAACCGGTCCATGGACTCTGCACTCATAGATGTCTCCGTTCTTTTTAACTTTAAGGGTACAGCTGGTGCAAGATTTGTAGTACCATTCACGGCTTGTGTTCAGACCTGTTATAGTTCCTTCGCAGGTAAATCGGACTCCCTGTCATATTTGCACGGTTAATTTTTTTTTTAATGAGCAAAGAATGGTTAACAGTGATTCTATTATGGTTACCCTTTTTTTAAAGTAAAAATATATGGTAGATTTCATTGTAACTTACTGCATAAGTTTGTGGAGCTTGTCCCATGAGCATGGCAAGGGGGAACCGGTTTCTTAGTCATTCCTTTTCTATGTCTTTAAATGGTTGCCTGATTACTTGTAACGGTGTGTTTACGTTAAATAGAACTCGGTACCTGTTGCACAGTTAGACAGTTAGGAATACATAATTCAGTATACAGATTTTAATTGACAAAAGGGATAGGGTGTATGGTACTCTTGCTTATATTGCTCGATGACTAGTACAAACTTAACGATTTTGACCCGTATTATTGTTCCGATGACTATTTTCTATTAATGTTTCTTAGTCTTTCCTTTTCTATGTCTTTAAATGGTTGCCTGATTACTTGTAACGGTGTGTTTACGTTAAATAGAACTCGGTACCTGTTGCACAGTTAGACAGTTAGGAATACATAATTCAGTATACAGATTTTAATTGACAAAAGGGATAGGGTGTATGGTACTCTTGCTTATATTGCTCGATGACTAGTACAAACTTAACGATTTTGACCCGTATTATTGTTCCGATGACTATTTTCTATTAATGTTTTCAGAAGCTAATGTTGCATTCTGGTAAATTTTTTGTGTGCAGGTTTAATGAAGAAGCGGGGTTTGAAAAGAAAATGCTTCCACAATATGATGATCCTATAGTGAAGGAGGTAAATATTTCAACTTGGTTCATATGTCTGGTTAAACTTGTGATACCAATAATTTTAATAACATGGAACTTAATGCTTATACATGGATGTTTATTTGTAGGTGGTCCGTGATGATTGAGAAAGGATGCATGATGACCCTGGACTAAGCTTCTTGTTGCTTTAATTTCTTGTTTAATGTTACAAGACTTTATGTTGGATAATGTTTATACCTTATTTATGTTTAGTGCTTTTGTTATGACAATTGCTTATTTGAAATACAATTTCGTTTTGTTCATTTAATAATTAGTTGATCTTTTATTCATATCGTAATAATAGAGTGTGCATGCTGAAAATAGCGTCCTATCATATGACTTTTCAGGACTTTGAAATTGTCCTATTAAACTTATTAACCGTCCTAACAATAAACTTTTAAGGACGCTTAACATTGTAAAAGTGTCCTAATATGTTGTTATTAGGACGTTATTTAGGTTGTTAATAGACATTTTATACGACCAAAAAATTGGTTTCATAATCTTCTTTGAGATATTAGAACCCTTTTCTTGGTGCTAAAGTAGCTATAATGTTACATGATAAGCGTCCTAACAATTATCTTTTAAGTACGCTTGTATGTGTATCAAAAGATTAAAATTAGGTAACCACATGTTAGAACATTGTAAAAGTGTCCTAATATGTTGTTATTAGGACGTTATTTGGTTGTTCATGGACATATTATGCGACCATAAATTTGGTTTCATAATCGTATTTGGGATATTAGGACCCTTTTCTTGGTGTTAAAGTAACTATAATGTTATATGATAACCGTCCTAAGAATCAACATTTAAGGACGCTTGTATGTGTATCAAAAGATTAAAAGTAGGTTACCACATGTTAGAACATTATAAAAATGTCCTAATATGGTTTTGTTAGGACGTTATTTGACCTATTATGCGACCATAAAATTGGTATCATAATCTTATTTGAGTTAGGGATAATTACTAAAATAGCCCAAAACCCAAATGGGATATTTCTACCCCGGTTGCCCTGGGCAATGCCCCCAGTTGCCCAAAAAAGGGCGATTGTTGCCCAAAAAATACACTGGAAATCCTTCGGTTGCCCCAAAAAATGCCGGTTGCCCTGGGCAACACAATTATTTTTGGATTTCGGGTTAGATAGGAAACCGCCCATTTGTGTTTGGGCTATTTTGGTAATTATCCCTTTGAGTTATTAGGACCCTTTTCTTGGTTGCTAAAATAGCTATGATGTTGCATCATATGTGTCCTAACAAACTTTTAAGGACCTTTTTAAGTGTGTCAAAAGATTAAAAGTAGGTAAGCACATGTAAAAACATTGTAAAAGTGTCCTAATATGGTTTTATTAGGACGCTATTTGGGTTATTCATAGTCATATAATACGACCATAAAATTGGTTTCATAAGGTATTTGAGATATTAGGACGCTTTGGACCTATTACGACCGCCTTACATGAAACGCTTTCATCCTTGGTCCTATTAAATGAAAGGTCCTAAAAAGTACCATTTTAGGACGCTTATGGGGGTCCTAAAAAGCCACTTTTCTTGTAGTGTATGTGTATATGAATATATGAGCACTTAATGTAATGAATAACAGAAAACTGAACCTCTTGACTGCGAATAATATAACATGTATATACTGGATTATATTCACCCAAGGTCAAGAATTTAAGGGACACAAGGGTGGGGGGGCATCGGCCCGATAGTTACTATCAATACCTCTCTAACGGCTCCTATCCAGGAGTTAAACAGTTGCTAAGAATAATAAATATATGAATAAGTTTAACCCATTAAGGCACATATCGTAATAAAACTACACATCATGTCCAAAAAGCATAAAAGCGTAGCGTATCATAAAAGTATAAATGTTTGAGTAATTGCATCACAAAGCAAATCATGTATTTGATAAACGAGTAAAGTAATTTAAACAGGTATCTCCCCCAAGTAGTTTAAAATGAATAAAAGAGTAAAAGTGGGGCTATGACTCACCTTAGCTGTAAAAGTCAAGGTATTGTTATGTCAAAAGTATCACAGGAATGGCTCCAACACACAACCTGAATAGTAGAGAAGTCTGAGATTTCGTTGGTTTAAGATTGACTAGATGTGGATAAATGATTGTGAAAGAATATCGGATAGCAATTTGGATTGTGACGAGAATGAATGATATGCTTAAAATGCTTAAAGTTCAAAAATAATATAATATATAATATTATCATGTTTTTATGTTTATTTGAATTAGTAAATATCGTCTCTTCAAAAGCTGGTGGATGATAAGTTACGTTTATTCGTTAAAATTACGTTAAATAAATATAAACGTAACGTTAGTTATAATAATCGTACGAATTGTAAAATGGATTTTTAGGTATGAAAATGTATAAAACAATTCATGTATATGTATATAGAAATGGTTCACTGTTTGATCCTTGCAGTTTCATGATATGTAAATATAAACGTAACCTTAAGCACTTTGTGGAAATAAGTATATGTATATAGAAGTGCTTATAATTACCACTACTTATCATAAGTGCTTACTGGGCTTTTTAAAAGCCCACTCGATAACTATTTCTTTTTAAAAACTGTTTTGATCTAGCTTTACTTTGAGGTTTAAAAAGGTCTTTCAAGAGCTTATTAAGTGAGCTTATTCCTACTGCTTATTAGGTGAGTATATAAAGAAACATGTCGAGTATTAAAAACCATGTGTTGTGTGTGAGTATTCGGTTTTAAAGGACCATTTCTATACGACCCAACATAAAGTCCAGAAAATGAAATATAACTTATAAATGTGTTATATAAATATCCGATGCAACATGAATTAAAATGGTTCTCGTTAAGCAATGAAATGATGCAATGAGACATGAATGAATATAGAATCTAATTTCCTAGCCATCCATAATATAGGAGGTCGAACATGAATAAAAATAAATGACTAGAACACGAAATAATTGAAGGAAAGCTTGAACACAAATCGAAAGGAGATAAAAGGTGCATGGTATAAATGAAAACATAATTATGTATTTCAAAGAGTCCGAATAACTTACAACACCAAGGATTGGTGGTGATATAATGTCGAAAAGGATTAGAGATCAATGGTTTTTGCGCAAACTCGATAGAACAAGGACAAAAGAGTCGAGATCAATAATATAGGTTGGAAAAATGGTTCGAATAAACACCTAAGACCCTTTCTTGCTTTTGAAATGGCTCGACTGGAAAGATTTTTAGAGAGAAATGTGGGATAGAAAGTCTAAGTGTGAATGTGAGAATTGGGGAACGAGTTAAACAAGTAGATGCATGCATGTATATACTAGTTATATAGTTTTATAATACAACTTGGGTGATTTCATTCGATTTGTGACAGAGGATAGGAGGGGACATAGAGAATAAAATGGCTAGAAAGTCTTGTGTAAGAATCAAGTGGATGGGGTTGAGTGTGTTTTGGTTTAGTTCAAGTGGTATATATATTTGTGTCGACATATGTTTTCCCAAAGGGTCCAAAACCATTTTAACGTGCAACATTGTAAGAAAGAGGTGAGAAATGAACTTCGGAACTCAATATTGATCTTAGAACATAAAATACATAGGTGGAATTAAGTTTAAACCGAATTTGGAAAAAGGGTTAAATATTTGAGTGAATTTGTACAAGTGTCGAAGGAGGTTTACTTTGCCTCTCGTTAGGTGATCAAACAATCGAATGAGAGTGTGATACTTGTCAATCTCGATTCTTTGGTATGTGAGGAGTCGAATGGTGTAAAAATTTGGGTGTGTTGTGTGCCGAATTTCAAAGAAAATGAGGCCAAGCAATGGTGTGTTAATCGAATGATATAAGGGTGTTAATAAAAATTATGAAATTTGTGTTGGGTTTGTTAATAGTACCAGGCCAGGATTTATTGGGCCGAGAATAGTATAGGATCTGTTTGGTGTATTATGAGTGTGTTTTATTGTCGTGGTCCGCGTGTGAGCTCGTTCCAATGTTTGGTGAATCACGTATCAATGTGTTTGTGTTATCATAATGTAATAATCAAAAAGTTCAAATTCTGCTCGGAAAATGGTTAGATGAACAGTAATGATGGGTTAATACTAGATTAACGCTCACTAATGACTAGGGATTTCTACGGGTTGCTACGGTACCTACCCCTTATCTTGAATCTCGTCCCGAGATTTAGTCTGCGTTATCTATTAAAAGATGCTAACGAATAGTCGATGTGTAAAGTTTTGAGTAATTAGGCAAAAACTTGCGTATCTAGGGTAGAATACTAGGTGTCCAGGGAAAACATACCCATTATTTGTTAGCTGCATCCAAATGACCCAAATAAGATGCTTGACCGTGAGGTGGACTGATATGGACTCCAGGGTTTGGATTATTCCCTCCATTTGCTAAAGCTAGATTATCCTGTCTTTGTCTTGGTGCTCCAATCAACCTAGGACACGCATTCTTGATGTGATCCGGGCTGTTCCATTCATAGCATGCCCTTTGATTATTCCTTATGTTGTCTGCCTTCCTGGGTGCTCTACACTGATTTGTAAAATGGCTCAACTTATTGCAGTTTGTACACTCATGGAAAGGCACAGATTCCGGGTGATGATAAGTACATTTAGCACACTTAGGGAGTGGACCCTTATATCCTTTCTTACTAGAACCTGTGGCCATAAAGGTTCTTGCCCTTTTGTTGTCACTCATGGGGACCGTTTGCTTGCCTGACTCATTCGCTCCTTTCCTTTTATCACCGTTCCTCAACATTCCAGTCCCAATCATCTCATCTGTTAGAGTCTCTGCTCTCAATATTTCACTTTGAACTATAAACGGCTCAGCTACTTTCATAGTTCCACGAATCTCCGTCCTTTCAATCCATCGATTATACTCTAATACACCTTCTTTACCGTCAAACTCCATTGGCTTGCAGGCCGTAAATTCCTTATACGTGCATCCAGCTGTGTTGTTGTTAGTATCATTCCTACCTACCCCATTGGTGTCGTCATTTCTGCTTTCGTGGGTTCCCGAGTTGTTGATGTGATTGCTAACGAGTGTTAATAGTAGGTAGTAAGTTTTGAAGCTGTTGAGCGATGAAGGCGGCAAAATCAGGATTTCCACCATCATTGTTACTAAGGCCGCGACCGCCTCCTCTACCTCCACGTTCACTAGTCGTTCCACCCCTTAGTGTTGCACCTCCTCGGTTAGTGTTGTGGGTTGATCTCCTTGATTCCATTGTCTCTACATGTAAGGACATTTAGCGAATGTCAAAGATGAGGGAAAACTGCTGACTATCCAATCTATACTTAACGTTCTCACAAAACCCCATCACTAGCTGTTATACTAAAGGGGTACCAATGCCGATTAACGTAAGCATGGTTACATATGTCCACATGAGTCGTGATGCACTTATATTTATTTGTACACCATAATATACTTGCCTCCTTTCACACATGTACATATCACCCAACAGACATATCTCAGCGATCAACATTACTTAAATGGTGAAGGTGTAGGGTGATTATCCCTAAAAAGTATCCTCAAGAGAAATCCCATTTTTGAGCAAAATCATCAAATTTTCTGCGGCTAAGTGATAACCTTTATTTAACTTAATCCCATGTCTCATCAAACAAGAACTGTCACAAGATAAAGTGAAATAGCCAGTTGTCACTGAGCTCCACACCTTTGATGACTCGACTAAATTCTGAGATTCCTTTATCGGTGCAGATACTATAACATCCAACTGCGTGGATAATAACGGAAAAAGTTCTACGTATGCAAGGTGATAGGGATGAGAGTCTCAATGTATATAGTAGTTATAGTCTAGGCACCTAAACGCAACCTAGTTCTCTATAACCAAGGAACTGATACCAATCTGTAACACCCCCAAATTACCGCGGCGGAACAAGAGATATACAAGAGATTCAAAGTATAAAGTTACATAGTTGTTTTCAAGATGTATCGAATGGTAAAAGATAAAGATAAGAGTCTCCAAGTATGCAAATGACTCTAGAATCCATGCATCTACTATCGCCTTATTAACCTGAGATAAACATGCTAAAAAGTTTCAGCAAACGGTTGGTGAGTTCATAGAGTTTAGTTTAATAGTAAAGCATTTGAATAAAGAATTTCACAGCAAAGGCATTGTAAATCTACTCAGCCCTAAGCCCCGCCCATACAAGACTTGCAACTTGTGTGTTTAAAACCCACTGCTAACATAGTATAAATAAAAATTTCCACTGCAAAGGCATTGTAAATCCACTCAGTCCCAAGTCCCGCCCATACAAGACTTGCAACCTGTGTGTTTACAACCCACTGCTAAAGTATGATTAGGACATATGTGTATACGAATATATGAGCACTTAATGTAATGAATAACAGCAAACTAAACCTCCTGAATGCGAATAATATAACATGTATATACTGGATTATATTCACCCAAGGTCAAGCATTTGAGGGACACAAGGGTGGGGGGGCATCGGCTCGATAGTTACTATCAATACCTCTCCAACGGCTCATATCCAGGAGTTAAACAGTTGCTAAGAATAATGAATATATGAATAAGTTTAACCCATTAAGGCACATATCGTAATAAAGTTACACATCATGTCCAAAAAGTATAAAAGTGTAGCGTATCATAAAAGTATAAATGTTTGAGTAATTGCATCACAAAGCAAATCATGTATTTGATAAACGAGTAAAGTAATTTAAACACGTATCTCCCCCAAGTAGTTTATAATGAATAAAAGAGTAAAAGTGGGGCTATGACTCACCTTAGCTGTAAAAGTCAAGGCATTGTTATGTCAAAAGTATCACAGGAACGGCTCCAATACACGACCTGAATAGTAGGAAAGTCTGAGATTTTGATGGTTTAAGATTGACTGGATGTAGATAAATGATTGTGAAAGAATATCGGATAGCAATTTGGATTGTGATGAGAATGAATGATATGCTTAAAATGCTTAAAGTTCAAAAATAAAATAATATATAATATTATCATGTTTTTATGTTCATTTGAATTAGTAAATATCGTCTCTTCAAAAGTTGGTGGATGATAAGTTACGTTTATTCGTTAAAATTACGTTAAATAAATATAAACGTAAAGTTAGTTATAATAATCGTACGATTTGTAAAATGGATTTTTATGTATGAAAATGTATAAAATAATTCATGTATATGTATATAGAAATGGTTCACTGTTTGATCCTTGCAGTTTCATAAAGCTACACTTTTAACCCTAACGGGGAAATATTTGCACCGTTAGTCCCTAGTTAGATTTTTATTACATCTTTAGTCCAAAGCATTCAAAAATGATATTTTATAGCTTATGGTTACTAGATATTCAGTTTCTACCCTTAAGTTACTATTTTGACAGTTTGTGCATAATTTTCCAAAAGTTTACACTTTTAACCTAAATAGTAAAATGTTTTGCAAATTAGGTTCAAAATTTACAAAAAGATGTGATAAGTTTTTCCGAAAGTTTTAACAACTTTATAAAGCTTATTTGAACTTATAAAAACTACTTATTTCCACAAAGAGCTTATTTTTTGCTTAATGGACTTTTAAATCGAAATATACAAGGCCCATTAAGAGTTTTTGGTCCATTAGATTTCAAGGGGGTTTGGGCCTGATATTGGGCTTGTTTTATAGTCTCAAAAATGTTTTCAAAGTGCTTATTACCACTACTTATCATAAGTTCTTACTGGACTTTTTAAAAGCCCACTCAATAACTATTTCTTTTTAAAAACTGTTTTGATCTAGCTTTACTTTGAGGTTTAAAAAAGTCTTTCAAGAGCTTATTAAGTGAGCTTATTCCTACTGCTTATTAGGTGAGTATATAAAGAAACATGTCGAGTATTAAAAACCATGTGTTGTGTGTGAGTATTCGGTTTTAAAGGACCATTTCTATACGACCCAACATAAAGTCCAGAAAATGAAATATAACTTATAAATGTGTTATATAAATATCCGATGCAACATGAATTAAAATGGTTCTCGTTAAGCAATGAAATGATGCAATGAGACATGAATGAATATAGAATCTAATTTCCTAGCCATCCATAATATAGGAGGTCGAACATGAATAAAAATAAATGACTAGAACACGAAATAATTGAAGGAAAGCTTGAACACAAATCGAAAGGAGATAAAAGGTGCATGGTATAAATGAAAACATAATTATGTATTTCAAAGAGTCCGAATAACTTACAACACCAAGGATTGGTGGTGATATAATGTCGAAAAGGATTAGAGATCAATGGTTTTTGCGCAAACTCGATAGAACAAGGACAAAAGAGTCGAGATCAATAATATAGGTTGGAAAAATGGTTCGAATAAACACCTAAGACCCTTTCTTGCTTCTGAAATGGCTCGACTGGAAAGATTTTTAGAGAGAAATGTGGGATAGAAAGTCTAAGTGTGAATGGGAGAATTGGGGAACGAGTTATACGAGTAGATGCATGCATGTATATACTAGTTATATAGTTTTATAATAGAACTTGGGTAATTTCATTCGATTTGTAACAGAGGATAGGAGGGGACATAGAGAATAAAATGGCTAGAAAGTCTTGTGTAAGAATCAAGTGGATGGGGTTGAGTGTGTTTTGGTTTAGTTCAAGTGGTGTATATATTTGTGTCAACATATGTTTTCCCAAAGGGTCCAAAACCATTTTAACATGCAACATTGTAAGAAAGAGGTGAGAAATGAACTTAAGAACTCAATATTGATCTTAGAACATAAAATACATAGGTGGAATAAAGTTTAAACCGAATTTGGAAAAAGGGTTAAGTATTTGAGTGAATTTGTACAAGTGTCGAAGGAGGTTTACTTTGCCTCTCGTTAGGTGATCAAAGAATCGCATGAGAGTGTGATACTTGTCAATCTCGATGCTTTGGTGTGTGAAGAGTTGAATGGTGTAAAAATTCGGGTGTGTTGTGTGTCAAATTCCAAAGAAAATGAGGCCAAGTAATGGTGTGTTAACCGAATGATATAAGGGTGTTAATAAAAATTATGAAATTTGTGTTGGGCTTGTGAATAGTACTAGGCCAGGATTTATTACGCTGAGAATGGTATAGGATCCGTTTAGTGTATTATGAGTGTGTTTGATTGTCGTGGTCCGCGCGTGAGATCATTCCAATGTTTGGTGAATCACGTATCAATGTGTTTATGTTATCATAATGTAATAAACAAAAAGTTCAAATTCTGCTCGGAAAATGGTTAGGTGAACTGTAATGATGGGTTAATACTAGATTAACGCTCACTAATGACTAGGGATTTCTACAGGTTGCCATAGATCAAGTTCTTCTTGCACTGATTCAATCCAATTGTCATAGGTTAAGGCTTCTTTAATATTCTTTGGTTCTGCTTGACATACGGTAAGTGCATAGATGCATGTTTCACCATCTGTGTGAAGTCTTTTCCGTATCATGACTGGATTTTCTGGATGACCAATCACAATCACTAAAGGATGATCTCGTGTCCATTTGTGGGTAGAAGGGTAATGTTGAAAATTGTTGTGCATATTAGACAGATCTAAGTTGCTCGTTGACGACTCAACAATATAGGGAATGGTTGAAGCCGGAGCAAATGGATTAAAGAATGCATTTTCGTCATAATTTGCTGGTGTGGGTACTTGTTGTGGTAGGAGATCTTCAGCTGCATTCTCAGTATTGGAAGTTGTTTGTTCTTCTGTTGATGGTGATTCAATTGAAGCATCTACAGAAACTGTTGTTGTCGTAGTAGCAGGTTGTGCAGCGGAACTTGTAGATACATCTGGATCACGACTCGCAAAAGAATCATCGAACAGCAGAGCAAATAAAGTTTCCAAATCCTTACGGTTGAGGGAGAGTGGTGCAGCTGATTGATCATGAAAATTCAGAAGGTTAGTAGCGGGTCCTAAGCTGTTTTACTCAGAAGCCATTTATGTGAGCTCATCAAAATTAGCGTGTATTGTCTCTTAAATTTCTCAAGTGCGACGATTCCAGATGTGAAAACCTTTAGAGTTCTCACAGTATCCAACAAAGATTCCAAAGTCAGCTTTGGCTTTCAGTTTTCCAAAGTCATCACGATCATTATTTGGGTAATAGAGGGCCCCAAATACATGAAAGTAATTTATGTTCGGTTTACGGTTGTGAACAAGCTCATATGGAGTCTTGTGATGCCTTTTGGTGATCATACAACGGTTCTGTGTGTAACAAGCAGTGGAGACAGCTTCAGCCCATAAGTAATCGGGTAATTGAGCGTTGATCAACATCGTCCTTGCAGCTTCTACCAATGTCCTGTTGCGTCTTTTGACAACCCCATTCTGTTCGGGACTTCTGGCAATAGATGTTTGGTGTTCAATTCCCACTTTCTCAAAGTAATCTCGCAGAGTTTGGTCCTTAAATTCGGTTCCATTATCTGTTCTGACTTTTCTGACAGTATTTTGGAGCTGAACCTGAATTTTGGTAAGAAAGGTGATGATCATAGAAGGAGCTTGATCTTTGGTTCGTAGACAGTAGACCCAAGTCCATCTAGAAAAATCATCGACGATTACCAATATGTAGCATTTCTCGTTGATTGTTTGAACACGCATTGGGCCACATAGATCCATATGGATAAGTTGTAGAACATGATCAGTACTGTGTTTTGTTTTAGATGGAAAATGAGCACGAGTAATCTTCCCTTGTTCACATGTTGGACATAGATGATCTTTGGCATATCGAAACCTTGGAAGACCGTCTACTAGTTTATGACGAGCAAGTTCTGTCATGGTCTTGAAATTCAAATGAGACAGTCGTTTATGCCATAGCCAAGATTTTGTAGAGTGTGCTTTGGAGAGTAATCATATGGGAGAAGAAGCGGTCATGTCAGACATAGAAATGGTGTAAAGACTTGTTCCGCGTTTGCCCGTCATGAGATCGGTTCCTTGTAAATCACGAACGAAGCAGGTTTTTTCCCTAAATACAACTTCCAAATCACCGTCACAAAATTGTCCTACTGAGAAAAGGTTGTGTCCAAGGCCTTCAACATAATATATACGACTAATCTCGATATTGCCATTGACATAGTCCCCATAGCCCATGATAGCAGCAAAGTGATCATTCCCGAATCTGACAGTTCCTATGAACTTTGCAACAAAGTTTACTAGAAGTTTGAGGTTGCCTGTCATATGTCGGGAACATCCGCTATCAACAATCCAGAGGACGATTTGAATCACCTGCATCACATGAAGACAATGCAGATGGAGAGATGGTAACGATGGAACCCGTTGGGTTAGTAGCACAGTTATTAAGCACTTTAGGTAACCAAGTAAAACTAGGTTTCCTTTGTAGCCAGGGTTGCCATGTCTAACTAGATTCAACTTTCTTCTTAGTAAATGCACTAGGCATTCTTAGAAACTACACTTGGCGGTTTTCCTAATATAGACTTAGAGGCAGTAGTGGGCCTAGAAGAAATGCCATATGTATGTTTCTGATTACGAGACAAAAGAGACTTTGCAACACACTTTTTATGATCACCAGATAACATGCTATTTTGACAAAACACACAAGAAGCATAAATATTCAAAACATTCAGAACATTCAAAGCATTCAAAGTATTAGCATTTGTTACATCATAATTAGAAATACACGTTTTTAAGTTTGATTCTACATCTGATACAACATGCTTTTAATCCAAGCTCCTAAGGTGGTCTTCTACTTCTTTGTCATTTAGTGTGCCGCTTTTACGTTGCCAGATACTAGTCTTCTTTTTGTTTCTTTTCAGCGCGGATCTGCTAACGTTATGAGGGGTGACTATTCCTGTAGAAGTCGAACCATTCACATTAGTAGTCTGAGGGGATGCTTTCCTAGGTGTTTTATCCACATTATACATGCCTGGTACAATCACATTTGTGTGGACAAATTTCCCTTTTTCAAGTAATTTAATTTTCTCTTTTAGTTCAATGATGATGTGATTCTTTTGTTAAATTTTAGAATCCAATTCTCGATTTAATCGAACAGTGTCATTTTTATTCTGACAAACTTCATCAATCTCCTTTTCATGTTCAAAGAGTTGACATTTTAAAACAGCATTTTCTTCTTCAAGAGTTTGAATTTTGGAAGCGTGACTGTTTTGAAAAAACATTGATTTTTTTTACTTTGCAACTTTAATTCAAAATCTAGACTTTGAGTTTGACACCATTGCAACCTTTGATTGAGTTAAAAAATCTCTTTTGAAAGTTTGTTTTGCACATCATCATTGACTTTGTTTAATCTCTCATTTTCTCTTTTTAAATTCTCAACTTCAAGTCTCAACATTTCAGTATCAGCAGAATGATCATCAATAAGCATTGCATTGCAAGACACATAAATGGAATTCATGAACACAGATATAAGATCAGAACATAGAACATCTTCCAAGAGTCGATCTGCTTCTTTTTGTAAAACTTTGTTTTTTACGTTTTTGTTTCGAGATCGCTTTTTCAGTTGCATTGAAAGTGTTCATCATGGATGTGACTTCTGATTGAAGTTCTTGTTCCCAGTGTGTAGCACTAAGACGTAGATGTTGAACGTATGGAAAAAATTGTTTTTGAAAAATTTCTCTCTTTTCTTTTTCATAGGGAGAAAGAAAAGTAGAAACTTTTATATCTGAATTACGTTCAATTGCTTGTTCCAAAAATTTTATGTCTTCCATAAACGTATTAAAATATCTAAGTACAAGATATTGTTTTGGCAATGGTGCAATTACACCTGAATTTGGTAAAGGACCATTTACTTATGCTACTGTTTTAACAGGACCAACCTCAGAAGATTCATTCATTTGCATTAAAAACCATGACTGTTCTGTTTTATCTTGTTGAGGAACGAAGGTGTCGGTAATATGAGGTACTTTTGAGTAATCAAATGGTTTATTAAATTTGACATTGCTCATTTTAGATCGACTCTCTTCTTCCTATTCGATTTCTTCTTCACAATTATGAACAACAACACGCATAATAGATTCATCAAAAAGATGTTTTGCACTATATAACATCGGATTTTCCTTGAGTGCTTTATGTAAAAAACGTGGTTTGCTTTAGAGTAAATTTCTGAATTTTTGTTACTGACTCACCAGTTTTATAAACAACTTTTTGAAACTCTTTAAGTTTACATTCCAACTCTACAATTTCCTCAAGATAGGAATCAATCCGTTTCCTAGATACTTGTTTGTGTCCAGAAAAATTATCTTGAAAAGTTGACAACTCTGTTTTTATTTTTGAAAGTTCAGAGTGTAGGAGTTCAACCTGTTGATTGAAATCTAATTTTTCTTGTTCCATTTGAGAAATCAAGTTATTTTTGGAAACAGTTAATTCTCGTATCTGATGTTTTAACTCTTGTTCTTTAACATAAGATTGTTGGAATGCAACCTCAAAACTTTTTTCCCGTTTTTCTTTTGTTTCATAGTTTGAAAGTTGTATTTTATAGCACTCAAAATCCTTAGTCAATAATGCAACTTTTGCTTTTAAGTTTCTATTTATCTCATTGCATTTATCAATTTGGGATTTTTGTGAGTCCAACTGGGTTTGGGTGGTCAAGAGCAAGGTCATGAGTTCTGGATCTGGACCAAGCAAAAGATAACTTTGTTCAAACTGACCATTGTTATCATCATCAATTGGATCATCAAATGTAACAACTGGGTTAATTTGATCTTCATCAAATGTAACATCTGTGTTAATTTGGTCATCTTCTTGATGAGATAAGAATGAGTCATTTTGAGGAACGTGCTCTTCGGCTAATGCAGATGCAGATGGGGATACGATTTCATGTATAAGACATGTTGAATCAGGTACCTGAGACAAGCCATCAGTATCATATACCGGGCCTGTTTCACTCATGTGCATCTCTTGCATGTTGGCCATCAACATCACGGCTGCATTAGCTTCCAAGTCTTCCATATCATCATCAGAGTAAGCATTAGCCATGAAGTTGTTCTCCTTTTCAGTAAGAGTGCCCCCCGATTCATCCTTAAGTGCAAGAAGTAGTGCTTTCTTGTGGTATTCACTGCCTTTTGTTATTAGTTTGGGGCATGCACTAGCCAAGTGACCCTTTCCGTTGCAGTTGTAACATCTGACCATTATGTTTCCAATCCCTTGATTCCCGGTTTCAACAATCTCAGCCCTTCTTTGTGGAGTACCAGCACTGTTCCTATTGCTTCCTGCTGTATTAAACCTTTGCCCAATTCCTGAGTTTCCCATTTAACCACCCGATCATTTATTCCATAAGCTTTGTTTTGAATCTCAACTCTTCCATCGTGGACAACAGCTTGATTACGTGTGTTGGATGAAGTACGAAGACGGTTGTTGGAAAACTTGCTGAAAGCTCGAGCAATTAAAGCAAATCCTTCATTCAATGAATTGAAAGCAACATCTTCATCATTGTTGGCATTGGAGTAAAACTTAGTATTTGTGTTGTCATACGGAACCAGTTGATTATTAGTAGATTGTGGTGATGATTCATATGGAATGAGTTGATTCGATGAGGTTTGTGAGGGATAAGCAGAGTGATGTTGTGGTTGGACAAAAGCCTGATTTGATTGTGGAGCAAAATGAGATTGAGCTATCAATGCTAGTGAGTTGGGAGTTGTTGATGGTGAATAACTACCACGAGCAGCTCTATCTTTATCAACCTCTGACTGATGATGCTTCAAATAATCATACAACAACCCATAGGATGTGTTGTGTAGATTCTTTGGTTGATGGACAAAGGTGACATATTTCTTCCAGTCAAGACCAAGACAACTGAGGAACTTTGTGTTTACTGCAATCATGGGTAGAATAATGTTGTGCCTATCCAAGTCGTTTATGATGTTGGTGAATCTATGGTAATACGACTCTAATGATTCTCCTGCTTCAATCATGAACATGGTGTATTCAAGATAGAGTTTTGATTCCACACCCTCTTGATTCAATTCAGTGCCTTCCATGAGAAGATAAACGTATTCCCACATGTCCTTAGCAGTCTTCTGTGCATCAATACTTCTAAAGATTGGATTAGGAATTCCTTGAAGGATGTAAGACATTGCAAGTTCATTGGCTTCTTTATGAAGTACTTATTCTGCTGTAAGCTGAGCATCAGGAATAGGGGTCACAGTTGCTTCTCTTGGAGGAATGGCATTTGGATCTCCAGGAACCGTTGTTGTAGGCACCTGAAATGGTCCTTCAATGATAGCATTTTTCATGTATTTCCCATGCGGTTTCTTGAGATCAATGAACCGTAAAAATTGACTTGCCCATTGCACATAGTTTCCTGGGGTAAGCATAGGAGGTGTGTCTAAGGATCCAGCGTCATGTCTTGATTGTTGACTACTAATTGCTTCACACATCTGATCAAACCAGTGTGGTTGTTTAGCTGGAAGTGGGTAGGACTGCATCGATTGTTGTTGATATGGTTGTTGTTGAGGGAATTGTTGTTGTGGGTGAAATTGATGTTGTTGCATGAAGATTTGTTGTTGCAGATACTGTGGTTGTTGAGGATACGGTTGTTGCTGACGATACTGCTGTTGTTGATTGTAGAAGTAATTGTAGTTCGGTGGTTGAGACATCTTAAGAAAGTAACTTGTGGATGATGGATCTTTTAGGATAACAAAGGTTGTTGTTGTAGTTTAGATCTCTAAGTAGAAGATTTGAAGAAAAATAAATCCTTAGTAGAATAATTAATGTCCTTGCTCGAAGAAATTGTTCTAACTTGAAGCTTCCTTACTCGAAAGATGGTACTAGAAGAAATCAGTTCTAACTCGAAGCCTAAGTTACTCGAAGAGTTCAGTTGCAATACTTTCAAACTTACTTGAAAAGTTGTTACTCGAAGAACTGTCTTGCTCGATAAATACTTACTCGAAAGATTCCTTACTCAGAGAATAATATTTCACCAAGTATATAATCCCTTAGTAGAAGGATTATAAATGAAGAAGTTCTGATTTCCTAACTCGGAAAGTATACACAGAACTTAAGATAAATCTTCTTACTCGAAGAGTGATCTTACTCAAAGGATAATTCTAACTCGAAAGATCAAGGCTTACTGGAAAGAACTAACTCCTTACACGGAGATCTTCAACTCTTAACTTGGAGAATTAAGGCTTACTCGAAGATCTAACCTGAAGGATCTCTTCTTACTCGAAGACCTTCAAGTTCTTACTCGGAGAAAACGCTCCTTACTCGGAGAACAGTAGCTTAAATCTTCAAATTTTCTACCAAATCTAATCTAAAGCAACCTAATCTATCCCTTGGCGATTGATACCACTTGTTAGGTCACAAATCTATCAACACAAGCTACTAGATCTAGAGAGAGAAAGTTATAGAGAGAGAATGGAATGGACATGCTTATGAATAATGAAATGTAATTAACATGAACCAACACCCTCTCCCTTCAAGGGAGGGGGTATTTATAGTGATTGTACAAATAAGGGGCGTTGCCCTAATAAAGAGATAAATAAAAGGCCACGGCCCATGGACCTTCTACATAGGCCAAACCTTAATAACTAACATAAAGGCCTAAATAATAAGCAACCTATTACAAAATCTATGACCGATACTTGATAATAATATTCCCAACACTAATGATTTACACTTTTTCTGTTCTAACAATCCCCCCTTAAGTGTAGATCATGCAGGCCTTTTATTGATAGGCATCTTGTAGACTTCAGCTTCGGTATCCAATGCATTTCTCCATGAATTTCCATATACCTCGAAACCTGAGTCTATCTTCTAAATATTGAGCAAATAATCCTAGCCACATCTTTTGATCATCATCTAACGCGATAGTCATTTTGCGAAGATCTTGATTCAACAAATCTCTTGCATTCTCTAGAACCCACGTCAGTGTACCTGAGCTGAACTTTCTAAGTTCGTCCAATCTCATCAACCTCTTCACCCTAGAGTCATTCTGATATATAATTCCAAGTTCAAAGCTTGGATCTTGAAAGCATGTCCATGACTTTAACTGATTGATGTCGGGGAAATGAAGCATGGGAGGTGTAAGATTAACCTTTCTTTGAAGGCTTTCAATCCCCATTTGGAAGTCTTCCACATGTACATTAAATACTTGTGACCTCATAAAGATTCTTGGTGATCTTCATCGTTTACTTGGTCATATAGATAGCTTATCGTTGACTGGTACATGTGTTCAATGTCTTCAGGGTGGAGGTTATGGTAATAAGCTTTTGTAAAGATATAATCAAGGCCATTGACTCTTTTCACTGTGTACCGGATCTAAACACACACGTTGTGTTGGGGATACTTTGAGTATATACTTGATAGCACGCGGAATTTACTACCAAGTACTTAGAAGAATATGTGTTTGGTGATTATATGATTGTATGAATGTAACAATAATAATAAACAAGACAATTGTTTAACCAAACACTTTGCTTTCAATAGATTTAACGATTAAACGTGAAGCTCTTAACAATGCTTGTTCATATAGGATGTATAGATATCGATTAGGTATTAGGTATATGAAACCCTAACTGAGGATCTCTTTTTATAGCACAAAGAGTCCTTTACAAGTAAACTATATTCTATACAAATAAGATATACATCATATCCATTCCATATTTATCTTCACACGGTTTCACCATGATCTTCTAAGCAGTCCTAACTTTTCTTCATCAGCAGTACTAATTGTTCTTGTATTCTTCTCTTCATCAGCAGTACTAACTATTCTTGTATTATTTAACCGTACTAACTGCTTAATTTAATTCCCAACAATCCTCCCCTAAACTTATGATTTCTATGCAAATCAACAAGTTTCTTGAATTAAACTTCTGCTTATGTTGATGGGGTAGATTCTTTCAAACACTTATCTTTAATCTCGAAACACTTGGGAATTTTCTTCACATATCGAACTCCTTTTGGTTAACTTCTTCAAAAATTACCAAAATTAAATTTATTCCTGTAAGGAATTAATTCTAAATACCAACCCAAAGAATTTACTTCCTTATACCAACCCTGCATTTAATTACTCTAATACTCCATTGGTTCTATAAAAAGCCTTAAATTCTCGATACTATCACCATTACACACATCAACCTTCAAATCATAACTATCAAACCCAATGAGTTCATCCAATCCAAATATTGTTGAGATTTCATTAGATTCATCTTCAGATTCAAAAAATGATGGATGGAGATCTTACTTTCCACCAAACTACACTAATCTGACTGTCAGAAACCCATCTCTAAAAGCTCAAGAAGTATCTTCTGACGATGACCTTTCAATATCCTCTGATGATGATGATCAACAAGCACTTCCACTATCAGTTGTATTGACATTCGAGATAGAGAAATTTGTGGAAAAAATGAGTAAGGTTCAAGTGCCCGAAAGACATCAAGTGCCCGAAAAACATCAAGTGCCCAAAAAACATCAACCACTTCCAAGACCTGACAAACAAGTTTTGGGACTTCCTAGTTGGAAAATGTGGAACTCAATCAATGGAAAAGGAGTTCACAAATCCATGCTAGACTTCAAAGACAAAGGCAAAAGGAAGCTTGAGTAGTGGTTATGTGTTAGATTGGTTTAGGTTTGTGTATTGGTAGTTGATTGGTTTGTGATCTTAGGAGTCGGTTGGTCTTGTTGTTTTTTCTTATGTAATGAATCCACCTCTGTAATGAATAAATTTTATGCACCTGTTTATGATTCATATCTGACTCTTAATTCCTCCCCTGAATTTCATAATCATCTTTAACAGCAACTAGAACAAACTTTTAATTCCTCCCCTGTTTGGAAGAATCTTCACCATCAGATGAACTAGAACATAGGACATCCAAGCTCAGCATCCAATATGACAATTTGTACAAGTTACCATCAATTCAGTTGTTTAGTTTGAAACTGCTCTCAACACTTCCAGATGTGTTACCTTCTGAGAGAGGTGTATCACAGAGCATAAACTCAGCAGGAACTAAGTTTGAACAATCAGTACAAACTGGTGAAGCCAGCAGTACAAACTGTTAACCCCAGCAGTACTAACTGTTAGCAAAAAGTTTTCAGAGATAAAATCAAGGTGTAAGTTTAATGTGGATTTGAAAACATTTTTTGTCCACTTATTTTTTTTAGCAAACTATCAGCTATGAACGGATTTGACATGTATTTACCAATAGCCGTTTGCTATGGACTAGCCAACTCTTCACACTTAGATTTGGTGAGTTGATAACCAACATGTTTTTGGTAAACTGTCAACCATAAACGGATTTGAGTAGTCTTTACCAGAAACTGTTTGATCTGGACTAGTTGATTCTTATGTTGGTTAGACATGGTGAATCAATTACCATTTGTTGTGTGACAAGCATTCACACTTGACAATCCAAACCACCATACTTTCCAAAGCACAATCCAAAGCAAAAAGCCTTTCTTAACCTGAAATGTTAGTCCAAAACCAAAGAAAACACAATACACAATATTCTCTTTTAACAGTTATCACAATTGACTAACAGTACCAAAAATTACCAAGCAGTACTAACTATACAAATAGCACAACTAGCAGTACAAAAACCAAAAACATTTAGACATTAATCTTTTGAAGGATTAAGCATTCCAATACCTGTTACCAAGTACTGAAATCTGCTTACATCAAAACCTTTTGTTAAGAGATCAGCAAAGTTGTCATCAGTGTGTATTTTAACAACTTTTATTAACTTCTTTTCAGCACAGTCTCTTATAAAATGATGTCTAATTTCAATATGTTTAGTTTTTGAATGTTGAACTCGATTCTTAATGATACACATTGTACTGCTATTGTCTATATGTATAATTGTGTTTAAGAAATTGTACCCATAATCAAGCATCTGGTTTTGAATCCAAAGAACTTGAGCACAACAACTTGTTGCTGCCACATATTCTGCTTCAGTAGTAGATGTGGCCACCATAGTCTGCTTCTTACACTGCCAAGAAATCAATCTACAACCCAAGAACTGACATCCACCTGTTGTAGACTTTCTATCCATGCTAGCACCAGCATAATCAGAATCAGAGAATGCCACTAGATCAAATGCAGACTCTTTAGGATACCATAGCCCTAAGTTAGGCTGACCTTTAAGGTATCGAAAGATTCTCTTTACTGCTGTGAGATGAGACACCTTAGGATTTACTTGGAATCTTGCACAGGCACAAACAGCAAACATAATGTCAGGCCTAGATGATGTAAGGTACATCAGAGACCCAATCATAGATCTATACATGTGTACATTCAAATCTTCACCACTGTGATCCTTTAATAGCAAATGTGTCTCCTTATCAACTGGTGTACTAGCAACCTTGGCATCTGTGAATTGGAATTTCCTCAATGTTTCACCAACATATTTATCCTGAGAGATAAATATACCATCTGGCTTTTGCTGTACTTGAAGACCTAGAAAGAAGGTAAGCTCTCCCATAGAACTCATCTGAAATTGGTCTTTCATCAGCTTTTTAAACTCCTTACACATCTGTTTCTTTGTAGAACCAAAAATGATGTCATCTACATAGACTTGTACCAGTAGAATATCACCCTTGTTCTTTTTAATAAAGAGAGTTTGATCAATTTTCCCTCTATGAAACCCATTCTTCAGGAGATATTTAGCAAGAGTTTCATACCAAGCTCTTGGAGCCTAATGCAATCCATATAGAGCTTTCACCACCTCATAAACCTTGTCAGGATGCTCTGGGTCTATAAAACCTAGAGGTTGTGAAACATAGACCTCCTCATCAATAGTACCATACAAAAAGACACTTTTCACATCCATTTGATAGACCATAAACCCCATAAATGAAGCATAAGCAAGAAATAATCTTATTGCTTCAATCCTGGCAACAGGAGCAAAAACTTCCTCATAATCTATACCCTCTTCCTGAGTATAGCCTTGAGCAACCAATCTTTCTTTGTTCTTTATCACAATGCCTCTTTCATCCTTCTTGTTCCTAAATACCCACTTTGTACCAATCACTCTCATTCCTTTTGGTAGATCAACCAGAACCCATACATTCTGAATTTTGAATTGAAGCAGTTCTTCTTGCATAGCTTCAACCCAACTTGATTCTTCTAAAGCCTTTAGCACATTCTTGGGTTCAATCTGAGATAGAAAACATACAAACATACACTCATGCTCATCATCATGATGTTTTTCTTCATATACCACACTAAGATAGCCATGATGATCTGGGTCTTAAATTTGCCTTCTGGTCTTGACTCCAGATTGTACATCTCCTATGATATTGGTAAGTGGATGATTCCTATGTACAATAGTATGGGGAGTAGAAGGAGCTGCATAGCTGGTAGACATGTTTTGTAGACCATCTCCAAAGAAATCAAACTCATCAACTTGAGAAGCAGTATCAACTGGTGAATCAAGATGAGGTTGACTTGGTCCAGCAGCATCACTATTTTGCTCAGCAGTTGAAACTTGTAGCTGAGCAGTACTAACTCCATTTATACTGCTCGTTGGATTTTCAGCTTCTTTACCATTCTGACCACTGGTTTCAGCAACATCTTTCTCTTTGTCTACACCACTTGATGAAGGAATATCATCTTTCTTTGTAGAAGACTCATTCACTGGACTTTCTTCCTTGACTGGTATGAAAATGCAATCATCATCTTCCTCCTCTGAACCTGCATAATGGTTAGTATTTGTACCTGTAATAGGCACATAATTCATGGAATCTGAAAGACTGTCAATGTCAAAGATCCAATCTGGACCTACACCTGCAACATTTGGTTTATTCTCCAAAAATTCTATGTGCAGATTTTCTTCTACTTGCTTGGTGCTTGTATTGTACACCCTAAAAGCCTTACTGTGCAGAGAATAACCAACAAAGAAACCTTCCTCAGATTTCCCATCAAACTTTCCTAGTTGGTCTTTGGTATTAAGGATAGTAACATGACAACCAAAAGGTCTCATGAAGCTTAAAGAAGGGGTTCTACCTCTAAGAAGCTCATAAGCAGTCTTATTGTGAGGTTACACAACTAAAACTCTATTCAATACATAACAAGCAGTGCTAACTGCTTCAGCCCAAAATGAAACTGGTAGCTTAGAGTCAGCTAACATTGTCCTAGCAGCCTCTATAAGAGTCCTATTCTTTCTCTCAGCTACACCATTTTGCTGTGGGGTTCTAGCTACACTAAATTCCCTCTTAATACCTTTTTCTCTGCAAAAATCATCCATCACCCTATTCTTAAATTCAGTCCCATTGTCACATCTTATTATTTTAACTTTCTTATCAACTAGGTTTTCTAATTCAACAATGAAGGTCTTAAGGATTTCACTAGTTTCATCCTTAGTTTTCATAAAGAATATCCAAGAAAACCTACTATAATCATCAGTGATAACAAGACAGTATCTCTTAAAATTCAAGCTATTCACAGAGGTAGGACCAAACAAGTCCATATGCAACATATATAAAGCATGAGAAATAGAGTTCTGGGTCTTTGGCTTACATGAGGCTCTGTGTTGCTTACCTTTAAGGCAAGAAACACAGGTTTGGTCATTGATAAAAGTTTTATTTGGTAAACCTCTTACCAACCCATTTTTAGCAATATTGTTAATGGTTTTAAAATTTACATGACCAAGCCTCCTGTGCCACAACATTGATTCTTCCAATGTGGCTTTTGCAACAAGACAAGTAAGTCCAACCTTAGGAACTAGTTTATTCATCTCAACACTGTATGTATTATCCTTTCTAGGGATTTTAAGCAATACTTGACTTTTATCAGGTAGCTTGAAATCAGGAGAAAGAATAAGACAATCAGTATCAGTAAATAAAACTTTGTTCTGTTTATCACAAATTTGTGATACACTGAAAAGATTGTACTTAAGTTCTGGTACATAATACACATTTTCAAAATCAAGATTACCAGTTTTAATTGCCCCTTTACCAGTAATCCTTCCTCCAATACCACCACCAAAGAAAACTGGTCCTCCATCCAGAGCAATAAAGTCTGAAAGATATGACATGTTGCCTGTCATGTGCCTTGAACATCCACTGTCTAAATATCCTCTATCTTCTTTACCATTTGAAGGATGTTCCTGCACACAAAATAAAGGTGTTAGTTTCTTATGGGGATCCAAACCATCACTGGTTTGGATCTGCCTTGTGCATCAAGATAAGAAAACTTGTTGGAGGTCTTTGATGCACCATTGGGTTTGGTAGATTGTTTAACCCAATGTGCTGAGGCCTTGACAGCATTGCCCCTTTTTCCCTTAACATTTAAGTGCCTAGCAGTAGGATTTGCTGGTCTAGCAGTTGGAACTGCTGACCTAGCAGTTGGAACTGCTGACCTAGCAGTTGGAACTGCTTGTTTAAGTTTAGGCACCCACTTCTGATTGGTCATTGCTGTTTTCTCATAAAAATGCCTTTTAACTGTTTGTGCATGATTTGAAAATTGTTTTGCACTTAAAATAGTTTGCTTGTTATTAAACCACTTATTTTAACTAGCAGATGAAACTGTTTTGATGCCAGTGTTTAACATTACAGCTTTGGGTGACTTCTTATGATTTGCATTAGGTCTTGTCAATCTAGTTGGACTTTTTTGAGTTACCCTAGCATTGTTATTCCTATTCACCCTTGTATTCCCAGAAACCTTCTTTTTCCATGGGTTAGAATCACAATAAGCAGCCATATGATCAAAACTTCCACAAACAAAACACACTTTTCTAATCATAGCAAACTTATCATCCAATTTCTTAGATTTTGAGTGATTCCAGTTCCTATGACTACCTTCAGAAATTGGTGATCTGTTCTTAGTCCTATACATCTCAGCATATCGAACACTTTTCCTAACTGGTTTTATGTTTTCAGTCTTAACCACTTTAGGAGCATGTTTAACATCTACCTTAACAACATTAGGTTTGTCCTTAACCTCTACATCCTCATCATCAGATTTCCAATCCTCAATAGTTGGTTCATCTGAGTTCCTATCAGAGGACATATTTTCCTCAGAAAGAGATTTATCACTAGCACTCACAAAAGAATCTTCTGCCTTAACAAATTTAACAGGATTCTCACGAATCTTAACACCATATCCAGGAAAATCCATATACTTAAACTCTTCTAAACCTGTATGAGCTAAATCAATTCCTGGTGGAACAAACATTCTTTTAAGAGGGGTGCAACTGACTTATAACCTAAACCAGATTTAGCTTTGCTAAGTATTTGACTCTCTACTATCTTCTTAACTCTGTTTGAAGTATGTTCAAGAGTATCTACACTTAACTGGATGTTTTCTTTTTCCTTTTTAAGCTTCTCTAGTTCATATACAAGTCCACTCATTTTATTATCTTTTATTTGCAATTCCCTCTTTAAAACACCTATCTCATCAGAGAAGTTTGACTCATTCTGTCTATAAAACACAATTTGTTCTTCCAAAACAGCTAGTCCTCTTTTATGATTTGTAAGACTAGAATTTACTTGATTAAATTCTACTCTAAGATCATCATACTGTTTTTTAACATTTTCATAATCTTTTAAAGAACGACAAGAGTTTGAGCATTTTTGGAGTATATGTACCTCAGAATATGAGAAAGCCATCAAACCCAAGTTAGCTGGTTCCTCTTCTTCCTCCATGAAGCTCCAATCAAATCCAGCTCCATCTACAGCTACCATAGCCTTGGAAGAAGGCTCTTCAACATTAACTGTTCTCCTTGTTCCTTGCTGATTCTTAAACCCTTGACCCTGGTTGCTTTGTTGTCTTGGACCTCTACATTCCCTGGCAAAGTGCCCCATCTTGTGACAATTAAAGCATTCCACCTTAGACTTATCATACCCAGCAACATCTCTTCCATTGAAGGTAATCTTATTTCCAGTCCTTTGGTAATACTTTTTAGCCCTGATGCTTATCAAAGCCAACTGCCACTTTAAATCCATAGCTTCCAAATCATCTTTAGCAATTTGAAGAAGATCTTCATTAAAGATCTTAGACCCACCAGACTGTTCTGACACAAATGCATATATGGTCTCTTCAGTCAATCCAACAGTACTAGTTTTTACACTAGCAGTGCTAACTGTTGGTTTAGCAGTACCAACTGCTTCTTCATCTTCATGATTCGAACTGTTTGAAGAAGATACAAAAGCCATATTCCCTGAACTAGAACTGGTGTTACCACTCTTCTTCACCTTTTGCTCAACAATCTTAAGATTGTTGTAAAGCTCATTCATTGTCATTTTCTCCAGCTCTGGTTTATTGCTCCAAACCACAACATAAGTGTTCCATTCAGCAGGTAAACTATTTAGAAACTTCATGTTGAGGTCTTCCTGTGGAATTACAATCTTCAACACAGTAAGTTGACTGATGATCTTTTGAAGCCTATTAAAAATATGGTCCAAAGTTTCATTGCTTGATGCAGTGAAGTTCTCATAACTTTGCTTAAGTAGGGTTTTCTGTGCCTTCTTGGTAGCTTCATTGCCACCAAATCTTTCCACCACTGCTTCAAAAAGAGTTTTAGCAGTCTCGTAATGGCTAAAATTCAGCACTTGATCATTAGGAATTGCCATTAGTAACAAATTCCTAGCCTTCTGATCATTCTTCTTTTTTATTCTCTCCTCGTTTGTAACTGGCTCAGTGTTAAGCTTTGTGATCTTGGAACCATCAGCATGTGTTTCTTCAATAGCAATTGGTTTGAAGGAATCACCATTGATAATGATATCCCATAATGCATAGTCTTGCACAATGAAATATTGCTCTATTCTGAGCCGCCATAAATCCTATTCATTCTGTTTCAGCATGGGGAGTTTAACAAGGATTGAGGTTTGAGGTGTCTCCATGTCCATCTTCTTGGTTGCTAGTGAGTATCATCTTCTGGATCTTCTAAACTCAAAGTATCAGAAACCTGGCTCTGATACCACTTGACCGGATCTAAACACACACGTTGTGTTGGGGATACTTTGAGTATATACTTGATAGCACGCGGAATTTACTACCAAGTACTTAGAAGAATATTTGTTTGGTGATTGTATGATTTTATGAATGTAACAATAATAATAAACAAGACAATTGTTTAACCAAACACTTTGCTTTCAATAGATTAAACGATTAAACGTGAAGCTCTTAACAATGCTTGTTCATATAGGATGTATAGATATCGATTAGGTATTAGGTATATGAAACCCTAACTGAGGATCTCTTTTTATAGCACAAAGAGTCCTTTACAAGTAAACTATATTCTATACAAATAAGATATACATCATATCCATTCCATATTTATCTTCACACGGTTTCACCATGATCTTCTACGCAGTCCTAACTTTTCTTCATCAGCAGTACTAATTTTTCTTGTATTCTTCTCTTCATCAGCAGTACTAACTGTTCTTGTATTCTTCAACCGTACTAACTGCTTAATTTAATTCCCAACACACTGTGTAGTTGATGAAGCCATCAGTTCTTAAATGATCTAAGTGGACATAGAGGTAGTGCACAATCCGATGATGTGTGTATACATCATGACAAACAGGAGCAAAAACCTCATCATAGTCTATGCCTTCTTCTTGAGTGTAGCCCTGTGCAACCAGCCTTGCTTTATTCCTAATGACAATTCCTCTCTCATCCTTCTTCTTTTTGAACACCCATTTTGTACCAATTGCCCGTTTTCCCTTAGGCAAATCTACTAGAACCCAAACCTTTTGAAGCTTAAACTGTAAAAGCTCCTCTTGCATTGCTTCTACCCAGGATGGGTCACTTAGAGCTTTTGCAATTTTCGTAGGTTCTTCCTGAGATAGGAAACAAGAAAACAAACAAGTATGAAGGTCTTCATGGGTTTTTCCTTCATAAACAGCACTAATAAAACCTTGTTCATTTGAATCTTTTATCATTGTCATTCTTCTTGTCTTTACACCAGACTGTACATCACCAATTATAAGATCAAATGAATGATCTTTGTGAATTCTTGTATTTGGAGTTGTAGGAGCTTGATAGGTGTTAGGCATGTTATTCAGATCCCCTTCATCTTCAGAAGAATCAGCATCAGTAGTAACTGTGGGGCTAGCAGTATGATCATTTGGCCTAGCAGTACTATCTTTTGGCTAAGCAGTACTAACGTTATTAGTACTGTCATCAGGATTCTCTTGTTCTTCCACTCCACTTTCTTTGTTTCCATCTTCAGAACCCTTCTTTTCAGCATCATTAGAAGGTTCATCATCCTTTGAAGATGAATTTAATATAGAACCATCCTTCCACAGTGGCATAAACATGTAGTCTTGACAAGATCCTTTCTCCATACTAGATTGTCCTGCATCAAAACTATCTTCTGTACCTACAAAATCATTAGAGTTTGTACCTGCAACAACTGGTACATAATTCATTGACTCTGTTAGCACATCAATATCAAACAACCACTTAGGACCTTCTCTTGCAACACATGCAAGTTTTCTTCAACTTTTCTGGTTCTAATGTTGTATACCCTAAATGCCTTACTATTCATAGAGTACCCAACAAGAAAACCATCATCAGACTTTCCATCAAACTTGCCCAAATGATCTAAAGTATTAAGTATGGTAACATGACATCCAAATGGTCTCATGAAGCTTAGAGCTGGTTTTCTACCTCTAAAAAGTTCATAAGGTGTCTTGTTATGAGGTTTGACTACTAATACCCTATTCTGCACATAGCAAGCAGTATTAACTGCTTCAGCCCAAAATGTGGTAGGTAACTTAGAGTCTGCTAACATGGTTCTAGCTACCTCAATCAGTGTTCTATTCCTCCTTTCAGCAACACCATTCTGCTGAGGAGTTCTAGCTACACTAAATTCCCTCTTAATACCTTTTTGATCACAAAATTCATTCATCACTCTATTCTTAAATTCTGTTCCATTATCACATCTGATTATTTTAACTTTCTTATCAGCTAGGTTTTCTATCCCAGTAATAAAACTCTTAAGGATGCCACTAGTCTCATCCTTGGTAGCTAAGAAGAAAATCCAAGTAAACCTGCTATAATCATCAGTGACAACAAGACAGTACCTCTTATTCATTAAACTACTCACATAAGTAGGACCAAACAGGTCCATATGCATCCTGAATAATGACTGAGTAATAGTGTTTTGAATCTTGGACTTACAAGTGGATTTATGTTGCTTTCCCTTTAAACATGCAACACAAGTTTGGTCATTTTTAAAATGTTTTTGAGGTAAACCTCTTACATGATTATCCTTAACAATTTTGTTAATATTTTTAAAATTTATGTGACCAAGCCTCCTATGCAAATGCATTGATTCATCATGTGTGGCCTTTGCAACAATACAAGTTAGACTCTCTTTAGGAACAATCTTCTTCATATCAACACTGTACATGTTGCCCTTTCTAGGAACTTTAAGTAATACTTGACTTTCGTCAGGTAACTTAAAGTCAGAAGACAGAATAAGACATTTAATGTCAGTAAAAAGAACATTGTTCTTTTTGTCGCACATCTATGAGACACTAAAAAGATTAAACTTAAGTTCTTGCACAAAGTACACATCTTCAAAATCAAGTTTAACAGTTTTGATTGTACCTTTACCAGTAATTCTACCTCCTCTTGCTCCTCCCCCAAAGGCAACATATCCTCCATCAAAAGCTTTGAAATTTGAGAGGTAAGACATGTTCCCTGTCATGTGCCTAGAGCATCCACTGTCAGCATATCCTTGATCTTCTTTTTCTTCTTGTGGATGTTCCTGCACATAAAAATAAAGGAAATTAGTTTCCTTTGGGGACCCAAGCCATTACTGACTTGGATCTGCCTCGTGCATCAATATAGTTATGTTTCTTCAATATGATTGATGCACTATCAGGTTTGGTAGGTCTCCAAACCCAACATGCTGAGGCCTTAACAGCATTAGCCCCATTTGCCCTGACAACATTTACCACATGAGAATTTGGCCTAGCAGTTCTAACTACTGGCCTAGCAGTATTAACTCTTGGTCTAGTAGTATGAACTGTTTGGCTAAACCTTTTGTTTGTTAATGTTGTTTTCTTATGAAAGGGCCTAATAACAGTTTGTTGTGCTGATTTAGAAAAACATTATGTTGTTTTAGCACCAAAAACTGTTGATTTGGGGTGAGCAGTACTAACAGGCCTAACAGTATTAAATGGTCTAAGGCCAGTTCTCATTAACACTGCTCTGGAAGCCATGTTTCTTTGAGCATTAGGATATTCCCTTTTAATAAAACAATTGTTATTCACCCTAGAATTTACATTCCCATATACCACCCTTTCCCTTTTGTTGTAATTGCAGTTAGCCTGAACATGATAAAAACTACCACAAGTGTAACATGCTTTATTATACATGACAAAATCACTTCCTAGCTATTTGGATTTCAGATTATTCCAATTTCTCTGGTTTCCTCTAGGACTTGGTGACCTACTTTGTGACCTATACATCTCTGCATATCTAACTTGTTTCCTAACTGGTTTTTCAACTTCTATTTTAGCCACATTAGGAACATTTGTTTTCTTTTCTTCTTTAACTTCTAACACACTTTCCTCAACCAATGAGGTGTCATTAGGACTCTCAAAAGATTCCTGAACCTCTTCGAGCTTATCAATACTAGTACTCTCACTAGCCTTATGTTCATATTCAAACTTAGGCTCTTAAAATTTCTCCATGTAGGACCGTAAATATACAAGATTTATGTGGTTCGGGAGGTCTAGGTTGATCAAAGTAGATGAAATCCATGTTTAGTTTAGAGAGAGAAAGAGTAGAGAGAGGGTGAAGAAAACACAAAGTATATTAGATTGATAAATGAAGTTCACACAATGGTTTTCCCACACCCCTCATGGAAAGTCATGAGGGGTATTTATAGGCTCAACATACTATAAGTTTGCCCCATTTACATAAGTAGTCCCTGCGGGTGCAACTTACTACATATCTAGTCAATTCACTTGTGTGATGTTATCTTTATAAATAAGCGAGGCTAACAATCTTCCTCCAAGATATCGTCACACGTGAATGGTTACAATGAGACCTATAAACAAAGTAAATTACAATAATAATAAACTATGTTGACGTTGTTGAAGCACAGAGTCTCTTTAGTCTAGATACTGAGGCATACTTAAAGTTCTCTCTTCCTACGATCTCGTCATTTAATCTTTGGCGCTGACGGCACTAATCCTTGTAGCTCTGAACTTCAACTGTAATGATCTAATTAGGTTATTACTCTTTCCTAACTAACGAGCCTTTTTCTTTAATTTGCACCCTCCTGAACTGACAACTCTCTTTCATCAAATCTCTTTAGTCTTCTAACACGCAGCGGAGAAAGTAGACACTAGACTGTAGCATTGCGGTTGTCGTTTAGGGAGTAACATAACAACATAACTCACATAAATTTGCATCCAAGTTGGTAATAAGCCCCGATGTACACATTAATGGTATGTTAGGTCACCATAATGATATCAACACAAGTATATAAGTAATATAGAGATGAGAGAAAGAGATAAGGTAGGTCGATTATATCACAAGAAAGAATGACAAAGGTTTGCTTGCTTATATGAAGTAACCAACAAGAATAAATGTAAGTGTACATGGGTATTTATAGGAGTGGAAGGCTAGGGCAACACTCCTAGTCCCTTCCATCATCATGTCTTACTTAAACACACGGTCCATGGGCCTTCTACATGGACCGGTTAATAAAACTTAACATAAAGACCTATTAGAAAGCAACCTATTACATATATTGAATGACCGACACTTGATAATAGTTACACGTATTCCCAACATGGTACCTCTTCAGTTCCAGATTAAGCACAGTTCCCTCGATCACCCAATCATGAAAGATGAACACACCTTCTCCCTCCTGATAGTTGCGAGTTATCGGATTCATCAAAATGTTTTGTACATGTCGTAAAATCACCTTTTACTTGATGCAATTCTAAAGCCATAGCTTGTTTAAGCATAATTCCGTCCGAATATGTCGAAAAAATACTCTCAATACACTTCTCTCAAACCAACCTTTAAACGAACCTCCTTTTAATTCACTGGCTAATAGTAATGACCACATATGGAGACAACCCGATATGACCAACTTGAAAAAGAAGTAAACACCCTAACTTTGTAACTTAATGCTTGTACTAATTCACCTCTTGAACAATCCACAATTTTGTGTGACACTAAGTACTACAACGTAACTCCTTAAAGTGATAGTTATACACTATGAGCACTACAACATAACTCCTTACATCAGTTATAACCAGATTGTTGATCGTTAGTAAAGTATATATCAAATATACACGATACGTGCGAGTCAGCAAGTCAATTTTTTAGGAAAAAAGGTCAACGTGCAAAACCCACAAGTATGATATATGAATCCGGGTAAGTTTTCTCTGGGTCGTTTCCCAACGAGGTGTGAATTGAGGATGTCGTTTGAGGTTTGTTATTAAAATGCTTGAAGGAATGTTGTTTTTTTTTTTTTTTTGGTATTAAAGTGAAAGATTTAAAAACTATTTTAAGTGATAAAAAACTAGATTAATTAAGCAAAACTTCGAAGATAACAACGAGTTCTAGAAAATAAAATAATAAAAAGATATGCTTGCTAAGTAATAATTAAACTAATAACAGTTAATTCTACAATAGTAAACACAATATTAAACTAAGTATTTAAGCTAAAAATGATAAAAAGGTAAGAGAATAAGACCCGGTGATTTATACGAGAGAATTACCACCCGATCTTATAAACTAAATAAATTATTAAAGTTGTAAACTTTAATGATTTTTAAGCTTATAAGACCCTTAAGCTCCACGCCTTAAGTCGCGAAAGATAAGAGATCAAAGAAAAACAAGAACTTTATTAAAGGCTAGCAATAATAAGCAATAATATATAAAAAACAAGAAAAATATATAAACTTTTATAAAAAGTAAAAAGTGTAAAAGAGTGTATGTGACCAATGTGTAAAACAAGATTTTACACCTACACCATCATAAAAGCTCTTTTATCACAAGACTTTATATAAAAATTTATAATCTTTATAAACTAAAAATAAAATAAATAAACAAGAAAATATATAAACTTTTATAAAAAGTAAAAAGTGTAAAAGAGTGTGTGTGACCAATGTGTACAACAAGATTTTACACCTACACCATCATAAAACATCTTTTATCACAAGATTTTATATAAAAATTTATAATCTTTATAAACTAAATATAAAATAAAACAAAGAGATATATGATAAATAAAGAAGAATAATAAAAAAAATATGATGTTTTAAAAACAAAATAAAAGGACTTAGCAAAAGATTGATAATAAAGAAAGGAAATGATCAAATATAAAATTTTGAAACTAACGCTAGACTACAAAGATTTAAGCTCAAAAGAAATTTAGACTATGTCTATTAATTCAACAATAAACTTTCATGAACATTCGAAATAAATAACTTAGAAACTGAGAACAACTTCAAACAAAATAACTGTCTACTGCTACATATTAAAATCAAGTGTGAAAAATAAAAATGTGAAGAGAAAATTAAAGACTATCTATTCGAATACAAAGAAGTACAAATGAAAAATAAATGAAGAGAAAAACTACTGAAAACTACCCACGTTATCTCCTCTGGTTGGCTCTTTATATAGAACCAAAGCGTACCCTCCAAGCTAAGGGACCAGCACCACGTGGCGGATTCGGAGTGGTTGAAGCAAGAAGATAGTGGAGCGAGAGTGGTGGTGGCAGAGGAGGCCACGCACCTACTTGATTTATTTAAAAGAAGTGAGAACCACAACCAACAATATCAACTTTGCCATATTTTGTTTTGTTTTCATCATTTGTTGCTATGCAAAAGAAGCCACTGGTCTCATTTCTTTTCTTTGAATTAATTTAGGCACATGGCCTTCAAGTGCTATCTTGAATCATTGCTTCCTCTTTTTATTTTTTTTTCTTTATTTCTTTTCTTCTTCACATGGCCTCCTTTTCTTTTACACGGCTTGGTCTTCAAATGATATATCTTGTACCATAATCTTTTTAATATCTTTGTTTGTGGGCTGGGCTTCTCTATAAGATATTAGACTTGGGCTTTGGCTTTTGGGTTAGAACTTTCGTCTTTCATTATCTTGGGCTTCGTTTCATTTTTAAAATGCTTCTTCTTTTGCCTCAATGCTCCAAATACAATTATCGTTGATCTCGTAATTTCGTGCTCTTTCCAAATCCCGTGCTCGGTTTTTTTACATTTTGTCTTTCTTTTTGTCCTTTTCTCATATCCGTACATGAACATGTACAAACACCAAAACAAACATATATATTTCATTTTTTATATGTTTTTGGTCTTATAAGTCCGTTTTATTAGGTAAAAGGTATGTGTAATTTAACACATACCAATTGTCAAGTCTTAATCACTATGAAAAATGCCCAGGCAAGTTATCTTGAGACCCACAACATATCTCAAAGATAAATAAGTATACCCTTGAAACGTCAATTCAATTTCAAATAAATGATACTATACAAAAAACCCCGTAGTCATTTTTGTTAAACATAACAATACT
Source organism: Artemisia tridentata subsp. tridentata (assembly GCA_021014915.2). NCBI lineage: Eukaryota > Viridiplantae > Streptophyta > Magnoliopsida > Asterales > Asteraceae > Artemisia > Artemisia tridentata. The sequence goes on along the minus strand of CP139506.1, from coordinate 209,811,756 downwards.
AGCCATGAAATATGTATCCCCGTGAAAAAATTTTCATACCAAAATACCAATCCTTATACCAATAATGTACCAATTATATTAAAATAGTCCGGTCCAAACAATTCGTATAAAATACTTATGGCATAAACCCTCGTTTTTAGCAAAACAAAACAACTACAACCCAATATGCTTAATCAACATGCACGGTTCAAGATAATTTACTTCAGCCCAATATGCTTGATTCATAAAAATACCACGAGGGGATTGATGTATTTGTAAACCAAGAAAAAATTTAAGTTCCCCCATCATTGGCATTTCAAATTTGATTTTCATGAGATTTTCAAAACGTTTTGAATGATTTGGATTAGTGGACCCAAAGATAATGTCGTCCATGTAAATCTGAACAATCAAAATGACATCTTTGTAATTTCTTGTAAACAAGGTAGAATCAACTGTTCCTTTGGTGAAATTGTTCTTGATCAGGAAAGATAGTTCATCATAACATGCTCTTGGAGCTTGTTTTAAACCATAGATGGCTTTTTTAAGCTTGTAGACGTATTCTGGATGTTCCTTGTCAATGAATCCTTCTGGCTGACTCACATATTAAGAGGATTTAAAACACTTAGGAGGTTACTCCTTTATACTGTGTTTAAGATACTTTGAGGTTATACTGTTAAGTATGCGGAATCTACTTAACAATACTTTAGAAGGTTTTGGTTGATCTAATAGTAATGTAGTATGAACAATGAACACAATGTTTAACTTTAAACGATTCAATATTATTCAAGAATAATACGAGTGATCTCAATATCACTAGGGTTACAACGACCTTGAATCTTAACAAAACTTGTATGACTCATACATAAACATTTAACCTAGGATCTCATTTTATAGACTTAAGGAGTCCTTTACAAGATAAGTATCCTACCGTATATTTCTAACTAGTTGTGATAGACATAAGATTTATTCCATACTTATCCTTAATACATCTTTATCATAGCAGCAGTACTTTCTGTTATACACAAGCAGTACTAACTTCAGAGTTTATACTGTTAGTTATTCTTCAGCAGTCTTCACTTATACATTAGCAGTTTGTACTGTTAGTGTATTCTTCCACCAGTACTAAGTCAGAAACATTTAATTCCCAACAATCCTCCCTTAAACTTGTGATTTACCCCAAATCATCAAGTTTCTCTGAATTAAATGCATACCTTTGAGGATTGTGCGGACTCTTCCAAACACTATCTTCTAGACTTTGTATCTTCTGACTGCTGATAGATCTTCCTTACTAACTCCCTTGCCATTTCTGAGTCTTCATCTACTCTGAGTTTGGTAGCTAGCATAACAATCAAGATTCCTGCTCTAAGTGGATAGCCCTTCTCCACTAGCATGTAAACTTCTACTCCTGCTTTTGTAGAAACCTGATGAACACCACAGTTATCAAATAACCTCCAAGTAGTAGCTAAATCATGAGCTTGGAATCTCCACAGTGAATCATTAGCATCTGGCTCATATAATCTTTCAGCTCAACCCAAAGCTCTTTACCCTTATCATCTGTAAGATCTGCAGACCTAAACCTTTCTTGAACTAAGCTCCACAGCTTATCTAAATATTCTCTGTCAAAGGCTTTTATCATATCTTCCAAAAACTTATGAACTTCAAATTTTCCTCCTACTCTGATAATTTTTCACCCCTTGATTCATCCGTCTGAGTACACTTCCCAATCAATTATGGGATGCTTAGCTTGAATGGGATCAATGTTTAGAGCTTATGGAATAACCACCATCATTCCATGGATTTGTTCATCAGTTAATAACTCTTCCTCCTCCTCAGCTGATTCTTCTTCAACTGGTTCTTCCTGAACTGATTTTCCTTTAGTTTTTTGTTTCTTAGACTCTTCTGGTTCCAACTGTTCTATTGCTCTCTTTTCTCCATTGCCTTCACTCCTTTTAAGATCACCTCTTAGAAACATATGCATCCTCCTATGTGTATCAATGTAGATCCTTTCAATCTCTTCATAAGATCTATTCTTGCTCTTCTTTCCAGGTATCTTGATGCTTCAAGTAGTGCTTCATATACCTTAGTTGTTTACTTCTTGTAGGAGGTTTCTTCTGATAAGCTTTCTTTTTGCTTTAGCTCTTTCTGATCTCCTGCAATAAGTCATCAATGGCTGAATCTTGTTCTTCTCTGGTGAACTGAGACCTTTCTTCCTCTTGTAATTTCGCAGCCAAATCACTATCAGTAAGAATCAGAGCAGCTACTTTTTCTTCTTCAGTCTGATACTTGTACTCAACCATGAACTTTGCTAGTCTCTCTTCATCAGCTACCCTTGCTAACTCTTCTTCATGAAATTTCTGAGCTAGTTCCTCATCTAGAGCAATCTGGGCTTGTTCCTTCTTGGATAACTTCTGAGAAGATGGTTCTTCTTCTACCATGATTCCCTTAGCCATGTCTACTCTTACTTTCTTTGGTCTTCTGGGATATACTGAGCTAGCAGTACCTTGTGAACCAGCAGTATCTTGATCCGGAATACTAACAACACCTTAAAATGCACTACCAGTACCTTCTGTAAAATCACCAGTACCTTGATCCATTTGCTCTGTTTGCCTCCCCTGAGTATCAAACTCTTCTTGAACCAAAGAAACCTGAGGATCTGCATCTAATTGGGCAATCTTCCTCCCCTGTTTGGAAGATTCCTCACCTTTATCTGTACCCTGATCATCGGATGAGCTTGATGATGAAGATGAACTGGTTGATTCAACCATTTGAGCTGACCTCTTTTTTCTGAAGTATCATTACCTTTTACTCTAGCTTTTTGACTTTTAAAACAAGTTTAGTATAGACTTTTCCAAAAAGCTTCTTGTGTGATGTAAGTTCAGCTTCCAAAGTGGTGATCTTCTCAGATAATTTTGTACAAGTTTCAATCAATTCTTGAAGTGTTTTACTGCCCTCAGCACTTCCTGATGTGTTACCTTCAGGGAGAGGTGCATCATGGGGCAAAGACTCATAGTCCATCATATGGTGAGTTTCTGAGCCACCCAATATTTCCAGTTGGCCTGGGATTCCACCAATAGTACCAGGTTCATAGGAACTTGGTACTGTTGATGTTGCCATGGATTGGGTCTTAGCTATGGTACTTCTGTCCTGCCCAGCTTCTAAGTCTGAGACAGTAGAAGCAGCCCTTTCCATACTGACATAGTCAGCCTCATCTGCTACATTGGGAGGGGTAGGAACTCTGTGCTGAGGTACATCAGAGTCCTGTCTGGAAATAGACCTATCTGGTGATGAAGTTGGTTGTGAAGGTGATTGTTCTGATGTTGTGGGTGTGTGATAGGAGTCAACTAGGCTTATTGATCCTTCATCCTGTACCTGTAGCATAGAATCAAAAAGTGGAACTTCTTCCCTACTGTACCCTCTTGAGGCTATTTTCATATTACTAAAAAGCTTGTGGGTAAGTTTGCGTGTTGGATAAACATTTTTATGAGGAAGAAGGTGATGTTTTCTCATGTTCAAAATTTTTTGGATGAACCTGGGATACATCAAAAATTTTGATTTGCTATCAACATTTTTAACCATTCCTTCAAACATAAGTTTTGAAAAATTGAAACTTCTGTCAGTAGCTAAGCAAATGAGAGCAGTTGCAATATTGCTACTGAACTGTTCCCATGAGGTTTTCTTAGGACTAAGACAGTGAAGGATGGTGTGTATCAAAAACCTCCATTGTGGGGCAAAACGACCTTTTTGAAAAGTTAAAGATTGTGATTGGGTGTTGTACCCCATCCTGGTTAAATTTTCAAATATTTCCGTGTTTGGCATAGCACTAATACCATTTTCATCATTCAAATGGAGATGCCTCTTGAGTGATGATTCAGTAATAGTGATAGATTTACCATCCACTGTGGCATTTAACTCTGTGTCACCATTGTCAAATGTTTTGACAGTTGCAGTCTGCCAAAACTCTTTAATTTGTGAGACGTGGATAGTGGGATTTAAAGATAAAGAATACCTTATGTAGGAACCATTTAGAAAGTCCACTATCTGATGGAATTTTGTATCATCCTCTTCATTTTCCAAATAAGCGACCATGTTGTACTTGTCAACAAAGGATAAAGAAGCCATTATTTTTCAGTAAAAGATGATTTGACTGCTGTGAATAGTGTAATTTTAGGGTAGAAAGTAGATGAAGAAAGTGAATTGAGATATTATGAAAGGCTTGTTAGGGTTTCTATTGGACCGACTTTAATCAAAAGATAACTTTTAATTGAAGATAAGTTTAATATAATAATTTAAAAGTAAAAATATCCAAAAAGAAAACCCTTAAAAAAAGGAATTGATCAGTAAAAGTCTCAACTAACTCTCAACGGCTATTTTCAAAAAGCTGTTATTTCGCACCAGTACTAATGACTATCCACCAGTACAAACTTAAGCCTACCAGTACTAACTTTTTGCCTGGCAGTACTAACTTTTGGAAAAAATTTGACATAGTAGTATGAACTCAAATTTGATCAAAAATAATACTGCTTAGAACCATTTTGAAGGGATTAAGTGTAAATACAGATACTTAATCAAGATTTCGGTTTAATGCAACCTCTGCTTATGTGAGAACCAATGTTTTTAGTTATAAATAACTGCCTGTGATCAGATAAACTCATTCGAAGAGCTTTCTTAACAGGGTTTCTAGCTCGTGGCAGTTGTTGCCTCTAACACAAATGTGCTAGATTCACGTTTGCTTGTTGTTCTTTCTACCAGATGTCCTTAGACTAACTCATTATACAAAAGTATAAAATGGTAGAAAGTGAGTTATGTCAGTTACTGTCTGACTAACTAAGCCATCAATTCCAATACAAAACATCATAATAAGATATCAAGAAATATGTTTTAAAGAAGCAGTTAACTTCGGTATGAAACCTGTGTTAATAGATCCCCAAAATCTGTCCATTATCAACCTATTATATCAGCAACTATTCCACCATTTGCTGCTCACACAATGGACCTGTAATTCCTTTATGCTCAAACATTCCATACCTGCAATTGTTAGTCTGAAACCAAGAAAACAAATGACAAAGCATTTGCTTCATAGCAGTATAAACATATGACTAACAGTATTAACAAACAATCCAAATTTGTACTGACAGTACAAACTATACATAACAGTACTAATTGACAAGCCTAGCAGTACAAATCCATTTTGATGTACAAAAACACACAGATTAAAATCTTTAAGGGTTAAGCATTCCAATACTTGCTACCAAGTATTGAAATCTTCCAACATCAAAGGCTTTTGGGAGAAGATCTGCCAAGTTAGGATCAGAATCAATTTTAACAACTTGAATTAACTTTTTCTCATTGCAGTCTCTTATAAAATGATGCCTAATTTCTATGTGTTTTGTTTTAGAATGTTGCACTTGTAAAACCCAAAATTCAACATAATCTGAAATGACAAAAATACCCTCTAAATTTAAAATTTTAAGAACTTATGAAATACGCTATAAATTAAAACTCGAGTTATATAACATGTTATGACTCCAAAATTACATGATATGAACATATAACCTAAAGTAAATACGAAATGTTACGGGAACCTCATAATATAAAAGTATGGCACGTTTAAGAAAGTTCATATGGGTCGCGATTAATAAAACATTCGCACGTTTTCCTTATGTGTTTCATTGGGCCGAATTTAATTGTCACACAAGCCCACCATCTTTGGGCCTTAACCACATGAAAATACCCAACAAACCTTGGCCCATCTCTTCCCCCCACAAAATGTCGGTCTTTTCTTTTTAGGATATACCGATTTCATTTTTTTTTCAAACCCTAAACCTAGTTCTAGTCGATCCAAGGAAGAAGAAGGAAGAAGGGAGGATCGTTGGTGATTTGATCTCATGTGTTGTTCTTGATCTTCGTTGGCCTTCAATGGTAATTTTTGTATCATCTTTTCTTGCTTAATTCTTGTCATGATTCGATCCATTTTGATGTTCTTGTTAATATATAATTACATATGATCATAAAACAAGTCACATAAAATAATAAGAATAAGAAACCCTAACTATGAATCGAATTATGTATATGGATCTGAATTTAATTGTTATGGATATGTTTAGATCATGTAAGAATCAATTATAATTGTTTGTAACAAAGAAATCATGGTTGGGATATGAAGAACCCTAAAAGATTACATGAAATCATGCATCAGTTTCTGTCCAGGAAAATTAGTCCGACTTTAATCGCCTGTATTTAAATGATAACGAGGTGTTTTTAGGTGGTTTTTGAGTCTATAATGAATTACAATGAAATAGCTTTCCGTAGAAATTAACCTTGTATTTTTTTGAGGTCGGGAAGGCACTTTTTCGGAATTTATGAGATCGGGTGTCAAAACTGTAATTCGAGTTACGAAAATTCACCTGTAGTTTATGAATTTTAATTCGAAATATATAGAGTTATGATCTAAAATTCTGGCAGAATAATATTTGGGATATAAGCTACTTTCTGGAATTTTTTCAGATTTTTATAAATTTATTTGATGGGGCTTTAAACTGCATAGTTTTCGTATGTTAAATCTGAAACAGAAATCTGGACAACTTGTAATAAATGATTTTTAGACCATAGTTATGCTCAATAATAAATTCTGGAAAAATTTGGGGAAGTTCTTAAGACATATAGGAGCGTGTGTGAATTTTTGGGAATTTTTATTCTGAGTTCTTTTAAGGATGAAAAATCGGACAAAATAGTACTAAATTATGTGTATAATCTGTGAAAGTTTAAAAGATATTAAAAAGGTGTTAAGTGTTTATTTTTTTTAACTAAAGGGTCTAAATGGTCATTTTTCTAAAACCAAAGGACTTAACTTGTAAACACCTGTAACTTGATAATATTTACATTTTATACCCTAACCTTATCATAATAACACTTTAACCCCTAAACTTATTATAGTTGCATATTGAACCCTAAAATTATGGAAACCTCATTATGAACCCTAAAACTTATGTGAATGGTATTACGAACATTAAAACTACGATTATGGTCATCTTTAATACTTTAAGTTGATAAACGGGAATGTTAATAACTAAAGTTACTGAATATGGAAAGTTGCTATTTTTGGAAAGTTACTAAAAATGGAAAGTTACCTGAATTGGAAAGGAAGCTAAAATGAAACCTCATGATTATGAAACTAAGAAAACTTATAAGAGAAACATATGATTATCTGTAGATCGGGTGAAGAAGGAGTAATCCCCTGCTCTATTCGTTTCATTGCTTTGATTTGTGTGCTCGGTTTAAGGTACAGATATTCTGACATTCTCACAGGTTTCTCATGATCTCTTTCATTTTTCTGATCTGTCAGTTTTTGTATTGATGCCATTGCTATGATCCCCTTTTACTTGAACCTTTCATATGATTCCCTTGTTTATAAATCCCTGATTAGAACCTTGTTATAAGAATTTGATTATGAACCTTTCTGATATGGTATCTGATTCTGAGTTCCCTTGATAAACTGAACCCTGCTTTATTCCTTGATACTTGACATGATTCGTTCTTCACCTTGTGACCTGAATATGAAAATCTCTGAATACCCTGAAGATTCATTTTGACATTATAACTGAAATTGGAAACTTTCCTTAATGATATGAAAACGTTTTTGAAAAGATTTTGAGTACGATGTTATACCAATTTTGAATTGAAACAGCACTAAAGGTTTTATGAAAATTCCTTTTAAAGACTATCTGTATAAGAAAGTTTTACCAAACATCATTTTATGAAAGTCACTGAAAGATTATTTTAAATACAAGTTTAATATGAAACCTTTGAATTAAAATCTTTTCTATGAACCTATAAACCTTTTTGATTATGAACTTTTGATATGACCTATTGAACCTTGATTTGAACCTTATTCTAAACCTGGTTATAAACTCTTGTTTTGAAACTTAATTTGAACTTTGATATAAGCATTAATCTGATATACTATTTCTGAACCTGGACTTGAACATTGTTATAAACTCTGATATAAACCTATCTGATTTCTGAACCTTTGATATACACTTCTGTAACATCTGACAAGGACCTTATGCTATGAACCTTCTGATATGACACTCTGATTTTGACCTGATACTTGATACTTAACCCTGACCACGGTTTGATACCCGAGCCACCTCACTAGGCATGAGGGTTTCATGTCCATGTCATTGATGCACCGATGGCATGACTCTAGGGCAGGAGAGTGATGACCTGTCCCGTCCCTGACTTTATCTGATTTGGTGTATATTGGTAGACTCTGGCCACCTGGGGCGTATGGATGCATCCTAGATTTGTTCTGTTTCTGTTATCTGTTTATATTATCTGTTATATCTCTGGTGACTGATGGTGTGTGCGATACACGTCTTTCACAACCTCTGGGAGCTAGCTACTCCATTTGATACATGAGGACACCCCTCATATTATCTGGTTACTGAGAGGACACCCCTCTGATTGATGATGATGGCATGGTTATATATATTATATCTCTGTTTCTGGGCTCGTGGTGGATTACTGTTTTCCTTTATCATATACATTTACTTACCTTTGACCCTTATTATACCTTGCACTGTTTCCCTTTACCTTTATCTATTTATTTTTCCTATCCCTTTATCCTTACTCCTTTATTTATCCTTTAACTCTGATTATATCTGCATGACCTATATTTCTGACACTCTGTACTATTCTTTATTACTGCTTGTTACCGTTATATCTGTTCACTGAGCTCTCGTAGCTCAGCCGCATTTCTTTTCCTGCGGCAGGTTTTAGTAGGAAGCTGGAAATGAGTGGAGAGTGTACCTTTGGACTTAGAAGATTGGATAGCTATTCTGGATTAGAGTTGCCTAGAAGATAATATATTTTAGAATTAGTGTTTTTGGAAGTTTTCATTTGAAACCTTGTAGATTCAGTATTTCATTTGTAATCCTTTGAGATTTTTGTATTACTGTAGATGTATGCTTTGTTTTGATCTGATATGAATCCATTATTGTGATAACTTTACCCTTGTCGGGTTGGGGTGTTACAGCACTGGATTTTTAATTATGAAAATTGTACTGCTATTGTCAATATATATCATAGTGTTCATAAAGTTATACCCACAGTCAAGCAGTTAATTTTGAATCCAAAGCACTTGACCACAGCAACTTGCAGCAGCTACATACTCAGCTTCAGTTGTAGAAGTTGCCACATTTGTCTGCTTCTTACATTGCCATGATATAAGTTTGCAACCAAGGAACTGACATCCACCAGTTGTTGATTTCCTATCCATGCTTGCACTAGCATAATCACTGTCTGAATATGCCACCATGTCAAAAGGTGATTCCCTAGGATACCAAAGACCCAACCTAGGTTAACCCCTTAAGGTATCTAAAGATCCTCTTGACATCAGTTAAATGAGAAGCCATGGGAGTCACTTGAAACCTTGCACAGGCACACACAGCAAACATGATATCTGGTCTTGATGATGTAAGATACATCAAGGACCCTATCATTGATCTATAGGTGTGTACATCAACACATTCTCCACCAGCATCTTTAAGTAAAGGTTTATCTGAATCAACTGGTGTGCTTGCCACTTTAGCATCAGTGAACTGAAACTTCCTTAGTATCTCTGCCACATATTTATCTTGACTGATAAATATGTCTTCAGTTGATTGCTTTACTTGCAACCCCAAAAAGAAGGTAAGTTCCCCCATGGAACACATCTGAAACTTATCATGCATAAGTTTCTCAAATTCTACACACATCTCCTTCCTTGTGGATCCAAATATGATATCATCCACAAAAACCTGTACCTACAAGATATCCTTCTAGTTCTTCTTGATAAAGAGAGTTTGATCAATCTTTCCCCTTTGGAATCCATTCTCTAACAAATAAGAAACCAAAGTCTCATACCATGCCTTTGGAGCCTAATGTAGTCCATAAAGAGCTTTTACAACCTTGTACACCTTGTCAGGATGTTTTGGATCAACAAAACCTGGAGGTTGTGAGACATATACCTCCTCTTCAATAATACCATATAAGAAGGAACTCTTGACATCTATCTGGTAAACATTAAAGCCCACGAAAGAAACATAAGCTAAGAACAATCTGATTGCTTCAGTCCTAGCTTGCAAAAACTTCTTCATATAGTCTATTCCCTCTTCTTGTGTATACCCCTGGGCTACAAGCCTGGCCTTGTTTCTGATCACAGTACCCCTTTCATCTCTCTTGTTTCAGAAAACTCATTTGGTTCCAATTACCCTCATACCCTTGGGTAAATCTACTAGTACCCAAACCTTCTGAATCTTTAATTGGAGAAGCTCCTCTTGCATTGCTTCTACCCAGCTTGAGTCTTCTAGGTCTTTAAGAACATTTTTGGCTTTAGATTGTGAGAGGAAACACACAAACAAGCATGTGTTGGCATCTTCATGCTTCTTTTCTTCATAAAGAGCACTAAGAAACCCTTGTTGGTCTGAAGTCATAGTCTGTCTTCTTGTCTTCACACCAGAATGTATGTCCCCAATCACATTTTCTAGGGAGTAATCTCTGTGTATCCTTGTGTGTGGTGTAGTGAGAACTGGATAGGTATGTGGTAGATTGTTGATATCCAACTCATTTTCTGAGAAATCAGCAGCATTAGTATTTGATGGGCCAGCAGTATGAATATTTTGCCCAACAGTACTAACTTGTGGCTCAACAGTACAATCTTCATTTGTACTGTTATCTTGATTCTCTTGTTCTTCAGCTTCATCTACATTATTTTCATCTTCAATACCTTCCTTGGCTTCATCAATAGAAGGCTCACCATTCTTTGAAGATGAATCCACACTGCTCCATATTGGCATCAGGAAATGATCTTGATCTTTCTCTTTTCACAAGTCTGCTTCATTTGTTGCATCATCAGCTTCTGAGCCTGAAAAATCATAAAAAAATGTTCCTACAACAACTGGCACATAATTCATTAATTGGGTTAGAGTATCAAGGTCAAATAGCCATTTTGGACCTTTGCCTGCAACATTAGATTTATTTTCTAGAAACTGAACATGCAGGTTCTCCTCAACTTTCCTTGTTCTTGTGTTGTATACTCTAAAGGCTTTGCTATTTAGTGAGTACCCAACCAAGAAACCTTCATCAGATTTGCCATCCAATTTTCCTAGATGGTCTAAGGTATTTAGAATAGTTACGTGACACCTAAAAGGTCTTAGAAATCCTAATGCAGGAGGTCTACCACTAAAAAGCTCATACGGTGTCTTGTTGTGTGGTTTAACTACCAAAACCCTATTCTGAACATAGCAAGCAGTATTAACTGCTTCAGTCCAAAAAGTGATAGGCAACTTAGAGTCAGCTAACATGGTTCTAGCAGCTTCTATTAGTGTTCTATTTCTCCTTTCAGCAAACCCATTCTGATTAGGAGTCCTAGCAGCACTAAACTCTCTTCTAATACCTTTTTCTTTACAAACCTCATCCATAACTCTATTTTTGAACTCTGTCCCATTGTTACACCTAATGACTTTTATTTTCTTATCCACTAAGTTTTCTATCTCAGTAATGAATGTTTTAAGAATGCTAGGTGTCTCATCCTTAGATCCTAAAAAGAAAACCCATGTGAATCTACTATAGTCATCAGTAACCACAAGACAGTACCTTTTATGCATAATACTACTCACAGATGTTAGGCCAAATAAATCCATATGTAGCATAAACAAAGGTTGATCAATAGAGTTGTGGGTCTTAGGCTTACAAGAAGCCTTGTGTTATTTGCCTTTGAGACAAGCAACACAAGTCTGGTCATTTTCAAATTGTTTCTGAGGCAAGCCTCTTACCAAACAATCCTTAACAATTTTATTAATGGTTTTAAAATTTATATGACCAAGTCTTCTATGCCATAACATAGACTCATCCAATGTAGCCTTTGCAACAAGACAAGTAAGTGCCTCTTTAGGAACAATCTTCTTCATATCAACACTGTACATGTTGCCCTTTCTTGGAACTTTGAGTAATACCTGACTTTCATCAGGTAACTTAAAGTCTGGGGAAAGCACAAGACATTCAGTGTCAGTAAAAAGAACCTTGTTCTTTTTGTCACACATTTGTGAGATACTAAACAGGTTATACTTAATCTCTTGCACAAAGTACACATCTTCAAAGTCTAATTTGCCGGTTTTCAAGGTGCCTTTATCATTAATCCTACCTCCTATACCTCCCCCAAAGGTAACATATCCTCCATCCATTGGTTGAAAGTCTGAAAGATAGGACATGTTTCCTGTCATGTGTCTGGAACATCCACTGTCTGCATAACCTTGATCTTCATCATCATCCTATGAATGTCCCTGCACATAAAATAAGGAAATTAGTTTCCTTGGGGTACCCAAGCCATCACTGATTTGGGTTTGCCTTATGCATCAATATAGTCAAATCTTTTCAATACAATTGATGCACCATTGGGTTTGATTGGTCTCCATACCCAACATGTTGAGGCCTTAACAGCATTAACCCTTTTATCCCTAGCAGTGTTTTTAGAGTTACCAGTACTAACTGCTTGGCTAGCAGTACTAACTGTTGGCTTTGTAGTTTTATCCTTTGGTTTCGAAAATTGTTTTTGTACCACTGCTTTATTTTGAAAAGGCCTTTTAACAGTTTGTTGTGCATGTTTGAAAGTTGGTTTTGCACTTGAAACTGCTGGTCTAGGGTAAACAGTTTTAAAATGTCTGTCAGTACTAACTGCTGGTCAAGCAGTACTAATTGGTTTTAGGACAGACTTCAATAAAAGTGCCCTGGGTGTCATTTTATTAGCATTGAGGTGAGTTTGAGACCTGTTTGAGTTCACCCTATGACTTGTATTCCCAGTTACCCTGTTGTACTCAGTAACCATCTTTCTCCCCTGATGGTTATGACAAAAAGCCTCTAGGTGGTCAAAACTACCATAAGTGAAACAAGCCTTCTTATACATGACAAAGTCACTTCCTAGTTTATGTGACTTGAGGTCATTCCAGTTCCTCTGGTTACCTTTTGGCTTGCCTGTGGACCTATACATCTCAGAATACCTAACTGTTTTCCTAACTGGTTTAACATCTGTTGTAGGCTTAACAGTTTCATTACTAACCACCTTAGAAACATTGGTTCCTTCTAACTTTATCATATCAGGTTTAACTACAACCTGATCTTCATCATCATCAGATGTCCAATCCTCAATAGTTGGAGCATCTGAATTTATATCTGTTGACACCTTATCCTCAGCAAGAGAGGTGTTACTTGCACTTTCAAAAGTCTCATTGGTTTCTACAGGTTTATTAGCAGTAGTATTTTCTTTTGGCTTACAACCATACTCTAACTTAGGTTGTTGAAACTCAGGTAAACCTGTATGCTCTAGATCAATTCCTGGGGATGTAGGCACTCCTCTGTGAGGAGGTGGACATGTTTTATACCCCAACCTAGACTTAGCCTTATTAACTATTTGACACTCTATAATTTTGTTCACACCTTTTGATACATATTCCAAAGTGTCTATAGTTAACTCGATATTATCTTTTGCCTTAGTGATTCTATCTAATTTAGCTTTTAGCAAATTAATCTCAGCATTCTTATGTGACAAATCTCTCTTAAGAACAGCTATATCCTCAGCAAAAGCAGACTCATTGTTCTTGTAATGCACTATTTGTTCTTCTAGAACTGCTAAACCTCTTTTGTGATTAGACAAATTATATTTTGTTTGGTTTAATTCAATCCTCTGCTCATCATAGTGTTTCATAAAAGTTTCATATTCTTTTAGAGCAGTGCATGTTTTAGAACAATTTTTAGCAGATAGTACCTCAGAGTCAGAGAAGGCCATAAGTGCCATCTCAGCAGGTGCTTCCTCATCATCTGCCATGAAACTCCAGTCATAGCCTAGTCCATCAATAGCCACCATAGCCTTTGAAGAAGATTCAGGCTCTTCCACTGTTTTAGGCTTGCTTCCATAACCCTTGCTCCTGCTATCCTGTTGCCTGGGCCTGCTACATTCCCTTGAAAAATGCCCCAACTTGTGACAGTTGTAGCATTCTACCTTAGATTTGTCAAAACCAGCAGTATCATTGTTGCTGATGTTGATCTTCTTACCAGTTCTTTAATAGAATTTCTTAGCTCTCATGCTAAGAAGTGAGATCTGCCACTTGAGATCCATCTCTTCCAAGTCATCATCATTAATCTCCTGGAGATATTCATGTGTCAGCATTGACCCATCATTCTGGCTTGTCAGGAATGCACAGTAGGTAGTATCATTCAGGATACCAGTAGTACTGCTTGATGGGCTAGTAGTACTAACTCCTGCAGTCACTTTTACTTCATCTGGACTTGAATTACTAGGAGATGACACAAAAGTCATGTTCCCATTGCTTGAACTAGTACCTCCAGCCTTCTTCACATCCTGCTCAACAATCTTGAAATTGCTATATAAATCATTTAGGCTCATAGTATCAATATCTGGCTTATTCTTCCAGACCACCATGCATAGCCCATTCAGCAGGAAAACTCCTCAAGAATTTGGAGTTTAGATCTTCCTGAGGGATTTACACTCTAAGCACAGCCAGTTGGCTGACAATCTTTTGCAATCTGTTGAACATATGATCCAAAGACTCATTACTGGTTGCAGTAAAGTTTTCAATGTTCTTCTTTAACAAAGTCTTTTGGGTCTTCTTGGTGGCTTCATTACCACCATACCTAGCAGTGATTGCCTCAAACAAATACTTTGCATCCTTGTACTTGCTGAAGTTTAAAAGTTGATCATTGGGAATTGTCATCATCAGCAACCTCCTAGCCTTTACATCATTTTTCTTTTGCAGCTTCTCTTCTGCAGTCACTAGAGAGGTTTAAACAACAGTTTCTTCTTTACCATCAACTGTTGATATAGATGTGGTAGGTTTAAAGGAGTTTCCTTCTTCAATAATCTCCCAGAGTGCATAGTCTTGCACCTGGAAGTACTGGTCTATTCGCAACCTCCACATCTCAAAGTCATTTTGTTTGAGCATAGGAAGTTGAGCAGCCATATTAGACTGTGTAGTCTCCATGCCCATAATCTTCAAAAGAGTTCTTCTAAAATCAAAATATCAACCTGGATCTGATACCACTTGAGAGGATTTAAAACACTTACGATGTTACTCCTTTATAATGTGTTTAAGATACTTTGAGGTTATACTGTTAAGTATGCAGAATCTACTTAACAATACTTTAGAAGGTTTTGGTTGATGTAACAGTAATGTAGTATGAACAATGAACACAATGTTTAACTTCAAACGATTCAATATTATTCAAGAATAATACGAGTGATCTCAATATCACTAGGGTTACAATGACTTTGAATCTTAACAAAACTTATATGACTCATACATAAACATCTAACCTAGGATCTCTTTTTATTGACTTAAGGAGTCCTTTACAAGATAAGTATCCTACCGTATATTTCTAACTAATTGTGATATACATAAGATCTATTCCATACTTATCCTTAATACATATTTATCATAGCAGCAGTACCTTCTGTTATACACTAGCAGTACTAACTTCAGAGTTTGTATTGTTAGTTATTCTTCAGCAGTCTTCACTTATACACTAGTAGTTTGTACTGTTAGTGTATTCTTACAGCAGTACTAAGTCAGAAACATTTAATTCCCAACACGTATACTTCTTCTTTCAGAGTTCCATTCAAGAATGATGTCCATCTTGATGTCCATCTAATATACTGTGATGTTTTTGTGAGCTGCATAGGCTAAGAAAATCCGGATTGCTTCAAGTCTTGCTACTGGAGAGAATGATTCTTCGAAATCTATCCCTTCTTCCTGTCAGAATCCTTTAGCCACGAGATGAGCTTTGTTGCGAATTACAGTCATTTCTTCATCCTTTTTGTTCTTCCATAACCATTTGAGATCAAAGATAAGTTTGTCCAGTGGTCTTGGAACTAATTCCCAACTGTCATGTAACTGTATTGAATAATTTCCTCCTGCATCGCTTTTATCCGTGCATTTTCTACCATTGCTTCCTGAATGTTCTTTGATTCTTTGAGGCTTATTGAGAAAATGTAAATGCACATTTCGGGGTCTGTGGCAAGTTGTCTTCTCGTCTGAACTGGACTTGAAGGTTCACCAATAACTTGTTCAATTGGATGGTCTTTCGTCCACTGGAGTGT
Organism: Artemisia tridentata subsp. tridentata; assembly: GCA_021014915.2. NCBI lineage: Eukaryota > Viridiplantae > Streptophyta > Magnoliopsida > Asterales > Asteraceae > Artemisia > Artemisia tridentata. The sequence continues at coordinate 209,795,630 of CP139506.1, read as the reverse complement.
AGAAGGGTACCTTGGGTTTAACATATGCGTGTTAGATGGTTCTTGTAACCTTGAAGATGATTAAGCAGAGTCCGTTGCAAACGGGTTTTCGAATACCTCTTCTTCTAACGCAGCATCGTTTTGGTTCTGTGTTTTTTCTTCTTGAAATGGTGTACTTTGGTTTTGCTCATCAACTCTTGATAGAATAATTTCAAATACTGGATTTGTTGGAGTAGATGTAGATGATGTTGAGGGAGTTGGTGCATCAGCTTCGATTTTAGTAGATGCATCCTGTGGTGGTGGTGGTGGTGGTTGATGATTTTAAGCAGGTGCAGCGGAATGTTGTTGTGATGCATTTGTCGAAGTTCCACCATAGTATTCATCAAACATTAACTAGAAGAAATTTTCCAGTTCTTGTTCTGTAGGTTTGTTAGTGGTTGTTGATTGAGATCCTTGAGGTACGAGTCCTGAACTAATGTGTCTAAAAGTCTGCGGGTTTGGTGTGGGTCCTAATCTGTTTTGATTAAAAGCCATTGGGTTAAGCGCGGGTTCTAGAGCGAGTCTCTCAGATCAATACCTGGGGGTGAAAATAAACCTGTATGTGGAGGTGCAACAGCCTTATATCCTATACCTGTCTTAAATTTATCAATAATCTGACATTGAACAATCCTATCTATGCTTTTAGATGCCCCTGCAAATCTCTCTATATTCACTTCAATGTTGTCCTTATCTAACTTAATCTTTTATAACTCACTTTTAAGATCATTAATTTCTATGTCTTTAGACATAATGTCTCTTTTCAAGACAGCAATATCCTTAGTGAATACAGTTTCTTTTTTTTTTGTAGAAAACAAGTTGTTCTTCTACAACAGCTAAACCTCTTTTATAATTTGCAAGATTAAATTTAGATTGGTTAAGCTATATTCTTAAGTCATCATAATGTTTTTTAAGAGATTCATAGCTTTTTAAAGCCACACAAGATTTTGAATAAGCATTATTAGTATATACCTCAGAATCTGAGAAAGCCATCAGTATCATGTTGTTAAGAGCTTCCTCTTCAGCCATAAAGCTCCAATCAAATCCAAGTCTATCTATTGCCACCATAGCTCTTGAAGAATTCTCTTCCTCACTCACAGCCTTCCTAGTGAATTCTTTATTCCTGGAACCTCTGCTATCTTGATTCCTGCCCCTGTTGTCTTGGTTCCTTGGCCCTCTGCACTCTCTAGCAAAGTGTCCTAACTTATGATAGTTGTAACACTCTACCTTTGATTTGTCATAACCAGCAGTATCACTACCATTTATAGTGATCTTCTTTCCAGTCTTTTGGAAAAATCTCTTAGCCCTCATACTTAGCAATGCTAGCTGCCACTTCAAATCCATCTCTTCTAGATCATCTTCATGAATTTGAACTAGGTCCTCATGTACAAGTTGGGGTTAGCAGAAAAGAATAAATAGTAGCATCACTTAAGGCAGCAGTACTATCTTTTGGGCTAGCAGTACTAACTTTAGGGTTAGCAGTACTAACTCCAAAAGCAGTATTAACCTCCTCAGTACTGCTTGTGCTTGGAGATGACACAAAAGACATATTCTGAGAACTTGAACTTGATCCTGCAGGCCTTTTCACCTCTTATTCTACAATATTGAAGTTGTTGTAGAGGTCATCAAAACTCATAGTGTCTAGATCAAGCTTATTTCTCCAGACTACTACATGAGTGTTCCACTCAGAAGGTAGACTTCTCAAGAATTTTAAATTGAGATCTTCTTGAGAAATCTCTACACCCAAAACGGCTAGTTGGCTCACAATCTTCTGAAGCTTATTAAAGATAAAATCAAGAGACTCAGTGCTTGAAGCACTAAAATTCTCATACATTTGTTTAAGAAGAGTCTTCAGTGTCTTCTTAGTTGCTTCATTGCCTCCAAACCTTGTTGTTATAGCCTCAAACAAGGTCTTTGCATCCTTGTGCTTGCTAAAGGTTAACAGTTGCTCATTGGGGAGAGCCATCAGCAACATACTTCTAGCCTTGACGTTCTTCTTTTGAAGCTTCTCTTCTGCCGTAACAGGACCTGATATAGTTGGGGCACCACCTTCACTTGTTGATGATTTGATTGTAGGTTTGAACGAGTTGCCATTCTCTATGATGTCCCATAGAGCATAATCCTGCACTTGAAAGTATTGCTCAATTCTGAGCCTCCACATCTCATAGTCACGCTGCTTTAGAATAGGCAGTTTAGTAGTGGTAGTTGTATGAGTAGTTTCGAGATCCATTGCTTCAGTGAAAATAGAAAATTCTTCTGGTATGTTTCTTCTAGATCAAAGTTTCAAAACCTATGCTCTGATACCACTTGTTCATCCCAAACACTTGAGCTTGTATTAGAAACTTTGAATGATATCAAAGAGTATGCGAAATGTACTCTTTAATATTTAGAAGAATTATAATATAATAGTAAACAACGAAACAGTAAACTGTGTTATATTAACAAGAACAAATCACCAAAACACTTCAATATTATTAGCTCAATAATACGAGTACTCTTGCTTAGTCTCAAGGTTTACAGCCTTGAAGCTTTACAAAATGTATTCCATAGATGTGTGAGAGATGTGATTTGAGATGTATCATACAGCTTAACCTAGGACCTCCTTTTATAGGCACAAGGAGTCCTTTAAAAGATAACTATCAACATAAAATATTCGTATCTTTCTAAACATATAAGCTATATACTAAATATCTTCTATACATATCACATTATGCGTCTTCATCTCTGGCAGTACCTTCTTCATCCGTAGTCTTCTACCAGCAGTACTAACTTTCTACCAGCAGTACTAATATTATAACTAGCAGTACTAACTCAGTTAGTACTGTTAGTTATATTCTTCAGCAGTTCCAGCTGTTTAGTCTTGGTAGTACAAAGTGCTTGATCATTTAATTCCCAACACATTTCATTTCTAGTAGAAGACATTGTGAGGTTGGATTTTTGATATGCGAAGTTGTTTTATTGTGAAAGGTTGTGTTTTATCTTTTTGAGTATGTGTTTATTTATTAATTAGATGTTCAAAGTCTTGTGAAAATGAATTGATTAAAGTCTCTTAACAATTTGTATACCAACAAAGTTGTGAAAGTAAATTAAGTCCAAATGAATTGAAAAGTCATGTCTCATAACAATGGTCAAAGTCTCACAATCCAAGTCTCTTAAGAACTAAGTGTTTGTGGTAAAAATTGTGGGTAAAATTATGGTACTCTGTAATACACTGTAAAAATTTTCATCGTAATTATAATCGTTAATCAATATTAATCTCAGTTACTGTTTAATGATTTTCATTTTAATGGAAAAATTTGAAATTTTCTTATTATACTATTTTAACATGAACACGATATCACAAAAATTCACCAAATGACGGAACGAGTTCAACGAGTATTACGAAATTTAATTATACATAATTAACACTTAAGCGGGCCAAGATTAACTCAGCCCAATCACCACCCCACGTTCTACTGTTCATCAGCCCAACCAAGCACAACTCTATTTTTTTGTTATTTCATTTGAAATATGATCCGAACCCCTCTCCAAAACGCCTCTCATTCACTCTATTTCTAAACGCGACCTATGAATATTTTTACACCATCTCGTTCACCTCCCACCATACTATTATAGTGTCGAATTCTAGATTTGAATGTCGAGTTTTTATATGCTTTTAAAAGCCAAAGTGTTCCCTCGTTCATAACCCAACCCGATATGAATAAAAATTCAATAAATAACATTTTTGACTCCAACTCCTTTCTACGCACTCCTAATAATTATTCTAACCTAATGTCGTGATAAAGAAGTAGTTTTAACATCAATATATAAGTGTTACACGATTAAAACCAATTTGGCACCATTTTAAGTTACTATTCGACACATACAAATTGTAAAATCAAGATATGACTTACCTACTCACTCACATTCCTTTCCAAGATCTTATCATGTCAGAAATATATCTTTAAGACCTTTCAATCACTGACATTACACAGTAGAAGCAAGTTGATAGGGTTTTGAAATCATTTGAGTCCATACGTGTGCATAACATTTCTATAAAACTATCCCTAGCTCACCACTATCTATCATTCATCCCATGCTCTCATTTTAACTCCCTCTCACTCACAAAATCTCCCCTGGAAAACCAGAAGTTCCCCTTGAATCGTTTGGAAGCTTGTTAAAGGAAACGGGTTACATATATATAAACGTATAAGTGTTATAGCGAGCGTGGTTTATTTTCCTTGTGTTCCATTCACTTCCACACGAATCTCTACCACCCTAGAGGTGTAGTAAGTTGTCTCAAACCCTTTTGAACTCACCTCGTACGTTATTTCATAACCATGCATCATATATAAATCATCACTTGAACGTATATATTTCACTTATTTATTTACGTACACGATCTCATGTAGCACACGAATAGTGACTAGCCTCCCTTGTGGAAGGCCTAGGAGTCACGATTTACACCCATCTCATATTTATATTTACGTTACATGCATGTTTCAAAGTCATTTGCATCATACCCCAAACGTAAAATAAAACTGAAACACTTAGGAATTTTCTAAGTGTTTTACTCTAATAAATACGTTTCATGTCGCCCTAAAAAAGATCGTATATCTTAAAATTCGACTTAACAACCATACTTTGTTTTTACACGACCTATTAGACACTATTACAAGCTACAACTTTCGTATAAACAACTTGTAAAAACGAGCACATCTAGACCCTCAAAATCGATCAAAGTGAAACGCAAGAATCATCTCAGAAACTGTCAATAAATTGCGAGGTGGGCTGTGAAGCCCATCAAGCTTATTTTAAGCAAACGTGATAAGCTAGCTTATCTAGGTCTTTTGATATGAAAATAGCACGTTAAAAATGAGCTTGTGGATGAGCCCAACTCGTCTCAAAGCTTATGGTTTTTAAAACGCTAATGGGCCTTAAAAGTGGTTCGTTAAAAGCCCAACATATGCAAAATAAGCTTTTTTGTTCCATATAAGCTGTTGAAATAAGCTTTATTAAACTTAAAAAAGTCACAGAAAGATTCGTATAGCTTTTCCCACATTTTTTGCACATTTGGACTAAAAATGCAATTCGAATTCACTTAAAAGGACCAAAACTGTCAATCATTTAAAATAGGGACTGAAATTGTAAAAACAGAAACTTTAAGGTAGAAATTGTTATATTATTTAATTCCAAGCTCAGATTGTAATATCGGACAAGTAGTGGACTATAAATGTAACTTATACATAACCAAGGACTAACGGTGCAACGCTAACGCCGTTAGGGTAAAAATTGTAAAAACTGGAAAAGGACAAGGACCAACAGATTATATTTGACATTCTTATCTTATTTTCCAATTTACGATTTCCAACCACGTCATATGCATTTTGTATATTTCATTTACGTAGTATTTAAAGTTACGTTAATTAATTATAACGAGATTTTCTTTAACAATTTAACTATACGTTATGTTTCACCACTTTCGAGGAAACAATAGTTTTTATCAATTGACCTAAAAATTAAGATAATATTTCATGTGACATCATTTTTTTAGCTTCAAGCATTTCTTTAGCATTTCACCCTTTCACTTCAACGATTTAATCGTTATTCGTTATTCGTTAGTCGTTACTCATTTCACATCCACCATTAGTATTTTGTCAAATTCTTAGACTCTACTATTTACCAGGTTTTGTTCTGAAGCCATTACCATAATCTCACCTGAACTTACTTTTCACCATCCCCAAAATCACATAAGGTGAGTCATAGCCTCACTTTTACTTATTTAACAACTTTATACTCTGTGAGGGAGATACATGCTATAAACAGATCATAAGTAATTTTATGTATGCTTACCCAACTTGATATATGCCTAAGTTACCTTATTGCCACAAGACCCTTTATCATGAGCCATTAATCACTAGTAAGTGAACGCGAATATAGTGAATAGATCTATTAGAGGTTGACGACCTATCCCACTAATACTGGACGGAATGCTTTTTGCTAGTCGTATTAGTCGTGATGCATTATATTTGAGAAAAATAGGAATTGGAAAATCACCTATTACTCGATGGCAATATATCCATCATTAATTTGATGTGACTCCTCCGTTTTAGGTACTTTGTTAATGTTTGCGTGTCATGAGACTTAGGGCAATATATATACTGCAATATCAACTTTTCAACTGATTGTATTCCCAATACAATCTTACTTGTGCATCGAACTGATTATTAAATTTCAAACTCTATGATTTCACTCAACATTTTGTTGACTTTTAAGCATGTTTATCTCAGGTAATTAGCGGAGCAGCAAGGGCATGGAGCGGGCTGTGACTTATCTTTATTATGGTGTAAAATAAAACATGTAATTTAGTTTTTAAACAATATTTCCTTTAAGGATTTCATCACTCTGATGTGAAACTTCTGTAACTGAATTAATAATAAGGACCTATATTTTAAAAACGTCTCTTTCGAGCCGTTTTCTATGATTATGACTTCGATCCTCACAGTAATACCCCGATTAGTCTTCCGCTATTATCTTATAAATTAGGTTGTGTTACAGATTGGTATCAGAGCTATAGTTATAGAGAACCAAATGTTTTCAAACATCGGACTATAACTACACTTTCAAATGAATTAATTTTACACCATACTATCTTAAGCCCTCCGTGCCTGCTTGCTATCGCGCTCAGTACATTACTTATTATGGTTACGCTACCCAAATCTTTATACATTAGAACCCTACTCACTTGATGTTAATGATTACTTACTTTTACTATTTATGGGTTATTACAGTACCATGTCATCAGCCTCCCATATTAGCCTACCATCGGATTCAGATTCCGAGGATTCCCTAGCATCGGTTACATCACCTTTATTTCCTCATGCTTTAGCACCCGATGCCTTACCTGACGAGACGGAGCCCTTCGAAGAAGGTGAAGCCGCCGCCACACCCTTATTTGAGGACCCCTATGTGATAGCTTTACCAGCACCTATGCCCCCACCACATTATGTTTTCGATTCATATGCCCTTTTTTACATTCCACCCATTGATGACGCGTATATGGAGAGTCAGCAATGGCTCCCTGCAGAGGATACGCCACCAGAGTCCCATCATGTCTCACCACCTTTACCACCTGATCACCTATTTGACCTATGTACCCAGACATATCCATAACCACCCCATCAGCGGGACCCGATTCCTGTGGAGGACATACCTTCATCGAGTCGACCTCGTATTTCAGACCCCATACACCCATCCTTACCATCATTACCTTATCCCCCTGGCTTTACTCCCCCAGCTCATATCCCTGAGACTGGAGAGGACTTCAAGGCGGTAGTTACCCACACCCTTACACCATCTACAGTAGTGACGCGTCTAGAGAGCCACGGGGAGCAGATCGATTCACTCCTTCGTATGATCGACCCCTCATCATTGGACCATCCAGGGACGATCAGTGACACTCTACATGGTCTCATAACCAGCAGAGTGGACTTACAGCATGGCCTGACTCAGATGCAGTCAGACATATCAGAGACACACTCCTTCGCGATAACCTTGCGAAGAGAGGGACAAACCCTAGCTTTTGAAACCCAGCTTGCACATCGCAGAGCCGATGCCTTGGAGAACCTCGTAGGGTACATGCAAGTCCAGCATCAGGCAGAGATACAGAGACTCCGAGACCAGATCTCAGAGCTTACGGGACGTATGGGCGGACCCAGCCATTAGACGTAGTTAGCATTTGTATAGTTTTAGGCATCTTAGCCTGCCGCATGTGGCAATTAATAAAGATTCTTGTATCGTTTTGTTATGTAACTCAACTGATCAAGTTATTAATGTGATGTTATTGGTTATGATATACTATATATTGATGTTGATTCATGCTTTTATGGTTGTTCGTATGTATCATAAGTGTATCCAGACATGTCGAGATGTTACTTGTTATTATTATGGTTCTTTAAACGTTACAGCTATGATAAAATTCCAAACACATAATGCATAGAAACTCAAAATAAACTTGATGAATGTAGAGAAAGTTGCTGAACTTCAGCTTTTGCAGATGAATCAGTTTGTTCCTTAACAATCCCATACCAAAAATTGATCATTTACTTACGATAGTACCTAAACATGTCGTAACTTTTGTGATTTCCAATTTAATCATAACTTCATATTGTAAATACATTGTTAGAATTCATATACTCATTCCTTCATTACTCAACCATTCTATGCGAATTCTAAATTTGTGTTTCTTGTGGCATTAATAGAAATATGGTTCGTACCAGAAACGAAACTACCAACCATACCGCAGCACTAACGCCTGCGGATGTTCAGAGAATGATTGCCGAAGGCATCGCTGCAGCTCGCGAAGCTGATGCTGCAACCCGCTCAAGTAACAACATAGGAGCAAAAACTGAAGGCGAGGCATCTACACCTCGCAAATGTACTTATAAAGACTTCATAAGTTGCCAGCCGACCACCTTCAAGGGTATAGAAGGGGTGACAGAGTTAGCTCAGTGGTTTGAATGTATCGAAACGGTATTTATGAGAAGCAACTGCGCAGAGAACAACAAAGTCACTTTCGCTACTGGAACCTTAAGAGGAGATGCACTATCTTGGTGGAATGCTACTGTCCAGACCATGGGTGCTGATGCAGCATTTCAAATCTCCTGGACTGAATTGAAGAAAAAGATGTTAAAGAAGTATTGTCCTCGGACAGAGGTTAGGAAACTAGAGGATGAATTTCATCAGCTAGTAGTGAAAAATAACGACCTGAAGACGTACAACCGGAAATTTCAAGAATTATCCATTCTGTGCCCGACCATGGTGCCGGACATGGAAAAGACGTTGGAACGTTATGTAGAGGGACTACCCCAAAGCATCGAGGGGGACGTCACCTCATCCAACCCGAAGACACTTGAAGAAGCGATCGCGCTTTCACAGCGATTGTTGGATCGAGTGATCAAACGGAGTTCTACCTCCACAGTCAACGAGCACAAAAGGAGTTTTGATAATCGTGGGAACAACAACAACAACAGCAACTACAACAACAACCGGAACTACACCAGCAACAACCAGAACAACAACCGCAATAGAGACCACCAGCAGAACCGCAACGACCGCCACCATCAACAAAATCGCCGTCAGGAAGCCGCCAAGGCTTATGTGGCTGTGCCCACTGAAAGAAAAGTTTATGCCGGGACAAAACCCCAATGTAACAAGTGTAAGTTGCATCACATCGGACCTTGTACAGCAATCTGCGGCAACTGCCGAAGATTGGGACATGTGACCAAGGACTGTCGAGCCACAGGGGCAAATGCACAACCAGTAACAGTGAAGTGCCATGGTTGTGGTGAAACGGGGCATTACAAGAGTCACTGCCTAAAGAACCCCAACAACGTTGCCCGTGGGAGAGCATACGTACTCGGAGATGGAAACGCACCTCAGAACCCCGACGTCGCTACGGGTACATTCTTATTAAATCAACGCAGTGCTAAGATATTATTTGATTCTGGGGCTGATAAGAGCTTTGTGTCTACTTCATTTGCCTTACTACTTAATATTGCTCCCATAGAATTAGATACCACATATGAAATTGAAATAGCTAACGGCAATCTCCTAAGCACCAATACCCTGATCAAAAATTGTACCCTAACACTTCAAAATAAATCCTTCCCCATTGATCTCATGCCCATCCAACTTGGAAGTTTTGACGTCATCATTGGCATGGATTGGTTATCCAAGCACCGTGCCAGAATCATTTGTGACGAGAAAGTCGTTCAAATTCCTCTCAACGGTGAAACACTTAGCGTTCATTGTGATCACCATAGCGTTCATGTGGATCACCATAGAACGCAACTCAATATCATCTCGTATATCAAGACGGTGAAATGCATAAACAAAGGATGTCATGCGTTTTTTATTCAAGTGACGGAAGGTGAATCAAAAGAGAAGGAGAAACAACTTGAAGAGGTACCAGTCGTAAATGAATTTTCTGAAGTATTCCCTGAAGATTTGCCAGGTATTCCACCAATTCGGCAAGTAGAATTTCGAATCGATTTAGTGCCTGGAGCAGCACCTGTTGCAAAAGCACCTTATCGGTTAGCACCCTCCGAAATGAAAGAGTTATCTGAGCAGTTGAAAGAACTGTCAGATAAAGGATTCATTCAACCAAGCTCATCACCTTGGGGAGCACCAGTCCTATTTGTCAAAAAGAAAGACGGAACATTCCGAATGTGTATTGATTATAGAGAGTTGAATAAACTCACGGTGAAAAATCGATACCCATTACCAAGGATTGACGATCTATTTGACCAACTGCAAGGATCGAGTGTTTACTCAAAAATCGATCTGAGATCGGGATATCATCAATTAAGAGTCAGGGAAGAAGACATTCCCAAGACAGCCTCTCGAACACGGTACGGGCATTATGAATTCCGAGTAATGCCATTTGGTCTTACCAACGCACCAGCAGTGTTCATGGATCTAATGAACCGGGTATGCAAGCCATACTTGGACAAGTTCGTGATTGTATTCATTGATGACATTTTAATCTACTCACGTAACGAACAAGAGCATGCGGAGCACTTGAGAACCATTCTGGGATTACTTAAAAAAGAAAAATTGTATGCAAAATTATCCAAATGTGATTTTTGGATTTCCACCGTTCAATTTCTAGGCCACATCATCAATAGCCGTGGTATCCACGTTGACCCTGCCAAGATCGAAGCAGTTAAAGGTTGGGCATCACCCACCACTCCAACTGAAATTCGTCAATTTCTAGGACTCGCTGGCTACTATCGAAGATTTATAGAAAACTTTTCCAAGATCGCAAAACCCTTGACAGAACTCACTCATAAAAACAAAAAGTACATCTGGGAAGAGAAACAAGAGTCGGCATTCCAACTCTTGAAGCAGAAACTCTGTGAGGCACCGATTTTAGCACTACCGAAAGGAAACGACGACTGTGTAGTGTATTGTGACGCATCTCATCATGGTTTAGGTGCAGTACTAATGCAGAGAAACAAGGTTATAGCCTACGCCTCATGACAGCTCAAGAAGAATGAGGAAAACTATACCACTCATGATCTAGAATTAGGAGCAGTGGTATTCGCTCTTAAAATATGGAGACATTACCTGTACGGTACAAAGTGCACGGTTTTCACCGATCACAAAAGTCTTCAACACATACTGGATCAGAAGGAGCTGAACATGAGACAGCGCCGATGGTTGGAACTACTCAACGACTACGACTGTGAAATTCGCTATCACCCCGGGAAAGCGAATGTCGTGGCCGATGCATTGAGCAGAAAGGAAATAATCAAACCCCTTAGAGTCCGATCTCTAGGAATGACAATTTGTTCACCACTTCCATCCCAAATTCTCATAGCTCAATCAGGAGCTCTTCAAGAAGAAAACCGACCTCACAAAAAGATTTATGGCATGCCGGAAAGTGAAAACGGATTCGTGAGAAGTGATGAAGCGAAAAATGTACCGCTTTTAGAGGGTCATTTAAGCCCTAAATCGTATTTATTTGATCAAATATTGCCCTAAATCGTTCCTTTTGTCATTTTAGGTACTTTGGAGAAGAAATCTGGAAAAGGAAGCATTTTGGACGTTTTTGGAGCATAAAAGTGAAGAAAACGACAAAGTCTCAAAATCGGCTGGAAAAGTACATTTGACGGCGTCAGGGATTGTTCCAGACGGCGTCACGGCTTGGCAAAAAGAGGTGGATATGAAAAATATACATGATAAGCCAGGGAGTTTTGCAATGTAAAGTCTGACGGCGTCACCCTTTAAGGTGATCAAGGCCATCACGGTTTAAGTTAAAGAGGGACGGCGTCAAGCCCATTTCTGACGGCGTCAAGCCTTGATAGGCCAGAGAAGATTTTGGAGCACTAAAGAGGGACGGTGTCAAGAAGGCCATCCGGGAACCCTAGACACGGCGAGGTGACTGCGTCAAGTCCTATAACGTGACGCCGTCAGCCCTTAAACTCTATATATAGTTTTGCAATTTTTTGTCATTAGTGTGCAACTTTGTGAGGAGAAACCCTAAGACGAATTTCTGCCATTTTTAAGGGTTTTCATACCCTTGGATCTCCCATGTTTAATTGAAGATAAGTAATTACTTAATCAATCAATATGTCTATGTGTTGTTTGATTATATCTTGTTCTTGTCTTTTGATTAACATGCTAGGCTAGATTTATCTTGTGTTTGCTTAGATCTAATGAAACCTAACTATTGATTATCGGTTGTTAATGTGTTATTAATTGTATTGGATGATTGTTTATCGATGTTAGGCTTAAGAAAACTGGCTAACTTCCTATACGGTAACTTGCTTAAACGTCTTAAGAAACATGAACCAATGCGTACTAGGTTTATATGGTTGTATTTAATGCATGAGCGAATTCTAGTGATCCCATGTTAGGAGCTTCTTAGCCGGCTCGACATAGGAGTGAAGTAGGAGCTTGTAGAGTTGGGGAAGTACGTACGCCACCCCACGATTGGTATTAAGGAATACACCCGTCATCTACGCAATTAATACACACTAATCAACCGGTAAAAGATAGTTAGGGAGTAAGGAAATCTAAGTAAACACATGTCTCTCCATATAAGTTTCACAACCTTTTCATTTTCAGTTATTTTATTTTATTTGCATTGGTAGCTATTTGGGTTAGTTGACTAGCAACTAATTCCGCCCACTCTTTCAAACCCGAGATTTTACTTGCTTTCATAAAAAAATATAAAAATACAAAAAGAATCTTCCCTCACCCTTAGACCTATTAGAGTAGTTTTTCAATCCTAACGACACTATTTCCTGTGGAGAACGATCAATCCCCCGTACTTACCACTACACTATACTACATCGGTCAGGTACACTGCCTGGTGGGGTTGTAAGCCTCTTGAGATCCCTCGAGAGGTAAAACCTGTTGTAAGGTCGCAAAACCACGCATCAAGAAGATCTGATGGAATGTTATGTTTCAAATAAAGATATTGGATTCCTCTCTACGGAGGTATTCGAGATCTTATCATGCATGAGTCCCACAAGTCCAAATATTCCATCCACCCAAGTTCCGATAAAATGTACCAAGACCTCAAACAGATCTACTGGTGGCCGAACATGAAAGCCGACATCGCAGAGTATGTTGGAAAATGTTTGACTTGTTCAAGAGTTAAGGCGGAAAGCCAGAAACCGTCAGGATTACTCGTACAACCAGAATTACCAGTCTGGAAATGGGAACGAATCACCATGCATTTTATTACCAAATTACCAAGGACGTCGACCGGATTAGATACTATCTGGGTCATCATCGATCCTTTAACCAAATCCGCACATTTTCTGCCCATCAAGGAAACTGACGAGATGGAGACACTCGCTCAGTTATATCTCAAGGAAATTGTGATTCGACATGGAGTCCCAATCTCCATCATTTCGGATAGAGATAGCCGATTCACCTTGAGATTTTGGCAATCTCTACAGAAAGCTCTCGGTACTCGTTTAGACATGAGCACCGCTTATCACCCACAGACCGATGGACAAAGTGAAAGAACGATCCAAACCTTGGAAGATATGCTTCGAGCATGTGTTATTGACTTCGGAAAAGGTTGGGATAAACACTTACCGTTGGTTGAATTCTCTTACAATAACAGTTACCACGCCAGCATAAAAGCCGCGCCCTTTGAAGCACTTTATGGAAGAAAGTGCAGATCGCCTGTCTGTTGGACGGAAGTTGGAGACATACAACTCACCGGACCAGAACTGATACACGTCATGACCAAAAAGATATTCAAGACCAGACAAAGCCTACAAGCTGCTCGTGACAGACAAAAGAGTTGTGCTGATGTAAGAAGAAAACCCATAGAATTTCAAGTTGGCGACAGAGTCATGTTAAAAGTTTCTCCCTGGAAGGGAATGATACGCTTTGGAAAGCGTGGAAAGTTAAACCCGAGGTACATTGGACCCTTCAAGATCCTCGAAAGGATTGGTCCAGTTTCTTATAAATTAGAACTCCCAGAAGAACTCAGTAGGGTACACCCTACATTTCACGTGTCACAACTCAAGAAATGTTTATCGGATGAAACTCTCGTCATCCCACTGAAAGAAATCAGACTTGATGACAAACTTGTGGTCACAGAAGAACAGGTAGAAATAATGGATAGAGAAGTGAAGCAACTTAAGCAGAACCGTATTCCCATTGTCAAAGTTAGATGGAACTCCAAGAGAGGACCAGCGTACACGTAGGAACGCGAAGATCAAATTCGTGAAAAATATCCACACCTATTTTCATAGACCACCCTCATTAGCTATCTTAGACTTGAATTTCGGGACGAAATTCAGAATGACGAGTAGGTACTGTAATACACTGTAAAAATTTCATCGTAATTATAATCGTTAATCAATATTAATCTCAGTTACTGTTTACTGATTTCCATTTTTATGGAAAAATTTGAAATTTTCTTATTATACTATTTTAACATGAACACGATTTCACAAAAATTCACCAAATGACGGAACGAGTTCAACGAGTATTACAAAATTTAATTATACATAATTAACACTTAAGCGGGCCAAGATTAACTCAGCCCAATCACCACCCCACGTTCTACTGTTCATCAACCCAACCAAGCCCAACTCTATTTTTTTGTTATTTCATGTGAAATACGATCCGAACCCATCTCCAAAACGCCTCTCATTCACTCCATTTCTAAACGCGACCTATGAATAGTTTTTCACCATCTCGTTCACCTCCCACCATACTATTATAGTGTCGAATTCCAGATTTGAATGTCGAGTTTTTATATGCTTTTAAAAGCCAAAGTGTTCCCTCGTTCATAACCCAACCCGATATGAATAAAAATTCAATAAGTAACCTTTTTGACTCCAACTCGCTTCTACGCACTCCTAATAATTATTCTAGCCTAATGTCGTGATAAAGAAGCAGTTTTAACATCAATATATAAGTGTTACACGATTAAAACCAATTTGGCACCATTTTAAGTCACTATTAGACACATACAAATTGTAAAATCAAGATATGACTTACCTACTCACTTACATTCCTTTCCAAGATCTTATCATGTCAGAAATACATCTTTAAGACCTTTCAATCACTGACATTACACAGTAGAAGCAAGTTGATAGGGTTTTGAAATCATTTGAGTCCATACGTGTACATAACATTTCTATAAAACTATCCCTAGCTCACCACCTTCTATCATTCATCCCATACTCTCATTTTAACTCCCTCTCACTCACAAAATCTCCCCTGGAAGACCAGAAGTTCCCCTTGAATCGTTTGGAAGCTTGTCAAAGGAAACAGGTTACATATACATAAACGTATAAGTGTTATAGCGAGCGTGGTTTATTTTCCTTGTGTTCCATTCACTTCCACGCGAATCTCTACCACCCTAGAGGTGTAGTAAGTTGTCTCAAACCCTTTTGAACTCACCTCGTACGTTATTTCATAACCATGCAACATATATAAATCATCACTCGAACGTATATATTTCACTTATTTATTTACGTACACGATCTCATGTAGCACACGAATAGTGACTAGCCTCCCTTGTAGAAGGCCTAGGAGTCACGAATCACACCCATCTCACATTTATATTTACGTTACATGCATGTTTCGAAGTCATTTTCATCATACCCCAAACGTAAAATAAAACTGAAACACATAGGAATTTTCTAAGTGTTTTACTCTAAAAAATACGTTCCATGTCACCCTAAAAACGATCGTATATCTTACAATTCGACTCAACAACCATACTTTGTTTTTACACGACCTATTAGACACCATTACTAGCTACAACTTTCGTATAAACAACTTGTAAAAATGAGCACATCTAGACCCTCAAAATCGATCAAAGTGAAACACAAGAATCATTTCTGAAACTGTCAATAAATTGCGAGGTGGGCTGTTAAGCCCATTAAGCTTATTTTAAGCAAACGTGATAAGCTAGCTTATCTAGGTCTTTTGATACGAAAATAGCACGTTAAAAATGAGCTTGTGGATGAGCCCAACTCGTCTCAAAGCTTATGATTTTTAAAACGCTAATGGGCCTTAAAAGTGGTTCGTTAAAAGCCCAACATATGAAAAATAAGCTCTTTTGCCATATAAACTGTTGAAATAAGCTTTATTAAACTTAAAAAAGTCACAGAAAGATTCGTATAGCTTTTCCCACATTTTTTGCACATTTGGACTAAAAATGCAATTCGAATTCACTTAAAAGGACCAAAACTGCCAATCGTTTAAAATAGGGACTGAAATTGTAAAAAGAGAAACTTTAAGGTAGAAATTGTTATATTATTTAATTCCAAGCTCAGATTGTAATATCGGACAAGTAGTGGACTATAAATGTAACTTATACATAACCAAGGACTAACGGTGCAACGCTAACGCCGTTAGGGTAAAAAGTGTAAAAACTGGAGAAGGACAAGTACCAACAGATTATATTTGACATTCTTATCTTATTTTCCATTTTACGATTTCCCACCACGTCATATGCATTTTGTATATTTCATTTATGTAGTATTTAAAGTTACGTTAATTAATTATAACGAGATTTTCTTTAACAATTTAACTATACGTTATGTTTCACCACTTTCGAGGAAACAATAGTTTGTATCAATTGACATAAAAATTAAGATAATATTTCATGTGACATCATTTTTTTAGCTTCAAGCATTTCTTTAGCATATCACCCTTGCACTTCAACGATTTAATCGTTATTCGTTATTCGTTAGTCGTTACTCATTTCACATCCACCATTAGTATTTGGTCAAATTCTTAGACTCTACTATTTACCTGGTTTTGTTCTGAAGCCATTACCATAATCTCACCTGAACTTACTTTTCACCATCCCCAAAATCACATAAGGTGAGTCATAGCCTCACTTTTACTTATTTAACAACTTTATACTCCGTGAGGGAGATACATGCTATAAACTGATCACAAGTAATTTTATGTATGCTTACCTGACTTGATATATGCCTAAGTTGCCTTATTGCCACAAGATCGTTTATCATGAGCCATTAATCACTAGTAAGTGAACGCGAATATAGTGAATAGGTCTATTAGAGGTTGACGACCTATCCCACTAATACTGGACGGAATGCTTTTTGCTAGTCGTATTAGTCGTGATGCATTACATTTGAGAAAAATAGGAATTGGCAAATCACCTATTACTCGAGGGCAATATATCCATGATTAATTTGATGTGACTCCTCCGTTTTACGATACTTTGTTAATGTTTGTGTGTCATGAGACTTAGGGCAATATATATACTGCAATATCAACTTTTCAACTGATTGTATTCCCAATACAATCTTACTTGTGCATCGAACTGATTATTAAATTTCAAACTCTATGATTTCACTCAATATTTTGTTGACTTTTAAGCATGTTTATCTCAGGTAATTAGCGGAGCAGCAAGGGCATGGAACGGGCTGTGACTTATCTTTATTATGGTGTAAAATAAAACGTGTAATTCAGATTTTAAACAATATTTCCTTTAAGGATTTCATCACTCTGATATGAAACTTCTGTAACTGAATTAATAATAAGGACCTATATTTTAAAAACGTCTCTTTCGAGCCGTTTTCTATGATTATGACTTCGATCCTCACAGTAATACCCCGATTAGTCTTTCGCTGTTATCTCATAAATTAGGGGGTGTTACATACTCAATCTCTCGTAACACCAAGTCTTGCAAACAATCTTTCTTAACAATTCTTGCGAAGTCTCGCAACAAACTCTTGCGAACTCAAAATAGTTTTCTTTCATAATTTTATGGGTAACAAAAGTTTCGTATAACACTTCTCGCAGAAAAGTCTTGCAAACACTTTTCTCGCTAACTAATAGTTAGAAACTATTGCAGCAAAAACACTCGTAAGAAGTCTCATAAAGAGCTATAGAAACTTGAGTGTTGCAACAAAGATTATAACGGCTTAGAAAAAATAACAAAAGAACAAGTTTCGCAAAAGAAAAAATATCGATCGTAATCCACCTTGGAGAGAGTTCGCAAAGAAAGTCTCTCAAAAGTCAAAACCCTAATCTTTGCGAGGGTTCACGAAAGATTAAAAGCCTGGTATTTTGAGCAACATATAGACAAAACTTCAACTATAGTGGAAAGAACAAAAGAAGTTGTAGTTTTGAAGAATTATGAAGACAAAGCTTTGAGTTTAAAAGATGAAGAACATGTTAGATGGTTGAAAGATTTGTGATAGCAACGAAGACTTTAGTATGGATCTTAATGAAGAGAAAACATATAAGGTTAATTATTTGAAGAATATCATAGTTTACAACTATTCGTCAAAAAAATACTATCTCCCCCAAGAGCTCAAAGATGATATTTACTTTGAAGAAGGAAGGTTGGACTAATTAATTGAAGATCGAGCTTCAGTGTAGAACTGTGGGAGTGCGGTAAACGAATCAAGATCAAAGGCTCTAACCAAGAATTAAATGTCTATTCCACGAGAAAACATACAAATGAGAACTCGAGCCGAGTTCTTTTCAATTTAGGGGAGCGATGAGGACAAGATTTGGGTTGTTTTGCAGGATATCCGGATTTTTATTATTTTGTTATTTAGAAAAATTTATTTATTTTAAATTTTGTTATTTACTTTAATTAGTTATCTTTTTCTCCAAGATAAGTCTCCGATAAATATAGGGTTTATGGTTTGTAATTGATATCTTTTGATCTTGATTATTAAATAAAGAGCGTCTTAATTAGGGTTTAATACTATTTTGTGATTTTATCCTCATTTAATTGGATTAGGGTTGCCCTTAGATTAGGGTTTATCAAAATTTGTTTTCGCTTCTTGCGTCAAAAAGATTGGTTAGTTAGTTTTTGTGAGAAATCAATCCTACACCTCCAAAATTTTTGGTTAGGGAGGTGATATATACCCTTGTTTTTTTGTGCATATGCCACAACGTGTACAATGTGTGTTGTATGGCTTGTACAAAATGGTGTATGTGAAAAAATTGCTGCATTTATCTCTTCCCCTTCTGGTTATGGCAATCCCTGGTATATGTTTAATTAACTGGTTTTGATCAAATATTAATTTGTTTTGGCTATGTCAGTGGGTAATGTGTTGCTCTTTGGTAGCTCAACGGTAGAAACACTAAATTAGTAAATTGCAAACTTAAGTCAGCTATGCAGGCTGTATTTGTTTTATGCACATGCAGAGTCCCTCACCTCCTATCACGCGGTTTAGGAACCGGGTTGTTAGTGGTGTTAACCGGGCTTTATGCCTCGGCTGTAGTAGCGAGATATGTGCGTTAAACGAACTGCTAATTTGGCATTTAAACTCATGAGATATGTGCATTAAACGAACAGCTAATATGGCATTAAACTCATGACTAGATGTGTCTATTTGAGACAAAAAGAGCTGAGAGTCAGTTGTCATTGTTATCCTCTCTCTACGGATGAATGAGTAATATTAGAAAATGTAATTAAAAATTTAATCGCTTAGAGTAGCTTAATTTAATGTAGCGGATAATGTAACTGAATTTTTAAAACGAATAGTTTGTTTATAACTTACATGCAATATTCTCTAAACTATATTTTAGTTTTGCTAGTCAACATTCAGCGATAATAATTAATATAAAAACCCTGTGGCATGCCCTCTCAGTCAGTTTATCGATCGTTATATTCATTCCACCTTTTTTGTTCAAAAAAAATAAAAAAATTCATTCCACCTTTTTTTTATCCCGTATGCATAAACCAATTCTCACAGGTAGAGTTTTGTTAACTAAAACCACTAAGGTCTAATATTTTTTACAAATCGTCGTTTACACATAACTAAGGTCCAGTATCTTGAATGATGATCATTCTTACATATTGAAGTGTTAGGTCTCGTAATTAATGAAGGAGCCACGATACCATGCATAAACTCTCTCAACCGCATAATTTACAAAATTTAATCTTACTTAGCTTTTAATAAGCATTTTTATTTTGATATATTGTAGTGGTTGATTAAGAAGAAAAGAGACCATGAAGATCATGTTAAGAGGATCGACGATGGTGGTGCCGGAGGAGGAGACACTGCGGCAAAGCTATTCATCTCCAACATTGACTTGGTGGCACCAAACGTTCACACCATGAGTATTTACTTTTACCGTCCTAATGGGGCTGCCAACTTTTTTGATACAAAACTTATGAAAGAGGCACTAAGCAAGGCCTTGGTTGCATTTTACCCAATTGCTGGGCGAATGAAAAAAGATGATCATGGTCGACTTTCGATTGATTGTCAAGGACAAGGCGTATTGTTTGTGGAAGTGGAATCAAATTGCACTATCGATGATTTAGGTGATTTTGCACAAAGTTTAGAGCTTGAGAAACTTATCCCAGAGGTCGATTACTCACTTGGAACTGAAACCAATCCATTACTCGTGTTGCAGGTAGGTCTACATGTCAACATTGGTATCTGTTTGTACAGATTTAGGGCCGTGGTTAATAACCGACTTTTAAATGAACAAAAACTAGGACAAAATTCGTATCTAAAAGCAAACACATGAAAATCTTTTTTTTCTTTCTTTTTTTTTTTTTTTTTTAACAGCCAAACAAATGAAAATCTGAAGTAACAAAAGCTATATTTGTTTCACCATCATAGATTGTCACTGGCAATACATTCATAATCCATACTAGTACCGACTAGGTAACTTTGTTCAAATGATATACAATTTTGAGCAGGTAACTTTCTTCAAATGTGGGAGAGTTTCGTTAGGAGTCGGAATGAAACATTATGTTGCAGATGGTGTATCTGGACTGCACTTCATCAACACATGGTCCAATGTGGCTCGCGGCCTTGGCATAACCATGCCTCCCATCATAGACCGTACCGTCCTCCGTGCTAGGAACCCACCACAACCCTTTTTAGATCATGTTGAATATAAGCCCTGTCCAAAAATAAACACTTCACATGAATCCCCTTTAGATGGAAACAAGGATGCAAATTTCAAAATTACACAAGATCAGCTAAACATGCTTAAAGCAAAATCAAAAGAAGATGGCAACTCAATCAACTCCAGCACCTTTGAAATATTATCAGGTCATATCTGGAAGTGCGTGTGCAGAGCCCGCGGGCTATTGGGTAACCAGGAGACCAGGTCTTCATTCCAACCGATGGCAGGGGGCGTGTTCAACCAAAACTAGCACCTGGCTATTTTGGGAATGGCGTCTTCACCACGACTGTTATAGCGTTAGCTGGAGAAATTCAATCAAATCCTAGTTGGTATGCTGCTAGTAAAATCCATGATTCAATAATGAGGATGAACAATGATTATCTTATAAGTCAGCAATCGACTATTTGGAACTACAGCCCAAGCCCACTCTGAAGACGCTAACTCGTGACAATCAAAACTTTAATTACAATAATCTTGAAATAACTAGTTGGGCTAAGTTTCCTATTCACGAAGCTGACTTCGGTTGGGGACGACCTATATATATAGGGCCTGGTGGTGTTGCACCGGAAGCCGCTCTGGGTATTACTCTACCAAGCTCGACCAAAGACGCGATCTTGTCGCTTGTTATTGCGCTTAAAGCAGACCACATGAAGTTGTTCAGTAACTTCTTGTATGATATCTGATTCTCTATGGATTAATCCAAAATTATGGATTATATAAAAAAAATATTTTACTGATCAACTTCAGCATAAAATATTTTAGCCAA